>BSUD01000003.1:23880608-23947895 GCA_033239045.1 Fagopyrum esculentum
GCTTTTGCCAACGTCTCTTTTTTTTGGCCAAACCGCCGGTTAAACCGGCGGTTAACCGGCGGTTAAACCGGCGGTTAACCGCCGGTTTGGCCAAAAAAAATTAAAAAAAAAATAAAAAATATGCTCAAACCGGCGGTTTAACCGCCGGTTAAACCGGCGGTTAACCACCGGTCTGAACCGCCGGTTTAGGTTTGGTGTTGAACCAAACCTAAACCTAAACCTCGAACCCCCGGTTCAACCAAACCGGCAAACCTAAACCGCCGGTTTGGTCAAACCGGCGGTTTGAGCCGGTTCACAAACCGCCGGTTCGGCGGTTTGGTTTGAACCGGTAACACCACTAGGCAGACCTAATCTTATAACGGCATAACGGTACAGTTTCAAAATAAACGCGGACGATTCAAAATAAACGCGTACTGCTCCAAGACACATACCTTTTTTGTTTTGTTTTTCTTTTTTCTGGACCAAATTAATTAGGGAAGAAATCATGTGTTTTATTGTTGTGAGTGCAACTGAAATTCGGTGCTTTAATCAACTTACAAGGTTTGGAATTCTTGAGATTCGTAGATATCGCTATATAATTTGAATATCTGAATATTTTTAAAACATATAAAAATTGAAGTGAAACCAATGGCATAAATAAGTTTTGTCTAAATAAGATTTTTACTTTCTTGCTTTAATCACGAAATCAATTTTCAAGTTTTCATTTACTATGAAGTCTATGATATTACATATACTATAAATACGTTTTTTTCCTGTGATTTTTTTTTTTTTTTAAACTAAGGGTTTATAAATTAAAATCAAAAGTTAATTGATTAATACTTCAAAATTTACAAAGAGGTAGAAGGAAGACGGACAACAAGTTGTGCCGCCAATCCTTTCTGGATAGCGAAACCGATCCTCCTAAAAACAACATCAGAAGACCTAGGAGACGTAACATTGCCATGCAAAACCCGTTGCACCCTCTTCAGAATTTCAATAGCATCGGGCGCAAGGAAACCAAAGGTGTCGAAAGCGAACGGAAGAAACACATGTTGATTTTCAATACAAGCTTTCTCATGTTTGGCCACCTTAGCAGAAGCTGCATTAAGCGCCGCCTTACCCACCGCAAAAGGCCCACTACCCAGACAAACAAGTGGGGAAACTCCAGTCAAATCGATGCAAGCATGTTTTCCATCCACCCATCCAAACACCAAGATATCCGCCGGCCTCAAGGTGGACCTCCCCTCTCGTGGGTCAGTTAAGAAGGACACAGGCGCCTCCTTCTTAACCGAAACCCCCGCCCTCCTAAACACATCACACAACACATCACGGACCAAATCATGCCTATATTTGAAGCCAGGAAGCTCTTTACAATGAACCGCATGCTCCCCAAAAGAATCTAGAATTCTCCGACAATTGGGCATAGGACAAATCTCATCGACCGGGTATAGAGGAATCATAAGGCGATACTTAAGAACCGAACGATACTCAACCGGGGACATACATTGCCCAAGTCCATCAATGGGTATGGCAAGAAGGAAATCTTGGCTATGTGTGGATTGAAGACACTTGAAAACCGCTTTTTGTCTTAGAGTCAAATCAAAAGTAACTTCCATCTCCTGCACGGTCTTACCGAAAAGAGCACTCGCCAAAGCATGTTGGGCTTTAGAGGGGACGGTGTTCTTGACAGTAAAGACAGAAAGATCGAAACCAGGAATAGAAGTCTGAAGATTGCCCAAAGCTCCATAAAACTCAGAACACATTTCTACAACTCCACAGTCCCGCAAAATATGGTCTTGGAGCTCCCAAGACTGGGCCCTAGAGGCAACAAAAGCAAAGGAAGACGTCTCAATAGCAGAGTATATCCCAAGCCCCCCAAATCGAATAGGCAAAGAAGCAAGTCGCCACTGAAGATCTCCTGTGATATATGATAAAAGTTCTAAATTTACGATGAATAAATAAAATAACCGACTAAAATATCTTAACTGATTAAAAATAATCTAAAATTTAAAAATAATTAAACAACAACAACAATAATAATCATAATAAATCGTTGAGCCACGATGTCGGACGTGTCAAATGACAAATCTCGTTCTACGGCCCTCGTAATAATAAATCATCGGGTCAAGGTAGCGGACGGACCGGAAGACAAATTTCATTCCATGGATAAAGCCTCTTGATTTTCATATAGCAGTTTGTCGGACATTTTCACACAGCTTCTATCGTCAACTGTAGAGAGAAGGCACAAAGGTCTTCTTGTTCGAACGCTCAATCGAAGAAAGGAGAAGCGTTCAATCTGGCAACGATTCCGCGCGAAGAAGAGAAGGCATAGGTAAGGTCTTGTTCGATTTTTTCCCCTTACTCTCTTCTCTAGTCTCGTTCAATCTGCTTTCTCGTTATTTTCTAGGGTTTGAAGAAATGTAGAACTACAAACATAGGGTCCTTGTTCGATTTTCTAGGGTTTGAAGAAATGCTGTCTGTTTCTCTTTAAAAAATTGAAATTCAGTGAAGTGAGTTAAAAAATTACAAGCACATCAGGTTAGAAATGTAGAACTACAAACCTACACACTTCTACTTTTCATTTACAATTTGGTTTACTGGTTTGATTTTCTAGGGTTTGAAGAAATACTTTTCATTTTCATTTTAGTCTATAAAGTTTCAGTTTATAATCATGGATGAGAATATTGGTTGCTCGGGTGTTAAGGGAAAAGATAAGTCGTTTGTGTGGACGGATGCTCTAACTATAACTCTTCTAGAAATGCTCACTGAATATCAAAGGCAAAATGGGAAGAATGGATTTAGTTGGATTTAGTTGACACAGACATTTGAGCAGAAAACCAACATGAAGTGCAAGAAAGAAACATTGAAGATAAGTACAATAACATGAGAGGATCATGGAAACTATGGACATCCTTAAAGCATGGGAAAACTGGATTAGGTTGGGATCCTCAGAAACAATGTATTGATCCGACTCCAGAGTGGTGGGCACAAAAGTTACAGGTATGATGAACAAAAAATAATATTCTTTTTAAGTGTCAAATAATTTGAAAATTAACCATTTATTTTGTTTGTCTCAATTGAGCAGGAGAATGAAGAGTATCGGGTTTTTAGGAAGAATCCGTTCTGTCCTGAGGTCGAGTCAATGATATGGAGTCACTTTTTCAAGGAACATTTGCAACAAGTTCTCATTGTGTTGCCCCTTCTATGGTCACAAGGCCCAATGTGACCAATGTGCCGTGCAACACAGTGTTGCCTCAACTTCCATAAACTGATGAAGACGATTCTCCATATGCTGCCCACTTACCAATGAACGAGTTAATTGGTGATGGATTTGTTGTTGAAGATGCCACTCATGGGGTACCATTGGACGGTGTTGACCTCCCTTTTAGTTTCCCACTTCCCTCTCGTGGGCAACCAAAGAAGAGGTTTGGAGCCGCCTCATCATCTGGAGGAACTAAACGAAATGTACGAAAGAGTGGCGGTTCCAACTTGCACCAAAAAAACCCTAAATGATACACTGAGAGCTAATGATGCAATGACAGAAATGTGGGAGGCTGAATAAGACTCTACAACATAAGCAAGTTCAGCTGCAATTGTGGCTTCAAATCAGCCAAAAAGTACTTGTCTTGAAGCATTGAAGGTTATTGAGGGAATGATTGATGAAGGCTTCCTTGTTCTGGGTTCACCACTATGGTGTTTTGCGTTGTTAGTGACGGAGAATAACTACAAACGCATGCTCTTTACATGCCTCTCATCCCATGATGCGTGGTTTCCTTGGCTTGAGTGGGAGTTTAGCAAAGAAGGAATGAAGGGCCTTATTCCTCCGAAAAAACATGATTAGAGACGCTACTGTTTATTTGCAAACTTAGACTAAAGGGTGACAATGTTGTCAACTTCTACGTTTTCATTAAGTGTTTGAACATGGTTGTATCACTTTGAACACTTGTTTGTCTTTTCAGTTTGAAAATGGATACTTTCTAATTATGTAAATTTTAAGTTTGTTTGAATACTTGTTTGTCTATTCATTTCTCATAATATTTGTTGATGGTTGAATATAGGCATGTAGGAAATTTACTATTTTTTCATGTTCATGTATGCAGGTGTAGCTCTTCAATTTCAAACACAGTTACAAACAGAAAATGTCTGATGAAGCGTCTCGTAGGAGGAGGAAACGGAACTTACGTGTGGCGGCATGTCTACGGATGCAAAAAACCCTTTTAGATGAGCACTACTACAAGCATGTCCACAAAACACGTGTATTTGATTCAACTTTTACCGGTTCAAGTTGGATGGATTCAATTCTAAATTCAAAGACAAAGACAAGGTGTGTTAATGCCTTCCGGATGGAGCGGCGTGTGTTCAGGCAACTATGTAATGATCAAACAGATAAATACGGATTACAAGGGTCCCCTAGGATGCAGGTGGTTGAAAAAGTGGGCATCTTCTTGTACACGGTAGCTCAAGGATTGTCCTATCGAACTGTTACCGAGAGATTCCAACGGTCGACTGCAACAGTTTCTACTGTCATTCATGATGTTTTAAGCGCCTTAGTTGGTCGTGAAGATGGTTTCAATGGCATGAAAAAAGACATCATTAAACCAAGTGGCCCTTCTTTCACCCAAGTTCCTACACACAATAGTAATGATGGTCGGTATAATCTTTTTTTCTTGGGAGCAATTGGCTGCATTGACGGTACTCACAAAACGGATGTATTCTTGAAGCTGATCAAATAGCTTACCGTGGGCGGAAAGGGATATGCACCTTCAATGTGATGGCGGTATGTGATTTTGATATGCTTTTCACATTCGTGTCTACTGGTTGGGAGGGATCAACACATGATGCGAAGGTGTTCGAGCATGCGATTACAACCCCATCCATGGCATTCCCACATCCGCCTACAGGTATGTTTCCAAAATCAGCCAAAATTAGGGAAATTATTGGTGTACGTCATGCTAACTAAAGTGATATTTGTCCACCTTTGTTCAAGATAGGATGTTACTATTTTCTTGACAAAGGTTATCCGAACAAAGAAGGCTACATGGTTCCATATTCCAAGACTCCGTACCATTTGTCACAATTTGAGAACGTTGAGCCCGGGAACTCAAAGGAAGCGTTCAACAAGCTGCATTCATCTTTGTGTAGTTGCATTGAGAGGTCAGTTGGGGTTTTAAAAGCTCGCTGGAAGATTCTACGTGTGATGCCCACTTACAAAGTGGACACTCAAGTTGACATAATACTAGCATGCTTCGCTTTACATAAATATGTAATCAAAGCTAGGAATGAGCCATCTGGAAGTGATGGACCTGAAGACGTGATTTTTTAAGATGAATATGAAGATGAAGTAGATGACCAACAAATAAATGACAATGACAGCCCTTCAGAAAGTGTTGGGGATGACGGGGATGATGAAGAAGAGGATAAAAGTCTTGGAGGTGAAACGAAACACATTCGAGATCAAATAGCCAAGATGATAAAAGCGTAAGCAAGTAATTTAAGGTACGGGGAATTATTTTGGTCCTCATGATTTTTTGAACATATTTGTGAGCACTATCATATGATTTGATGCAGCTATCATATGTATGTGCTCACATAGTTATGGGGAATTTTGTGATAAGATCCTCTATTTTGGTTAGGGCTGTGCATACGGTCCAGACCGGACCGGTGGACCATAAATTAAGAAAACCATGGACCGTAGACCGGACCGGGACTGGACCGTAACGGTCCGGTCCGGACCGGTCCGGTTCGGGTTGGACCAGTTTGTAGATAAATTGTGCAATTTTGAACATTGCGGACCGGACCGGACCGGATTGGACCGGTTTGTACCTTAATTGTGCAATTTTGGTGAGGTTTTCCGGTCCAAAACCGGACCGAAATGGACCGGATTGGACCGAACTGGACCGGACCGGACCTGAAATGCATAGTTTACGGTCCAACCCGGGTTACGGTTTTATACGGTCCAAAAACTGGACCGGACCGTAACCCGGATTTTCAAAAAAACCTGGACCGTAGACCGGACCGTAAATTCCGGTCCGGTCCGGTCCGGTTTTCCGGTCCGGTCTAATTTTGCACAGCCTTAATTTTGGTGATGTAACTGAATTGTGGCTTCCTTTTTAGTTGAAAATTATCTAATCTACTTATTTTGTGGCTTCTTTCTATTGATAACTTTATGTTGTAATTATAGTTGTAATTGTGTCAAGCCTTCTTGTTTTGAAATTGAAACATTTATGGTACATGTTTCAAGTTTTTTTCTTTGTATGATCTACTGTATATCTGTCATGAATCAATTGAAATTGCTAGAAAAACCAACAGGCTTCCCGTTACAACTGAGGGGCTCGGACAAAGAATTTTTTTTGTTAACAACCTCCAAGGACTCATTTGTGTTACATGCTTACATGCTATTGTACTCGTTCTGGTTTGGGAGATATTGAACTTAGAAGTTAATACAATTATCATCCCCTTTTGGAATTTGGGGAGGAAAGGGATAATCCGATCCTACTGATTGACTAAAGTGATACAATCTTTTTTTCTATATCTATGCCTAATCTTGGTGGACAAATTATGTAATCGTCCAAGGGAATTGAATCTCAGGGAGTGCTCGCACAATCCATGTGTTGTAGCTAGATATATCCTAATTGTGACCTTGGACATGTTAGGTAGCAAGCAGAGTAGAATGATTGTGTATTGGAGGATCCTTATTGATATGTTGTATTTATGTCTTATATTTTGAGTTAAGCGTTGTAATTCTTGCATTTTAGATCAATGACATTAAATTAATTCATGATCCTTATTGATATGTGATATGCATGCTTTTTTTCTATATCTATGTCTTGTATTTTGAGCCCTAGGTTTTTTGAACTAGTTTTTTGTATTTTACCTTCCATGTTAGTTAATGACTCCATCTTTAATCCTTTATCTTCCTTCAGGCATGTACTACCAAGAATTCACTTTCTGTGAGAGGCTAAAAGACAAGTTAGGAAGTTCAGATGATTATCAAGCATTCTTGAAGTGTCTTCATATATATATATATATATATATAGTACAAAGATAATAACTAGAGCAGAGTTACAAAGCCTGATGCATTTTCTATTTGCTTTGCTAATGAATTTCTTAGGAGACTAAGTCAGCTAGTCTATCTCAACTGATTGCTAAGGACCCTACTTCTAATTTTCATAATTTTAGAATTTGATGTATTTATTTTTCTTGCAAAATCTATATGGAGTGATAGGCACTCACCCATATCCATGAAGGCAGATGAAAAGGAGAAAGAGACAAAACGTGACAATGAGAGTGCTAAAGAAAAAAAAGAGAAGTATTGAAAATCAATCCAGAATCTCGATCTTTCAAATTTTATGTTCACTATTGCTTGGTTTTCATTTTGTGTAATGATTTTTGTTCAAGTGATTGTAGTTTGGATATCAAATTATGTGTATGGGTTTCAGTTTTATATATTAAGATATAAAACATGAGTTGATATGTGTTCGCTCAAAGGGTGTGTGCAAGCTTTAATATTTATACCAAGAATAATTGCAAATAGTGAACCCGCGGTGTACGTATCGATTGTGATAAAAACAAGAATTCCAGGGTCGAACATAGGGACTATGATGAAACAAAGATCTGTAATTCAGGTTGTCAATAAAACACAAGCAAAAAAGTAAAGCTATCAAAGATGATATAATAGTCAGATAAAGAAAATGCTGATTCTAGAGATTAAAGCATCCAATTGTGGTTACGACTCAAGATCTCAAAGGATAATGTGGACAAAGCTGAGGTTTGCAAAGGGAAGGTGTTTCTAAGGTGGGAATAGATCACCGGGTAAGTCTCACTACTCACTATCCCAAACCAAAGATCCTCTCACCGGGTAAGTCTCAAGGTACTAAGGAAAGGAACTATAATCTCAAACAAACACACCACCCAAGGGGATAGAATCAACCTTTACCGGGTAAGTCTTAGGCTAACTCTCAAAGATGGGATGTAGGCACACTCAAACC
Source organism: Fagopyrum esculentum (assembly GCA_033239045.1). Lineage (NCBI taxonomy): Eukaryota > Viridiplantae > Streptophyta > Magnoliopsida > Caryophyllales > Polygonaceae > Fagopyrum > Fagopyrum esculentum. The sequence goes on from BSUD01000003.1 coordinate 23,888,576, forward strand.
CCGATAAAGGATAAACATTTATTACCTACACTCATGATCTTGGGTATACAAACAAAAGAATCACCGGGTAAGTCTAATCCTAGGCTTGCATTGAACCAAGAAAGGTATAACAAGGATAGGATTTTGCAAACTGGAACCTCAACTCAGATAAGGATAAAAAAAGGGCTCGCCTCGCTCAGTTTATGTACCATCTTGTTCGAGATGTTCCACATCTTACCGAGGTGTTCGTTGGTTAAGGTAAAGGCTCGAGGTTTTAGGGTCCACTGGGATAAGGGCTCATTCTTTCATTGTCTTTCCCATAACTAAAAGCCAATCACCCTAGAATCGCATAAAAAACTTAGCCAACAATCATCATGATAACAATAATCAAATATGTGAGAAAGGAATCAATATTCAAACAAGAAAACCTTAACACAAATGTCTCAATAACTGAATCAAATAATCAAACAAACAATCAGCGTTCCTCAATCACAATAAAAAAAGACAACAATCAAAACCAACTAAGAAAATCTTACAACTTCCTTCAAACTAGCTTCCTTCCTTCCTTGATCTTCAACCTTCCAAACTTCCTTCTGTAACACCCCGAATTCTCAGAACTCGGAGTATTACTGGTTAGGACCTCACAATGGGTCCCGACCTCAGTTTGACAACAACATTACTAGGATCTTGCAACAAGACACAAATAAAGAAACCGAAATTCATAAAAACCATGTTTTTAGAGTAATGAATGCAACACTGTCTAGCAGCCTACAGTACTTAAACAAAAGAAAAGAACAACTGTCTTAACCAAAAGAAAGGAAAGACAAAACAATCCCAACCCCGCTCTAAGGAGTACGGAGACCCGGCTGACCACTACTTCCGGATCACTCAGCTGCTGATCTAACCTGCGGTAAATCTAAAACAACAACAAGAAGAACCGTTAGCTAGTTATCTAAATATTAGCAGAATAATAGAAGCACAAACACACTCAGATAAATATAAACACTCAGCCTGCTTTCAAACAAGTCCGTTTTATTATCTTGCTTTAATTTACTCGTTCACTCTAGTAATACTTATTTTGTGACACGAGGGATTCCCAAACCTCGCCTCCGCCCCCGTGTAACCATCAGGAATGGATCCGATGCATCTCACCTTGTATCTGCATGGTCTGGGTATAGAGAACCTCCCAGTCTCCTGTCAGAGCTGGGCAGTGATGTCACGGCCCGTTATACATACACTTGGGCCTTAAACGTAATTATAACAGTCGTCCTAGCAAGTTATTATTATTAAATCACGCAATAGCACACACCACTACTATCACTCAACTAACACTCAGAAACTGGCTAAGTAAGTCGCAAGGACTTACCTGAGTCAAAATACTCTCTAACGCGTCTCAAACAGTCCGTACTCGTGGTAACTCAAACGCCTGTCAAATAAGGCACGTGTATAAAAATCACATCTCAACGTCCAACCTCATGCGAAGGAATTACGGAAAAAGCTCTCTTATGGTAAAAGACCATTTTACCCTTGGTATCGTAATTTCTCGAAGTTTAATTTAGAAAACTATCAATTCCCTTTGATAGTTACACCAGCTATAAGTTACACTCTAAAACTCTTCCAAACGTATGTATACCTATGTACGTACTTTAACCTTTACCTCCATTTCTTTTTAAAACCGTAACCATTTGGTATTTATATATACATGACATTTGCGCAACTCCCGTTCGTATGAGTAGATTATATATATATCGGTCCACAGCTTAGGAATACTTTTATTTTCATACAATATATATATATACGTATATTTATATACTCGGCATACAAAATTCTTATATTTTTATACGCTATTTTTATTCTTATAAGTATATGTTTATATATAAGTTTACGTACTTATATATATAAGTATATATACCCTACGGTACCTTACTCAAATGTCTAATATATATATACGTATATATATCCGTACACGAATTCTCTCATTCCTCGACACCGTCACTGTATACATAAACATACACTAAAGTATATACATATACATATCTATAGCTTAACTTCTTCCACAGGTATACAACAGTGCCGATTGAAGAAAACAGAAGAAAGAAAAATGCCGGCTCACCTGCTGGAGTGGCTCGCACCGGTCTTCTGCAGCGGTCGGCGGAAGGCTTCGTTCCTCGGCTCGCTTCCGGATGGCACTTCTGCAACAGCGGCGGCGGTTCAACTGGCGGAAGGTCCGGCTGATTCAGCACAGCAGCACTACTGCTCGAGTTCCTCGTTGCGGTCTGTGGTTGCGGGGATTAGCAACAGCGGTGCAGAGGCAGGAGGTTCGATAGGGAAGGGAGGCTTACCCGTGTAACGGTCCCGGAGAGACTCGGTGGTTCCTGCGGTGGGGTCTGTAGCACCGGTTGGTTCAGATCGGTCTTGGAGACGTGCAATCCTTGGAGCGCAGAGGCGGGTTGCTGCTACTGCTGTCTAGCGGCGCTGTCACTGGCGGACGAGGAGGGCAGACGAGGCTGCGCGGAGTCTCACCGGCGTGATTCGCATCTGCTGCGTGGCTGAAATCTGAGCGTACACAACGCGAGGGAGAAGGGGCGCAAAGGGGACAACAATAGATGACTTACCGCTACTGTTTACAGCGGCTGGATATGCAGATTTCGGCTCCTGTTGTGCAGAACGTGAAGACGTCGGCTGTAGGGCTGGACTCGGCGTCGGAGGGTCGATAGCGGTGGTGCCGAGGCTCGGTGGTGGCTCATTCCGGTGTGAGTCTTTGCTGCGGCGGTCAATCGATATTACAGAGAGGAAGGAAAAAGCAGCGGCAGGTGAGATGATTAGGCTAGGTTTAGATTAGGGTAAATTGGGTTATAGTTAATTAGGGTTTTAAATTAGAGTTAGGAAATGGGCTGGGATGGGCCGGCCACTCAATGCAAATGGGCCCATTTTTCCTTCATTAGGACGAGCTGAAGCGAACCCGTTACTCGTACGGAATCGGTATTATTTATCGTATTAATATAAGTTATCCTTTATTTTAAAGATACGGAATTATTTCCGGTTACATCGTTTTCATCATTTTATGTGAATTAAGGTCACATAAAATGATAGAAATACAACTCGTTTTATTTATTTTATTTTATGTATTTATTTATTTCAGATTGACGTAACGGAATTCGGTTAAGTTCCGGTTTAACGGAGTTTAAAATTTTCGGTTATTACACTTCAACTCTGCTCCTGATCCGGATATTCCGAGATTTGGTGATCCGAAGATGTTGAATTCCAGAAAATCAGCCTCTTTATATAGGAGAATTACCTTCCTAAGATAAAATATCTTCAAAAGATAATTTCCTTCTATAAAATATCTTCAAATCTTCCAAAATATATCAGCCAAAAAGATATGCTTTCTTCCAAAAATCCATCCTAAAATATGTGATATTCACTTTCCAAAAATAGAAGATCTCAGCCAAAGATAAAGATCTTGTGTCCCGTCATCACTTCGCCTCGGTCCAGTGAAGATCACCTCGGTCGAGGTGGCAATGTAGCCAACCGAGGTGAGTCTCAGCTGAGCGTCAATCTCTTTAATCTTGGTCCAAAATCAATCTTCCATCTCATTTTCATGGTTCATGAGTTTCTCTTATAGCTCCTCAATGCTCCGGAATGTAGCTCCAACGACTCCTTAACTTCCTTAGCTCCAAAACGTGTCATTTTCCCTATAATCACAACGAAACTAGGTGTAGACCTCGATTCTCGTAAAGGTAGACAAAACAACATAATGATCAAAGAATATACATCCATACATGTAGATTTATGAAGATAAAACGTCCAAATCAATCCCAAAATATAGACTATAATACATGCTATCAATATGCAAACAATAGTGATATTTCTCATATTCATATACCTAATGCCTAAAATCTTTGGTATCTAGTATCCACACCAAACGAGCCCCTATGTCTACTTTGAGCTGAGAGCTTGAGCCTCCTTCTCAATTGATAATCCAATAACTATTTCTTGCAATTTTGTGCGTCCTACAATTGATCTCTTTGATTGTGATTCCCTTGATTGACAATGAATATTGATTATTGATTAGCCTGTTTGAATAGTTTTTAGTTATTATATTTAAGTGGATTATGAGATATCATTCTTTTGGGTGCTTGGAATGATCAATTTCAGGGGTGACCAATTCACTATAATTGTCTAATGGGTCATTGTTTCGTTGTTATTGTTGTACATGACATGACTAGAAAAAAGAATGAATTTGGTTTGATTGCGAAAGAATTCATTTTTGTTGTATGGAACTAGTTAGTCATTTTGATGTCCCTTTGCAGCATTTTTTTTGTTACAAGAACTCATTTGTGCATTGGTTCTACAAGTAGTATGTTAGAAAACATTATATTTTGGAATTTGAAGTTATTGTTGCATACAGTGTAGCTGTATAGTGCACATGCATAGAAAGGAGCCACAATGTTATAATTTTAAGGCATTATGAACGAGACTGTCACTTGTTATTACTTTCAAATTTCAAGAGAGGTGGAGGAGAGATCTACGAAAATGTTATGCTATAAGAAAAATTAATTTTTAAGATATGGGTGCAGATGCCCACTTGGATCAACGAAATTCTTTGGCCTATAAGTTCTAATATATTTGTTAAGTTTGGTAATGCCAATCTATGAGATGTGTCAAATTTTGTTTCTTGATTTCTTTATGCTGTATAGTGAAGATCTAATAGAGTGGTTTGCTTTTCAATGGAGTGGTGCAATTGTGTTGAACCGCAATGGCCGTTTGATGATCCACTAGTGAAGTATCAGTTCATATCAGATATCTTCATTGCATTGGAAGAATTCTCCATACCTTTCGAATTAATCTATTTCGTTACAAAATCTTCTGTGTTTCCATATAAATGGGTGTTGGTTCAATTTGGTGCTTTTATCGTTCTATGTGGGAATACACATGTAATTAATTTGTGGATGTTCGGCGTGCACACGAGAACAGTTGAACAGATTAAGACCGTTGCAAAGGTTTTTTGTGCCGTTGTATCGTGCATAACTGCCCTTATGCTAGTGCAAATAATTCCTGACCTATTGGGTGTTAAAACAAGGGAACTTTTCTTGAAAAATAAAGTTGCAGAGCTTGATCGAGAGGTGGGTCTCATTCGTACTCAAGAAGAAACAGGGAGGCACGTGAGAATGCTAACTCATTAAATCAGAAGCACCCTTGATAAACAAACAATTCTTAGAACCACTTATTTGAGTTGGGTAGAATATTGTCATTAGAAGGGTGTGCATTGTGGATGCCTACACATGATGGATTAGAAAAACCAACAGTTTCAAGTGACTGAGTTATCTGTTCTTCACGGCTAACAATTTCTTCTTCTCTTTTACCAACTCTTCCAGCAGTTCCTGAGCAGATTTACAAAAGACCAAAAAATCAATTCCCGAGCAGCATACATTGAAAAGATTTTAAACACACCAAACAGTTCTTGAGCAACAGTTCCTGAGTAGATTACAAAAGACAAAAAAATAGTTCCAGAGCAGCATACATTCACAAATTTTAAACACGTAAAACAGTTCCTGAGCAGATGATAAACATACAATTCAACATAGATGAAGCCATACAAGTACATTATAACCCTTACAAAAGACTTCAAGCATATGGTAAACACACAACTCAACATACAGATGGTAAACACAGTTCCTGAGCAGATGGTAAACATACATTCATAATGCTATAAATATTACAATCATTCCCGAGTTAAAAGCCATGTCATGACTTACAAAAGTAGTTGTACATACAATCATCCCCAAGTTACGGTTCTTCCATTGTTACATAACTGGATTTACAAAAGACTTAAAACACTTACGTTAGCTAGCATTACAAGTACATTATAACCCTTACAAAAGAATTCAAAATGTTAATACCTATCAAGCATTACAAGTACATTCTAACCCTGACACATGTACTCTGACATGAAGGACATGAAGCCACACAAGATCATACAAATGATGACGATCTTCAGCTGCTTGTTTTGAGACTTTGAAGCTGAGTTCTCGACGCCTAGGACACAATATTTGGTCGCCACATCTACAATCTGATCAATCAAGGCGTTGTTGCACACTTCTAGGGCGTTAATTTTAACCTCTTGTCGCTTATTAATAGCTACCAAGCGTTGTGCGAGTTCACAGTTCCCAAAAGACTTGACAAACCCAAATGATTGATCTTCGGTCTTCCTAGTTGTCCCCTCATCTTTTGTAGAAGTCTATTACATATAATACAAGAACATTGTCATTATAAAATTGAAACAAAAAAAATGACACAACACAACATTATAAAGGACAACATACCTATGGTAGTTTTTCTAGAAAAGGTGAGTTTGAGTCTCAAACCCATTCATGTGTTGCAGATGGCTTCCCTATGAGCTTATCTATCAAGTTTAGTCCCTCGACTGTATGAAGCTTAGGTACCCTTCTTATCATCAAACACATTGAAAAGATCAACAACAATTCTATTGAATTAGAATTTGAACTGGAGTTACTAATAAATAAAGAGAGAAAAAAATGTGTACTATAGATTAGCATAAAATTCATAAGTCCATTTGCGTGGTAATTTAGTATTTGGTTGTGCATCTTGGATAATAAAACAATAAATGGTAACCATGTAAAAGAAGCACGAGAGAAGTTTTCTATTGTGCAATAAAATCATTTAACAATTTTGTTATTGAAGCTACACTTGGAGCATGTAGATTTTTGTAGAATGCTTAAAAAAATTAGGCTTATGGTTCTGGTTGCTGGAGATGGGATACCTTTTCAAACTCTTAAGAAGCTTGTGTGAAATTTAGTGCTTTTTTAAGCATCGTGTCATCTGATGTGATGATTTTAATCTTAAAAAAACTAAAAGCTACGTATGGACTGTGGACTATTTCGACATTGATCTCCATCCATGATATGCAAAAGCAATCGACAAGCTGGAAGCACTTTTCCTGATTTGGTTATGGAAAGAATGGGATGATAAAAAGGAAACATTTTGACTACAGTATGACCTCATTTACCCTCCAGTATTCATTTCAAACATTCAATCTGACTTCCTAGGACACGATGAATCATCACACATCTATATCCACTTCAAAGCTCTCGCTTTTAATTCTGCTTTTTATATACTGAGCTTTAACTAAAACCATTTTGTAAAGGATAATCATTCAAAGTTTTCTGTTGTTGAGAAGACGACAACATAAGGCTCAAATCAGGCAATTTCCAAGCATTGAACATGAAGAGCTTCCAGTCTAGAGTAGAGAATACAAATGAAAGACCTCACAAATCAGACAATAAACAGGCCCAATTTGACAAAAAAAAAAATTGAGCTTCCAGTCTAGAAAATACAAATGAAAGACCTCACAAAAACAAAGAATACAAAAAAAACCTCACAAATAAGACAATATACAAACCCATTTGACAAAAATAGAGAAAGATCTAACAAATCAAGCACAACTCAGACAATAATGACAACGAGACTACCAATCCAACACAAATCAGTTAACATTTGTTTCAATAAACAGATCCCCATTTGACAAAAGTAGAGAATACAGAAGAAAGATCTCACAAAACACAACTGTTTAGAAGATAGAAGAGGAGAAGTTGCCAAAAATTCTAACCTGAGAGATTGCAAATTTGCTGGTGTCATTTTGGAGGTCGTGGCATGTGCCTTTCCGGCCTGGATTTGCGCAGCAGAACCCTTCTTCCCTTTCGCCGTTTTGGAGGTCGTCATTTTCGCCAACCCTAGCGCAACTCTCTCTTGTGTATCGGGATAGAAGAATGAGGGGAAACAAGGGGCATCGTTGGTATCATTAATTTCAGAAACTCCAAAAACCTTGCATTCGAGGATTCTCAAAATGGAGTTTTTGCACCTCAAAAACCACCATCCAAAAACCTAGCACAAACCATAACGACACAAGTAAACACCTACAATTTCTACACCTTTATAACCCTAAACTAAAAAAAAACCCACAAACGCCACAACTAAACACACCCTTGTACTAATTATTGAGTTTTGTATTTCTAGGCGAGGGCAACAGATGAAGGATATTTTGGAGGGATGCATGAATTTAAACATGATTGACTTAATTGCTACGAGGGCAACAGATGAAGAATATTTTGGTACACAATTTTCCATCATTTTTCATCAGTTCTTGTAAGCTTGCCTTGAGAGCCGATGGAAATGTCATGTGTAGTCATTATCAGACGCTACAATAAGCTCCTTCATCTCCCATACGTTAAGGCTCCCAAACGGTGACGATTACTACTTGATGATCCAGAGTGATTGCCTTGGTTTCTTGTAACTCGGATTACACAAAAACGTATGTCTCTTGCACACTATTAATTAGGTCATGCACATTTTCATGAAAAATTGTGTACCAAAATATCCTCCATGTCATCACTCGACAATTATGGTATTTAAAATAATCGCAAAATTATTACTAATAGGTGAAATAGTCATGTCTAAACTCATGCATATCCCTCCAAACTGCTCTTGTAGCAAACCAGTCAATGCATGATAATATAATTATTGCCAACAAGATTTTTCATTCCTTTTGATCCGGAAAGGGTGGAAAAAGGATGGATTGCTATCAAATCAGACATGAAAAAAGCTTATGACTAAGTCAAACGGGAGTTCATTCTTATTGTTCTAAAGAAGTTTGGTTGCACTCACTGACTTAGATCTAGGATTTGCAATTTTATTAAAAACAAGTGGATCAAAGTTGACAATGACCAAAATACATTTAGATTTAGGGTTTGCAATTTTATTGGTTGGCCCCACTGACTTCACACGTCTATTGCCCCCAAAGTTAACTTTTATCCCATTTACTCTAGAGAAACGCCTAACAGGCAAGTTGGGAACGCATGGTTAGGACCTTGTTTGATATATACTGATATTTTTGTGGATAAAGCGTTAAATTTCAACATAGAAAATAAATTAATGGGCAAGCGGAATTGGGCTTGTCCCATCCCGATCCCTACCGGGATAAGGTTAGGTGGGATTCAATCTAAGAAACAAAAGATCCGTCTCGATCCTGTCCCATATAAAATTATCCGGGACGGGATTGGGATGATTGTAATCCCGTCCCATTTCGTCTCGTGTCCACCTCTAGATTATATTATTGGTGTTACCAAATTGGGTGCTTTACATTCAAGTCAACTTTTGAGCTAATAATTAATGTAATGGAGGTTATGTGTTTTATCTTTGTAAATGCATGTGACGAGATTTGAAAATTTAACACACAACATAAAATGAAGAACTATCTATGAAAATTTTCAAAAAAAACGGATTGCCAACAAAAGCAGAATTTCATGGGAAAATTTTTGCGATTACTAGATATTGTATGTGTAAGCATCACTTTGAGGACTTGGGCCATTTATTTTTGGATTGCCCTTTTACCAATCAGATCATAATAAAATTGATAAAACAATCCAAGACAAAATAAACAACAATAACCATGAGGACAAAAAAGTAAATGATATTTTTCAGGAAATTAAAGATAAAATTTGACAAAAGAGGTTCACATGCCTTACTATTATATAGTGGGGTTGTCGTTTATCTAAAACAAAACTATGTTCAATAATGAACCTTTTGACTCATTTAATAACTCAACTTCTTTCATTAACAATCAAATCCACGAATGACAAATAAAACTATCATAAATGAGGATGATTATGACATTAGGTCACCACCAAAAAAAACAACAACACCATCAAACGAAAAAAATCCATCAAATGGGACAAACCGGAACAAGGATTCCACAAACACAATTTTGATGGCTATAAACTTTAGTCTAGGGTTATCTCCATCGGTACTGTTATCCGGAACCATAATGGAGAGGTTATCCGTCTTGATGGAAAAAAAGTTCAACTCGGTGATAAAAACGGGAGTATTTACTCTTAAAACGGGCTTGCAAGAAGCTATGAGATTGTAAATAACAAAAGATCGAAATTAAGGGTGACGATTTGTGTATCAAGGCACTCCAAGGTTCTTGGAGTTGTTTGTAGGAGGTCAAGATGATTATATTCAACTTCAGACTAGATTTTATATTTTTTTTGATGAAGTTCATATTAAGGATATGTTCAGAGAAATAAATTGTTTTGTTGACATATATTTATATAAATTTCACTTTCCCCTGTGAATGAAAACCCCAAACCCTCGTAAACAACGCGCCTCACGCGCAGGTCTTTCCACAACCCAAACCAATCCTCCCTCAATCTACATGTAAGGCGGTTGAACACCAAAAGCAAAAACAAGAAATATCTCAAAAGATTCTCATGCTTGACCTCCATAATCCTTCTAAATCTTTGAGTTTCAGATCCAGAAAATAAAACAGAAAATTTTCAATCAAATGGATGAGGAATGGAGATCCGCCGCCTTTAGAAGTGATTGGGGAAGATTTAGTATACCTTCAAAAGCGAGTCCTCAATCCGTTGTTTGACTCGATGTAACTCTGAACGATCTTTCCACGAAGGTGATTTGCGATTACTCGGTTGATTCTCCTCTAGTCTTGACTTGTCAGACAGTTGGTGGGGAGTTGTTAAAATTACTATTGTTGTCGGCGTTGCCTTTAGAGTGTCCGACACTCATTCTCCCTCCTTGTAAGTAAGGGGATCACCACCCTGTTTTACACCGACTTTATGCCTTTTTTCTTGCCTCCTTCGTTTCATTTTGTCTTTTACTGTCTCCCCGTTTCTTCCTTGAATACCCTCTTCCTTTTCATTCTGGTGTGTTTGCGCTGCTTGCTCATGAAAAATCAGCCGATTTTGTATTTGGAGAAACTGGTTAATACTCCTTTAAGTATCAACAAATAATAATGACCTACCCAAAGTTTCAGTCACCAACATTTCCACCATAGAGGCCTCAAAGCCTATTTTTATTACTAACACCACCACTGTCATTAATTGGGACTAAAACCCCCTCTAGATGTTGCTTATTTTTATTCACTTGTTTTGTTAATGTCTCAAGGCATGCTAATTTTTTTTATTTTGTTTTTGTAAATCCCTACAGGAATTTGACTTGTTGACAATGAGAAATTCAATCTCCTTGACGAAACTGATACGCCTCATGCACTTATGGAATCTCTTTATCTATTGGTTTAAAACCTATTTCACGACTAAAAGTTCTCGGCTAGAGCTATTCTCTGTTAACCGAATTCACGCTTCATTTAAAATATTTTTGTGGCCGGTTGTCTGAACTTACAATCTTTTTACCACCTTGGATTCACAAAGCAGCTAACCTAAGCACTTATCAATGACTTACAAACCTAAATGTTATTTACTAAAAAGCTCTCATGGAAGCAAAAACTCATGTCAACCTCTCTTTTCTTGAAAGATGTTGGTTTCTCGATCTTCGAACAAACCGTATTCCACCAATTTAAAAAAAATGGCTGCAAAAATCCAAGCTTTCGGTCACTAAACGAGATCATTATTTGTTATTGGATACAATCTACTTCTTTATTTGTGAACCAAGTCCATAAACAAAGGGGGCTGGTGGCTCTATCGGAGTCAATACCAAGGCAAATATTAGCAAAGGGTTAAAGCCTCTATCTCGGCGGCCTCTCTGGTCATGATGATATTCTTTGTGTGTCAATCAGTTGATCCTAATATATATTTCATCTACTGAACTCGTAATTGGTTTGCAATCAATGTTGAACTTATTCCTCCCTCATGTCTTTCAATGTGAGCAAAAATATTAAGCAAAAATATTGATGTTTGCTATAGGTAATCCCTTGGGGATCCTGATCAAACAAATATAATCATTTGATCTTATATGACACCTTGAAGCTAAAAAGTTTTTTCTACAAGGTATTGATTAACTATTGTTGCTTGATCTTTGATGGTAACAATTTTAACCTAAGGTTTCTCTTTAAAACAAGTAGTTTATGTTTGACTACGTTCTTTAACTCGAATTTGATGAATCATAACCATATTCTACCCCCAAAATCGCTCCTTTGGGTACAAAATAACCAGGTTGTAGGTTATCACCACATAAAATTAATAATCTTACCCACTATACAAATAATAATACCAAGGAGTGTTCAAACTGTTATATCCATATTAAATCTAATGTTGCTTCGTTTTTCTTTCTTTAAAACAAGCTGCTCTTTTGCAATCTGGTTTTTGAACTCAGGCAAAACCATTAATACCGATTACAACCAACGGTTTATAAAATCTCTAGGCTACAAGCCTCAATTTCTTCTTGTTAGAAATAAGTGTGTAACATCCCGTAAAAATTGTCATCCCGCATCATTTGAATGGGGATTTGTGATTGATTTATAAGGATGAGTTGCTACCCATGTCAACAAGAATTATTCTTTTCCAGTGGTAGAGTGAGGACAAATAACTTTGGAGTTAAGCGTGCTCGTGCGGGAGAAATTTCAGGATGGGTGACCTCTTGGAAAGTTTTCTGCGCGAGCATGGTTGGCATGGGGACAACGTCCCTAAGACCTCGGGTCTTACAAAGTGTCTCTAAAAACTCAATGTTGCTTCGTTTATCATACTCTATCCGCTATACACTCATAACAACACAACATAAATGACAAATGGTCCGTTTGGCATGACATAGTAGATTATTTGGGAGATTAAAATTTAACAATAATCTCCAATAATCTCGATAATCCATGTTGAAGTGGATGACAAAAATGGCAGAATAATCTCCCAAAATAATCTCCCGAGATTATAATCCCCAATAACCTCGATAATCTATGTCCACCGAACGCACCCAAAGTATCCAAAAAGTCCTAATTGTCAAATTTTCAATGAATCAAAAAATGACCAAATGAGTCTTATCCTTAAGCCATATTATTATTTTGATTACAAAATAGATTATGCTTGGTTTCTCCCGTTGTTCCCTAGACTTTCTACCCGTGTATTTCCGGTCCTTCGAATATGAATGTTTATGCTCGTTGTCTCTTGTTGGTTGGATCATCATGTTTTTCCTTGAAGACCTATATGCTTTCGGATTCATTTTGATGTATTTCTGTGTATTTTTTTCTCCTTTGTTGAGAGACCCTTCATGACAGTTACTCCGTATGGCGATCTTTTTCGCTCTTTTGACCCACTAGACGGCACGCCGTTTAACGTTTCGAACCGTTTTCCGCTTTTTTTTTTTATAAAAAATTGTGTTGTTGACATGCTGACCCCTTTGAGAATCTAGACACTCAACACTAATTTTTCGATCATCCCAAATTTCGTGTTTTTGTTGGCAATGATGCTTTAGGTTGATCTCCTTCTAGGAGAAAAGTCATTCTAACTGTTATAAGCGTTTCTTGCGTTTGGGAGCGTTTGGGAAACGAGCAGTAAATTTGTCACCCTTTGGGAGCCTTAACGTTTGGAAGATAAAATGAGCTTATTGTAGGGCCTGTTTGGTATCAGCTTCTTGGAGATTCATTTAGATTTTTTTTCACGGGATTCTTTGGGATGGCAAAATTGGTGCCGTTTGGTATGAGTTGCAGCTTCGGTATTTTATTATTTTACGAGATTCTTTTGGATTAAGAATCCCATAAAAAGAAGCTTATCCATCCAAACTTCTTGGGATTCTTTGGGTTAGATTCTATTCATATCTACCCCTACCCTTCTTTTCTTTTTTCACATTCACTCATCTCTTTCGTTTGAACACCGCCATTGATGCCCATCTTTGAAGCTCTCAACGCCATCTTTCTATATCCAATGTCCCTACCGATTCATGTTGACCTCACACCGGACGATGATGAAGACAGATTTGCCGCAATATTTTCTTCTCCAGTCTCCCGCCATCCAAATGTGTTGGGGTACTGGGTCAAATTTTTGGTCTGCTCATCAGATGCTCATTTTCCGATTTCCTTGTCCCAATTGGTCTACTATTTTCAATTTTGTTCAAGACTCGTCTCTTATGCTTCTCTACTAATTCGCCATTTAGTTCGTTTCCCTCTTAAGAACTTCCGTAAGCATGAAATTTGGGTTGGGTTTTGCTTGGAGGTATATACCTTGCTTGTAATTTGAACTGGATTTCTTCATTTTCAACTACAAGTTGGGAATTGTGGTTCCAAAATTGCTCATCAGGTAAACTCAGTTGTTGAAGAATTCTTGTATCTGAGTAATGGGTCAAATTTCTCAATCTCAATCCTAGGTTTTGGGTGAAGCTCAATTTTTTATTGACTAGTTTGAGGCGGGTCTACTTGTATGTGATAGATTGTGATCGTTGGCGTTTTGGGTAGTTCTTATTAGGTTTCTTGGTTGCTAGTTGTTTGAGTATGATTATGTCAGAAGTTTGCATGATCATCTCAGATTTTGTCTAGGGTTTATGAATTTGTGAATTACTTTGTAATTGGTGATTAGAGTTGTGCATTGAGTAGTTTGAGGTGAGGTTCAGAGATGGCTAGGCTGAGCAAAACCAGAAATATACTTGAGGATTTTGTTAAAGAAGGATCATTCAAATGGTGCAGGGGAGTGTTTTGTCTATTACAATTTAAACTTGCATTGGAATTAAGGAATTTTGATGTTGTGGGCATTGACCTCTCAGTGAATCCCCTCGTCAACAAACTTACGATGTACTCGTTTAGTGTGTATTTGGAATGAAGAAGAAGATTAGGGTATTGTCGTAATTTTCGTAAATAATCTATCTAAATAATTTAATATCAAACATATACCATTTACACAAAAAATTTTTTTTTAAGAATCCTCGTCTCCAACAATCTCCACCAAACATGCCCGTAGTGTCTGACAGCGGCTGTAATAGGCATCGTAAGTTTGTTGATGTAAAATGTCCTTCATCCTTTGCCCTCAAGCTCGAACCCAGGTATCCCATTTCCATCAGCAACTCTCTAATTTTCAAGCAATTGTTATTCCCGGTTGTAGCCATCAACACATTCCAGGCACACAAAAAATCCTCCTCCATTGCTGCTTCTTCGATCCGCCTAAGGAGCTCATTCTTCTTGATCCTTCTTCTTTTAACTCTGCTTTCTAGCTTTGGTATGAGATTAATGTCAAAGTTTTCTCTTCTTTCTTTTTGATTATAGAGATTACTGTAAGGCACACCAAGTGTTTGATAAAATGCCAAGCTGATTCATTTCTATTTTTTTTAATCCGCTTCCTAACATTTGCAGTTAGTTGATCTTTAAGCTATAACGAGGTTTCTGTTTTGATCATGCAAAGTGTTGTGCTCTTCCATTTTTATCACTTGCATTTAAATGGACTGATTTCTACTTGGAAAGCCATGACAGAAACTTCTGCTGTGAAGAGAATGATCCAAACTTCTGCTGTGTAAATGCTAATGATCCCAGTCACAAATATTGTTGTTCCTACTTCTGTTGTGAGGAGAAGGATCCAAACTTTAGCTGTTTGATAAAATGAATATTTGTTTCGCATGGCTGATTTGAATGATCATATTGCATTTAACTATGTGATAAAATGATCGTATTGTATTTGTGTAGATGATCCAATATCTTTTGATTTAGCAGAAAGTTATGAAGACTCTAATTGCCATTATTGTTTGGCATGGCTGAGTTGAATCACAAAGCTAATTGTTTGTGAAGTAAAGCCAAATGAGCACCGATCCAAATGCATGAATATCACTAGATTCAATTTACTAATGACTCAATTCAGTGACATCCATCTTTTTCATTAGCATTGTTTGAGTTAATGTTAATTTATAATATTATTAGAGATGGTTTCCTTAATTCCAAATATCCTGCATAAGATGGATTTCTACTCTTTTCTTTCAGGGAAGCTATCTTCATCACAAGGTGTCAACTGTTGAACTTGGAGGTACTTGTTCAAATAAACAGAATACTCAGGTTATGGAACTTAAGCACCAGGTGAGTCTCTAACTTTGTCATTCCATTTCTTGAGTTTGGATGGATGATTCCTGCAGATGCAGAACTTAACATTAAGCCTATATTCCTGCAGATTCAGAATCTCAAGAACATACTCTAGCTAGTAGCTAGTGTATTTCATTCAAAGAGACATGAACAGCAATTAACAACACAGTATAGTACACTAACTGACTAACAAGAAGAGTATATGCAAATGCTAGTATATTTCATTCAAAGAGACATGAATATTAAATGCTAGTATATTTCGTTCACAGACATGAACAGCAGATAACAACATAGTACACTAACTGACTAACAGCTACAGTATAGTACATGTATGCAAATGAGCAGGTGAGTCAAGAAGATTCAACAGGCATCTCGTATCGGCACAACGGGCAAACGTGGTTCGTCTCGAACCAGCGGAGAATGCAGGACTCGTGAAAAACGTGGGAACAAGGAAGTGTTAGAGATCTACACTTCCATTCGATGCTGTCAATGCAGATGGAACAGTCAGGACGAGTCCAGTCGGCCTCGAATCTGTCACCTTGAAGAATCATGTCCTCTGTCCTCTTAAGGATCAAATCAAAAATGGGTAAACTTGCGGCTGGCCTTGTCCTGGGGACAGCCTCCTCCTCCTCCTCCTCCTCCTCGAAGAACTCCGAGATAGCCCTATCGAGCTCAGCAGCAGCAGCATACTCAGCAGTGCCAGTGGGAGGAAACTGAAACTCGACAAAGTGGGCAGATGTGAAATGGCGGTCAGAGCAACGGTGAGCGGTGTTTGCCGGGTCGATGACTTGGGAGATGAAACTGCGAGCTAGGTCGGCAACGGCAGTTTGAGGGAGGTCGGTTAGGTGCTCCAAGAAGCGGTTGTAGAATTCATGGCTGTAATCATCATAGCTGAGAAAAGAGGTTGATTCAAAGCAGGGGATGGTTAGGTAATCGATGGCGGATGAAGCGCCGCTGTCCAGGGACGCAACCACCAGGTGGCTGCATCTATGTTCGGCCCGAACAAGCACCTCTCTTCTTCGAAAGCTAAATTCGAGCCGTTGGGTTGACATGGCTGTTCAAGAGCGATTTGGCGGTGCAATTGTGAGTTCGTTCTTGAGCTCCGATGGCAGGGCCTAATCTTATAACGGCATAACGGTACAGATTCAAAATAAACGCGTACGATTCAAAATGAACGCGTACTGCTCCAAGACACATACCTTTTTTGTTTTGTTTTTCTTTTTTCTTGACCAAATTAATTAAGGAATATATCAAGTGTTTTATTGTCTGCGAGTGATATACTGAAATTCGGTTATTCAAGATTTTACTTATCCTTTTAATCTACTCTAGGGATTTTCTCGAATCACTTGAATGGACAAGTTTTGAAATTTGAATATCCGATTGTTTTTAAAACGTATAAAATCTATATATCAATATATACTTACTTTTAAAATTGCATATATAATACTAAATTGCCAATAATTAAAAATTATCTACTTTAAGAATTAATTTCAACCAAATTAAATTATCTATTTCTTAATTACATTATGTTAAATCTAGTTGTTTACAAAATAAATAGATTTTTATAAACTTTCATTAATTCCATTTCTTATAAAACACTAGTATAATACCCGCACCTTGTGCGGGTTTTGAAAAAAATGAGAAAGAATATTGTGAAATTGGTTTTTTTTATGTGCTTTTGTTTTATATACTTTTCTAATCAAATCGACTTACCAACGTTACTTTATTAAGGATAAATTTACTAAATGAGATTATACTATGAACATACTTAATAGAATAATAATAATATTATATATATATAACAACATTTTTGTTTTTTTCCGATTATGTAATGAGTTTGAGGATTTTTTTCTTGGTCAATGGGTAACAATTTAATTTTACAATTTTTTTTGTATTTAACAACTCTTTTGTTTTTTTTTGGATTATAATGCTTATTGGTGTATTAAAATTTTTATTTTAATTAATTATTTTTTGACTATAAATTTATTAGTTAATTAGTTAATTTTATTTTTAATTATTAAAATTACAAAAGATTTATGTGATCTACAAGCTAAGAAACTTAACATAATTAAACAAAAATTTAATTAATATAACGCGGTCTATATCTACAAGCTAAAAAAGTTTTTAAAAAATTTAATTTAATTCAAAATTAACTTCAAAGTCCGATAACTATTATCTAAAAATAACTTATTTGCTGATGGGTGGAAGAAAATCAATAAATAAATAAAATTAACATAAAAAAGGTGTATACACGTCAATTTTTTTTTAATAACTTGAAAATAGATCAGATACACGGGGTTACGGTTAAAAATCAAATCAAGGGATGAAACAATAGAAAAACAATTGTTAATTATACAATTTCAAAAAAAATTGTGGGAGCTCCATTTCGAAATACTACTCTCACAACGCACCACATAAACTGTCATGTATGCTGCTTTAGTAGTGAATATAGACTCGCCCATAACGTAAAATTTTTAGTTCCAAAAAAATAAATTTTTTTCGACAAATTTGTAAAACATAAAAAGTTCTAAGGGAACCATGAAAAAAATCACATGGAACGTTCGAAAAAAAAATTCGTTCGAATAAAAATTCTAACAGAAAATATAACTAAAATGGAAATGAAATCGAAACCAATTTAATTAAAATCCATAATAAAAAGATATAACAACAATGGAAATCAATTTACCGTCAAAATGGAAATCAATTTTGTTGATTAAATGGAAGTTTTTTATTTAAAAAACTATCAAAAAAATCCAATGGAATCATGTAAAAATTTATTATATATTTATAGGTATTTTTCAAAAAAAAAAACAACGTAAATTTTGATGGATTTTATCAAAATATAATTGTTCGCTTAAAATCTGATGGAACATTTCGAAAATAAAATTCAATTCAAAATCAATTTAATTAAAACTCGCACATAACGTAAAGTTGTAGTTTCAAAAAAATAAATTTTGTTCGACATATTTGTAAAACATACAAGTTCTAAGCGAATCATGGAAAAATCTGATGGAACGTTCGGAAAAAAATCCGTCGAATAAAAATCCTAACCGAAAATATAATTAAAAGGGAAATCAAAATCGCAATATCTTTTAATATATTTTTATAAATATTTATTTATTAAAAAAATAATTTGGTTGTGAAGGTGATTTGATTGTTAAAGCTAATTCGATTAATTTTTTTATTATTATTAAAAAATTGATTTGATTTCTATAAAATTATTATTTCAATAATAAAAGATTTTATGGTTTAAAAATTAGTGTAAAAAATAAAGATTTATTGGCTTTAATTGTGGGAGCTCAATTTCAAAAATCCTGCGTCCACAGCGCGCC
The DNA here is from genome assembly GCA_033239045.1 of Fagopyrum esculentum. Classification (NCBI taxonomy): domain Eukaryota; kingdom Viridiplantae; phylum Streptophyta; class Magnoliopsida; order Caryophyllales; family Polygonaceae; genus Fagopyrum; species Fagopyrum esculentum. Next base: position 23,907,698 of record BSUD01000003.1, read on the forward strand.
ACGTCATCAACCCGTGCTCTGTTTTAGTAAGTATAATATATTTCAATTCTTGTGCATATTTGTTACGATTATAACTACATGATCCACATCAATATTAACCTAAAATCATTAACTAATTATCCAACTGTCATTTTCTAATTAATTTTCTAATTATTTTTATAATATCAAATTTTAGTTTTTATTAACTAAACCTCACATTTTAAACAATAAAGTGATAAAGAAAAATAAAAATGAGAATAAAAAATAAAGAAAAGTCGTAATATATATGCAATTCATGAATGGTTGAGACTTTAGAATAAAAAAATTATGAAATTTGGTTTTAATTGACGGGTTGTATTTACATTTAATCTTATTAGTCATACCATACTAATTAAATTTCAAAGTAACTAACATAATACAATTTTGATTTTCTTTTTTCAATATCATACTATTAAATATTTTCCTTTCAATAAAAGATTTTATAGATTTAGTCACTAATAATATTATTAATTGAATTAAGAGTACGATTAATCATTGTAACATTTTGTTAAATAATTACATATTAAATTAATTTGACCAAGATTTGATAATAAATTATAAATTAAAGTTTCATTTTACTTACTCGATTATGAATGAACCTATTAATCGACTTAATTTTTTTGAAACCAAATTCTTAAAAATCTATGTTTAACAATATTTTTATCTAACCTAGGGGTGGGCAAGGGACATGATGAGATGGAATTGAGGTCTATCTTAGTCCCGTCCCGGTATTTTACATTGGGTATTTTAGATTGAACCTCATCAGGTTCTATTCCGACTGAGATTGGGACGAGACGGCCTCAATCCCGCTTAACCCTTAATTGATTTATAATCTTTGAATTTTACACTTTATCCACAAAAATATTCATATATATATATATATATATATATATATATATATATATATATATATATATATATATATATATATATATATATATATACATATATCGTATTTAAATAAGTTAATGCCTATATTCCGGCAGTGCTTGAATCATTTGTCAAATTTGACGGTTTGACCAACATGATTTTTAATATATAAGTATAACTATATAATAACTATATATGTATATCACTAATGCTTATAAATTTTATTTATATTTATTATTTTATAATAAAAGCTTTATTATATATGGGACGGGCCTAGCTGGATGAAAAGTTAAGGCTCATATACCATTCCGGATAGTTTTTAGCAGGGCGGGTTCGGGACGAGAGTTCTAATATTTTATGTGTTAATTTATTATTTTTTAAAATATACTTTTCCATAATTTTAAAATTTTAAAAAAACATAATTTTTAAAAATTTTCGAATTAATATAAATTATATAAAATTTAAATTCAAAATAAAAAAAATCTATTATATTTTAATTCTCTAGACTCTTAATAAAGTTTCAAAAAAATATTTTTTATTTAATTTTATATATATTATTTAAAACCAAAGTAAAAAGTAAAAAAATATTATTAGTTAAAAATAAAAAATATATTTATTTCAAAAAATTATATATATATATATATATATAAACTATTTCTATTATAAGTTTATTAATTAAATTAATTAAATTTAATGAGGTCATAATCTATTTTTAAATTATTTTTCTAATTTCTTAAATTATTATTTTTAATGAATTTTAATATAATATATTAAGAATGGGTATAAAGAGAAAACAAATGAAACCTTGAGGGCACCAAAAGGAATTTTGAAACTTAGTGGATACTAAGTGAAAAAGTCCAAACCTATTTTTTTTTGGTGAACAAGGAGTGTGCTACTCCATTTATTACTGAAATTAAGAAGCAGGAACAAGCAAACGTGACATGCGGGGAAGATTAGCCCCCCGAATATCTTCCAACAATAAAGAAATAACACATGAAGGAGGGGATGTTAAGACATGTAACCTAACATCATAAGAGAGAGTTAGATCCGCTAACGAGTCAGCCACCCTATTACCTTCCCTAAAAACATGACCGGGAGTAAGACGCCAATCCCGGGTAAGGAAGTCTTGGCAACGAATCACCAGGCTCGATAAAGGATGTGTTGGACTCACACCTTTGTTAATAAAATCAACCACAGTCATCGAATCGACCTCCATGCATACTCTACGATACCCACTCTTCCAAGCGAGATCAAGACCATGTATGACTCCCCAAAGTTCAGCTGTTGGTACCGTAGAGCATCCCAAGTTAGCCACTGCTCCTTGTACCCACTCACCCTCAAAATTTCGAATTACGACCCCAGTCGCAGCACGTCCTTCCGTCCCTCTCACAACACCATCAGAGTTAACCTTAACCCACTCTCTACCAGGACGCTGCCAAGAAATGAGGCGTTCAGTACGTGGGATCATTGAAGTTTACTTAATCCTATTTGCTACTAAAGACTTCTCTAAGAACCTTTCATGCAGAAAATTAAACTTATTGTATAAAACCTCCTTCCCTGTAAATATGCCATTGTTACACCACTTCCATAGCCACCAAACAATGCACGCAAACTTCTCACTCCAGAGATCATTAGAGTGCAGCGAAGATTTCCAGCACAGATTCGCGTAAAGCCATTCAGCCCATTCAAGTCGAAAGAACCTACCTTGGAAGTGATCCGGAACAATAAGTAGCCAAACCTCCCTTGCAGCTGGGCAATCTCTCAAGACATGAAGTAGAGTTTCATTGATGTTTGGGCATCGATAACAGGATGGGTTACTCGCCATGTGCCTTCTACATCTCTCTACATTGGTTAACAGTACTCCCCAAGCCAGCATCCACATGAAATAACGATTTCAGTCCGTTACTATTAAGGACCAGAGTTTAGAAAAGAGGCTTTCACGAACCTGAACTCTACTCCTGCTATCTGTAATAAGCCGATGGGCTGAGGCAATCGAGAACTGTCCAACTTGAGTACCCAACCATCTCACAATGTCCCCTCCTTCAAAGTTATCCACCAAAGACATAGCAAACAGTTTCAGCATTCCCGAATTGTTCAGCCTACTTGAGAGGTATGCCCAGTCCCAACCATCCGAGACAGTCCAAACATCTCTAACAAGTATTGATTCATCCCTAGGTTCCAATGGTATCACACTATACATCTCTAGTGGTTCATTACCTAACCAGACATCTGTCCAAAAGAGAGCCCGACGGCCATCCTTCACACTCTAGCCCGTATGAGGAGCGATCACCTTATTGTACGCCTCTTGTATACCCTTCCAAGTGTGAGAGCATCCATTATGGCTCGCTATACACCTAGGCCATCCATTACCTTGAACCCCATACTTGCTAAGTAGCACTCTCGCCCAAAGCTGATCCCAATTACAAAACACCCTCCAAGCAAGCTTGCTAAGTGTGACAAGGTTCATATCGGCTGCTTGTCTAAAATCTAGACCACCCGCTTTTTTCTCCTGACAAACTTTTTCCCATCCAATAAGATGGAGTTTCCGGCTACCTTCCGAGTCTTCCCAAAGGAAACCCCTACACATCCTATCAATAGAGCTCAATACTTCCTTAGGTAAAAGCACAGTATTCATGTAATAAATAGGTATAGATGCCAACACATACTTGACCAAAGTAGCTCGTCCAGACAGGCTCAAAGAGTCCCTTTTCCAACCCGCCAATCTACTCGACACTCTCTCGACTAGGCTACTGAAGTTAGATTTACAGACTTTTTCATGAAAAAGAGGAATACCCAGATATTTGCCTAAATGGCGTGTCCAAGGTACCCCACACATCTCGCTTAACACTGCCTCCAGGTTCACTTGAACATTCTTTGAAACAAAGATTCGAGATTTCGAAAGACTAACCCGTTGACCCGATGCTCCACAGAAGTCTTCTTGAATTTTCTTAATCATAGTAGTCTGAGTTGTCGAAGCTTCCGCAAACAATAAAATATCATCTGCAAACAGAAGGTGAGAAATGCACGGACCTCTTCTAGATATCTTAACCGGCTTCCATGTACCATCCTCAACCGCTCGTTCAATCATATGACTAAGCCGCTCCAAACAAAGGACAAAGAGAAAAGGGGACAACGGATCTCCTTGTCAAAGGCCCCTTGTCATCGGGAAGGAAGACGAAGTTTCACCATTCCAAAAGAGTTTCATAGAGGCGTAGATAAACATGTCAAAATCCATTGCACCCAGGACGGAGGAAGCCCAATAATCTGCAGCGTCTCGATAATAAACTCCCATCTTAAAAAGTCATATGCCTTCTCCAAATCCAATTTCAAAATCATCTACCCTTTTCTGCCCTTTTTCTTCTTCATATGGTGAATAACTTCCTGGACAATAACAATATTATTTGTAATCATTCGTCCAGGGACAAAACTCGACTGCATAGGGGAGATAACGTGACCCATCACCTCTTTCAGACGAGAAGCAAGAATTTTAGTGATGACTTTATAGCACACGTTACACACGCTAATAGGACGAAATTGGTTAATCATCTCAGGTTGGGCTACTTTTCCAATCAACACGATGAGGGTCTCATTTATACCTTGTATAAACTTCCCAGTACGTAGAAAGTCAGTAACAAATCTCACTACCGACTCACCAACTATAGACCGACATTGTTTATAGAATAGGGGCTGAAAACCGTCCGGACCCGGGGCTTTTAAAGAACCCATATCTTGCAACACAACCAAGACCTCTTCACTACCACACTCTTTGATTAAACGACTAATCTGCAAATCTGAGAGAGTAGGGAACCCATAATACGGACGGGTGCCAAGGGGCTGGAGGTTCATTAGGCCATACAAATCTTTGAAAAATGTCACTGCATGTTCTTCCAACACAACCTTATCCAAGCACCAACTACCATCATTCAATCGCAACGCCTTAACTCGGTTATGATGTCTTCGAACAATTGTCGAGAGATGAAAAAATCTAGTATTTCTGTCCCCAAAAGCCAGCCAGTCTTGTCGAGATTTTTAGGCCCAGAGAATCTCCTCTTGCTCCAGCGTAATACTAAGTTGCTGTTGAAGATCCCTTTCCATATCTAAGGTCTGATCTGACACTCTAAGATCTAGCTCAACTCGCATTTATTCAAGTTCCCAAATTAAAGCTTCCGTGCGTAAGAAAATATCTCCAAAAACCTCTCTACTCCACTTCTTTCAGACCTTCTGAACCTTCTGTAATGCACCAGGGAGGGTAGCCAGCTTGTTCCATGTAGGTTCGATGATTTGTTTAAACTCTGGATGTGAGATCAAGACGGCTTGGAAGCGAAACGGTCTCCGACGATGGTCACCCTCTATAGACACTGATAGGTGATGGAATCACTATCATTTAAGTTAGTTTTTAGAGTCTTTTTGGTACATTAGTGTCGGTTTATGCTACTAACTCCTTGGTCCAGAAGAAGAAGACTAAAAGAAGATAAAGAAGGAGTTATAAGCACTTAGGAGTGAAGATCATTCATGAAGCAAAGCTTCTGTTGCCTCAGCATCCCCGTGGAGCAGTGTCACCGCCCCTGTGGGTGACACCATACTCCGGAGCGCAGCCTGCGCCTTTGTCAACGCCAGGAACGAAGATTGTCACCGCACCTACGTCAACCCTTGGCACCCTTACGGTGACTTGCCTTAAAGAAGCGAAGAACTGCGCCTCTGCCTGCGCCTCAACTTGGGAGCTGGAAAATGAAGAGTCAGTGTCACCGCCCCCGCGTTGACATTGGGACGCCCCTGTGGCTCAGCAGCTGAAGCGATAGAAAGTTGAAGAGTCAGACGTTTGAAGACCATTAAATATCCGCCCTTGCGAAAGTGCTAGGCCGCCCCTGCGGCTACAAAGATGATCAAACGTTTTCGCCTGAACCTCCCCTGTGGATTTGAAGGCCGTCCTTGCGGTTCAACGACAGAGGCTTTATTCCGGCGGTTTACACCACCTTTATGGCATTAAAGGTGGTTGTTTTGGGCTGGTCATTTACTCCTATTTAGTGCCATTTGTAGTATAAATAGAACTAGGGTTGATTGCTAGAAGTATCCAATTTAGAATCCACTTTTTCCTTTATAATTATCTTGCTATCTTTGTAATGAGTTGCTAACTCCCTTGCTACATTAGGTTGGTTTGAAGCTGCATTGTTATTTTGGTTGTAAGTTCTTTCTAATATAAGTTTTTATTCAGTAATACTTTGTGTTTCCTTGATCTTCATTGTCTAATTGCATGTTTTACTATCACTTAAGATTGATCACCTTAGGTTCTAAAGTGCGTGCAAAGAACTAGGATTAATAGATTCCGTGTTCGGGTCGTTAATCTAGTAGTAAACTTTAAGTAATAACGGGTTGTAATTGTTTAAAGGAAAGGAACACAAATATAAAGATAAGTTTAACGGTTTTAATCTTTTCTTTATATCCCTTAGTCTTTGTTTGAAAGCCAACTTGTTAATTGTTCTTGTAGGTTTACGGAACACTAACCTCTTAAGTTGTGTTGATGCCGGTTGGCTCAACACATATGTATGATCGAGACGGGAGATTACTTGAAAACTTGTAAAAAGAAACTCACCAAAGTAGCAATCGCATGCTAAGAATCAACCTAGTGTAGATTCACCCATTATTGTCTTACTCGTTGTCCTACTTTCTTTCATAAGTTTTGTGTGCATAAATTCACTCAACCCCCCCCTTGTCACTTGAATCTATAATCAATAACTGCATTTAATAGGAATAACAAAACTCTCTTGGGTTCGACCCTTACTTAACCACTACACTTGTTTTAGTGCTAAGTCGGGATTATATTTTGATAAGATAAAAATGACCATAGATAAAGGTCTTGTCAAATTTTGGCGCCGTTGCCGGGGAGTTTGGTTATTTTTATTTTATTGTTATTGATTATTGGTTTGAACCATTTTTATGGTTCAAACCCGTGCTACTAACTCTTGCTTTGCTTCCTTTGATCCAGAAATTGAGAGAACGCACATCCGGCAACGTAGACAACAACAACTCCAACAAGAAATGGCTGATCGTACTCTTCGTCAACGCACTCAACCCACTTTGGCTCAAAACCCTCTTGCGGTTACTATACCGGCATTAGGGGAAGGAATCAACTTCGAGCTCAAGCCGGGTCTCATTCACTTGCTTCCATCTTTCCATGGGCTAAGTGGTGAAGACCCCATCAAACACCTTGGGAAGTTTCATACCGTGTGTATGAGCATGAAGCCGGCCAACATTACCGAAGAACAAATCAAGATGAGGGCATTCGGCTTCACACTCAAAGATGCAGCGGATGATTGGTATTACCACCTTTCATCCGGGAGTATCGACACTTGGGAGAACCTCCACAAGGCATTTTTGTAGAAATACTTCCCATCCAAGAAGGCAAATAGCTTGAAGAAAACTATAAGCAACATCGAGCAAGAGGCAGACGAAACTCTCTATGAGTACTTTGAAAGATTAGCACGCCTCCGATCCAACTGTCCTTTCCACGGATATTCGACTCAAGATCTAGTCTTGTACTTATACAATGGCTTGCTAGACAATGAAAGGAGGATCGTCGATGCGGCTTGTGGAGGTAACATTCTTAACTCTACCCCTGACCTTGCTTTGGAAAAGATACAGGAACTAGCTGAAAGGACACGGAACTTTGGAATGACCCCTTCCAAGAGAGGTGTTCATGCTGTGAGTTCTGGGAAGAGTGAGATCTCCACTGAGCTTGCGGAACTGAAGGAAATGGTGAAGAGACTAACACTTATGGGAATCCCACAGCAGTTGAAGGCATGTGGAGTGTGTGCTGACCCATACCATCCAACGGACATGTGTCCCCAAGTCCAAGATGACGATGCTGAGGTGAATGCAATGGGTTATGGACAGCCACAGCAGCAAAGACCTAGGAACGATCCCTATGCGCAGAATTTCATGCCCAACTGGCGTGATCAATAGAACTTTCGTTGGAGGGATCAACAAAACCAACAACAACAGCCCCGACAAGGTAAGTATCAAACAACTGAGGATATGTTGCAGGTTTTGACTAAACATTTTGCTACTCATGTCCAAACAACAGAATCCAGCATCAAGAACCTTGAAAAACAGGGGCAAATGACGGAAGCCATAACAAGGATTAAAACTAGTTCCTCCGGAGGATTGCCTTCACAGACGGTTATAAACACCAAGGTGATGCTGGAGGAGGCTCAATCAGAGAGGTAGAGTCCTTGCGTCGAGCCAACAAAGTAAACAAAGGCGATTCTTGGGAGGCAACCCGAAGGAATAAGAAGAGGAGCCTCTGTCAAAAAAACCGCCCCTGCGGCTCAGTGTCCCCGCCCCCGCGGTGACACCCATGGCCAGCACCGCCCCGACACTGAGTCTAACGTCTACAACATACTGGTCACCGCCCCCGCGGTGACTCCCTTACGCCCCTGCGGCGGCCCTCCTTGACACACATTCTCAGCGCTGCCCCCGGCGCTGAGTCTGCGTGCCCCCTCTTCCTTGTCACCGCCCCCGCGGCGACAAGCCCCCGCCCCTGCGGTTTTATCAAGGAAAGAAAAAAATACACTTCCCAAAAATAACCTACAATTACCCCCCTCTCCTCTCTCTCCACTCACTCTTCGAACCCTATACCCCTCTATCTCCCACGCCCCTGCGCCCTCAGCAAGCTCTCACACGCCACCTTGTGCAACGCCCCCGCGCCACCTCCGGCGACCCAGCCAAAACCCGCCCCCTGCAACACCTGCCCTCGCTACCACCAAACACCCCCCTCATCCTCCCAAAACTCTAACCCTACAACACCCTTGCCCCTCCCAATCTTTTCCCTCCACCGCTCATCACCGCCGGAGACATCCCCACCAACAAGAAGCCGCCAAAACACCCCTCAACACCGCCACCTTCGCAACTGTCAGAAATCGCCCTATGCGCCTCGCCGCCCCTGCGCATCCTTCAGCCGCCCCTGCGGAAATAGTAACAGATGGTTCGTTTCTTAATCCAGTTTCTGAACTTTCTAATTCCCTTACTTGTTTAATTACAAGAAATGGAAAAACAGAAGAAATCAAGTTGTCGGAAGCTGAGAAGGAGCGGTATAGGATTGTGCAAGATCGGGTTGTGTACGCAACTCGGTTTTTGGACGTTCCTACTTTGGAAAAATTGGGCATGTTGGAGAGCATGCAGGCATTTCTCAACAATGCTGGGCTTGGCGATTTTCTGGACATGAATGCTCTGACATACCCCGAGCTCAGCCGCCAATTCATCACCACATTCACCATGGAGAAGGAGGACCATATTTGTGTTGGACTTTCATTTAAGTTCAACAAGAGAAAGTATACATTGGACTACACCCAACTGCAAGAGGCATTCGGGGTGACTATTTATGCCTCCGACGACTGGCAGGAACCCGTCCCGACACCCGAATTATGTGAGTTTTGGCAGGCCGCCACCATATCCGAGTTCCATGCAGGGGATGAGTATTCCAATAAACTCACTCACCCCTGTTTAAGGCTCATCTCCAAGATCTTCATGAGTGTCTTCTGTGGACACAGGGAGGAGAACAAGGTCGCTCTCAAGGACCTTCCACTGTTGTACGCCTGCCTCCCCACGAACGACAAGATACCAGATTGGCCATACCTCTTCCTGACCGCTTTGAAGCGGATTAGGAAGAACGAGCCACGAGACATTGTGGGAGGTGGGGTGATCTCCTTGATCGCTGCACATGTGATGGACCTCTCCGACTTGGAGGATGGGTTAGAGGCTCCACTGTACACGGAAAGGATGTTGAGGAGGTGTAGGCTCCTCAAGAGAAACGGGGAGAACCTATTTTGGCTCTCATTGGCAGATGGGAGTCACATCACATACCTCCCCCGGCCACTTTCACTTGGAGACGAGCTATACATACCAGCTGACCCCTTCGTTCCGAGACGGTCTCAGGGGGCCATTGTTGAGAGATATGCTACGGGCTCCAGCCGGGCTCCTGTTGCTGATCACGTGCCCTTACTGGATGATGAGGAGATGCCTACTGCAGCACTAGACGACAGTCCGGTCATGGAGAACCTTCAAGCTCAGATGGCAGCCTTGACTACCCAGCATCAGGCATGGCAGACCGAGTATCAACGGTCCATGCTTGAGCAGCAACAGGCGTGACAATCAAGTTTCGCTTCCTCTATGACCACCCATTTTGACCGCCGGCAGGATGCTTGGCAGACGGTTCATCAGCAGCAGCTAGAGGCTCAGCAGCTGGTTTGGCAAGCCAGCTTTGAGACTTCATTTGGGCAGAGGATGGACGCTTAGGAGGATCATATCGACACGCTCTACCGTCGGTAGGAGCACTTCTTCCGCCACTTCCCGTACCCACCGGAGGAGGGTCCGGATGGTCCAACCGGACCATCCCACTAGTGGTATCATCATTTCTTTCTTGCCCACATTTATCTTTGCTTCATTTTCCACTTTGAGGACAAAGTGTACTTCAAGTATGGGGAAGGGACATATCATTGCATGTATAGTCTATTTGAATTGTTTTAAGTTTTTGTAGTTTGAATTCAGTTGAAACTCAGAAAAAAAAAGAAAAAAAAAGAAAAAGAAGAAAAAGCCAAAAAATGAAAAAAGGCATGAAAATCCTTGGATAAACCGAAAGCCCGAAAGGGCGGTTTAGGCAAAAAGAAGGTAGTCCGACCAACCTTAGGTTGGTGCAAAATTGGACTTGAGGGATGTGAGTTCCAAGTGAGATCATCAAAGAAAAAGAAGAAGAGTGGCATGGTGAAAACTCGAAAGGGAATCTTGGCAAAATGAGCGGCACCGAGTGTAGGTTCCCTTTCCGGCGTTTGGCGACATAAGAAGGGAAGTCATAAGGAGGTTGTCCGGGTAGGTCACTCTTGGAGCAATAAGGATGGTAGTTTTTTCACCTTTTTCTCACATTTCCTCTCTTTTCCCTCTTTCTTTCTTGGCTTTTCTTTTGTTTTCATTGTCTTTTCTGCTTGCCCATGCTTACTGAGGCCTTTGAGTTTAAAAACTGCTGTCATTTGTTTTACTCGGGATGAGTAAAAGGTCTAAGTATGGGGGAGTTTGATAGGTGATGGAATCACTATCATTTAGGTTAGTTTTTAAAGTCTTTTTGTTACATTAGTGTCGGTTTATGCTACTAACTCCTTGGTCTAGAAGAAGAAGACTAAAAGAAGATAAAGAAGGAGTTATAAGCACTTAGGAGTGAAGATCATTCACGAAGCAAAGCTTCTGTTGCCTCACCGCCCTCGTGGAGCAGTGTCACCGCCCCTGCGGGTGACACCATACTCCGGAGCGCAGCCTGCGCCTTCGCCAGCGCCAGGAACGAAGACTGTCACCGCACCTGTGTCAACCCTTGGCGCCCCTGTTGTGACTTGCCCTGAAGAAGCGAAGAACAGTGCCCCTGCGCCTCAACCTGGGAGCTGGAAGATGAAGAGTCAGTGTCACCGCCCCCGCGTTGACACTGGGACGCCCCTGCGGCTCAACAGCTAAAGCGACAGAAAGTTAAAGAGTCAGACGCTTGAAGACTATTAAATATCTGCCCCTACGGAAGTGCTAGGCCGCCCCTGCGGCTACGAAGAAGATCAAACGTTTTCGCTTGAACCACCCCTGCGGATCTGAAGGCCGCCCCTTCGGTTCAGCGATAGAGGCTTTACTCCGGCTGTTTACACCACCTTTATGGCATTAAAGGTGGTTGTTTTGGGCTGGTCATTTACTCCTATTTAGTGTCATTTGTAGTATAAATAGACCTAGGGTTGTTGATTGCTAGAAGTATCCAATTTAGAATCCACTTTTTCCTTTATAATTATCTTGCTACCTTTGTAATGAGTTGCTAACTCCCTTGCTACATTGGGTTGGTTTGAAGCTGCATTGTTATTTTGGTTGTAAGTTCTTTCTAATATAAGTTTTCATTCAGTAATACTTTGTGTTTCCTTGATCTTCATTGTCTAATTGCATGTTTTACTATCACTTAAGATTGATCACCTTAAGTTCTAAAGTGCATGCAAAGAACTAGGATTAATAGATTCCGGGTTCGGGTCGTTAATCTAGTAGTAAACTTTAAGTAATAACGGGTTGTAATTGCTTAAAGGAAAGGAACACAAATATAAAGATAAGTTTAACGGTTTTAATCTTTTCTTTATATCCCTTAGTCTTTGTTTGAAAGCTAACTTGTTAATTGTTCTTGTAGGTTTACAGAACACTAACCTCTTAAGTTGTGTTGATGCCGGTTGGCTCAACACATATATATGATCAAGACGGGAGATTACTTGAAAACTTGTAAAAAGAAACTCACCAAAGTAGCAATCGCATGCTAAGAATCAACCTAGTGTAGATTCACCCATTATTGTCTTACTCGTTGTCCTACTTTCTTTCATAAGTTTTGTGTGCATAAATTCAGTCAACCCCCCCCCCTTGTCACTTGAATCTATAATCAATAACTGCATTTAATAGGAATAACAAAACTCTCTTGGGTTCGACCCTTACTTAACCACTATACTCGTTTTAGTGCTAAGTCGGGATTATATTTTGATAAGATAAAAACGACCATAGATAAAGGTCTTGTCAGACGCCTCCGAAGTGTAGAGGAGTGGATTATGATCCGAAGAGAGTTTTGGAAGGTGTCTTACACTTGCTTCAGGCCACTTAAGTCTTCCCTCAATAGACAGAAAGATATGATCCAGTCTCTTCGAGATCCTAGATTGAGCATCCCTTCCTCGAGCCCGGGTGAAAGGAGAACCCTGGTAACTTATGTCCACAAGTCGAGAATGGTTAATCCAGTCGCCAAATGCAATCGAGTCCCTTGACAATCTACTTGAACCACCTTGCCTTTATTCAACACTTCTAATAATATTAAAGCCACCTCCCATAATGATAGGACCCGTACACGGGTTTGCAATATAAAGGAGTGAATCCCAAACTGAGCCCCTACGAGTTGGGTCCGGACAAATGTAAACAGGAATAAGATGGACGGCATGAGGACCTGTTCCTACCATAGCATGAATAAACTGTCTCTCTTTCGATACTACTTTCAACGGACAAAGAAGACTATCCCATATGAGCCAGATGCCTCCACTCTGACCCTCCGTCTCCACTCTCTCACAAGAGTCGAAACCCATTTTATCACAAATCCTGGAGGCTGTATCACCCGAACCGTGGGTTTCAAAAAGAGCAACAAACCAAGGCTTATATTTCCTAATAATATACCGCATCGACCGTCGGAAACTCGGTTTCAACGTTCCCCGGCAATTCCAAAATAAACCTATCATTGGATAACTATATACAATCATACCCGATAGTCCTAACAGGCTTGTGAATCCGGGACGATGGACACTTGAGATGTCCCAACCCCTTCTACCACTTCCATCTCCATGCAATCAGCCTGATCCCTCTGGGAAGCCTCACCAGGCCGTTGCCCTTCCTGTATATCGTCCGCATTAAAGACAATATCCTTCTGTGCCTCCCTCTATAAGATCTTAACTTGTCGCACCATAGGATGTACAATAGAGACATCTACTTCCCTTCGATCAATGACTAGTTCACTACTAGACACTCTTTTCCCTTTGGTCATAGGACTGGTATGCCCTAACCTCTGACCATGTGGAGCCCTCTTCTTAAGATTATTCTTTGACACATAATGGGCTCCGGGAACCTGATTCTGGACCATCTTAGATGTTTCTTCCACCTTCTCCTTACCATTCCCTCTAGACTGGCCTTGAGCTTGTACAAACCCCGTATGCTCAAATCTGGGAACTTTAACCTTTCCACCTCCTACTATGCTCTTTCTAAAGGGTTTTCTCTGTGGGACTATCATCCAGGGTCCCCGACTATCTTCCTCCTGGCTAACATCTTGCTCGTTCGCCACTTGATTCTCCTCAGCACCCTCAGCAGGTGCCCCTTCTTGGCCAATAGCGTTTCCAACTTTTGTAGTCTCCTGTGGACCCTGGCCCTCCTTCTCAGATGTGACTCGGTCGACCATACTCTTAGTTCTTCCCTTGCGACCAGCTTTATCCATCGAGAAGAAGGTTCTCAGATGTCTTTTGTGTGACCATAGCATCCACATTCAAAACAAATAGCATGAAGGTTCTCATACTCGAGAAGAAGCCGTTTCCGATTTAATAGGACATCCCCTTTTAGAGGCATATTTAGATCAATACTAAAACAGATTTGAGCGAACTTACCCCGATCCATATTCATAGTTTTTTCATCAATACGAAGGGGCACTCCTATTGCAGATGCAATCGCTTTTAACACCTCAGTTCTGTACATGGAGAAGGGCAGGCCGGGTATACGGACCCATACCCCAGTCTGAGAGATAACTGAAGTCATCGGGTCGAAGGGCAGATTCTATTGTTCCATGAGAAGATAGTGTCCGAACATCTTCCATGGCCCACTCGAAAGGGCGTCAAACATGTCAACTTCCAGTTCAAACCTCACCAAGAAGTAGCCATTCGGTAAGTCAATAATATTCCAATCACCTTTAGGTTTCCAGAGAAGCCTCAACGTCTTCTCAAAAGCAGAAAAAGAGATCATCCTTCCTAAAAGCTTCATAAACTAGAGTTCCTCCATGGTGCGTTCAGAACCTGGATAACATCTTGGACAATCGTGATAGATGGGGTTGTGTCGTGCCCTTTTGGAAATTCAATTTGGATCTTACCCGTCTCCACCAGATTAGACGGCAGGATTGGAAGCCTGCGCCAAGCACTGCCTCTAAAAAGAAGTTTACTCCATGAGCAATCAACCTGATTCGGATTCCCATCATTAATGGGTATTGGAGATTCAGAAATAGTAGCATTGGGATCCGTACAATCATTGGGGGGTAATGAATGATTGGCGGCGGTGGCAGAAGGTGACAAATTGCCATTAGGGACAATGGCGGCTGAAGACGGAAAAGTAGGGTTTGGTGCGGCAGGAATCGCCATATGTTCCGTAAATCTTCTCTATGAGCTTTAATTTGGACAAATCCAAGTCCAAACCTTGATGACACCAAGAGAAAAGATCCTTGTATTATTTAGTGATGATATTTTTTTTTAGATTTATAAATTTATTTGTCTGATAAATACTATCTTTATTAATCTAATTATGACATGAAATATAGTGCAATTTCTTAGCTTGACAACGCCCCAAATATAATCATATTTTCATCGCGAACTTCATTATCAGTTTTAGTATTCTCATTGTCGTCAATTTCTAGCATAATTATGAACTTATTCAAAAGCGTCGTAGATGACGACTATATATTTCTTTTAATATATTCAAAATACAATATATATATTTAGATGTATATATCTTACAAGTACTCATGCACGGCACGAGTTCTAAACTAGTTGATGTTAAAACAATGGCATAAATAAGTTTAGGTCTAAATAAATTTTTTTACTTTTTAGCCTTAATTTTCAAAACCAATTTTCATGTTTTAATTTACTATGCAGACTAAATATACTATAAATATGTTTTTTTCCCCGTAATATAAGATAAAAGATCTAAACTCAACTGAATAAATGAAATAACTGACTAAAATATCTTAACTAATTAAAAATAATATAAAGTTAAAAATAATTGATAACAATAAATAATAGTAATAATATTTTTGTATCCGAATTTTATTCAAGAATTTTCATTGTCTACGAGAATAGTAGAAACCTCATGTGTAGTTGGAGCATTAAATATCCTTTGATCTAGCGCTGGATTTGTTGAGATTAATACTTTTGTAGCATAATATACATGTTGTTGTGAAAGGTTCCGAAAAATGATGTGTACGGATTTTGAGTTATCAAATCAATTATCATGAAGATGATGTCAGGGTTTAATTCGATAAATGTTTTTACTCGTTGTTCTCTTTCTTGTAAGCCGTCGAAGAAATATAGTTGTACAAATTTATGTTTATTAGTGTGAGGTGATATGCTTGGGAGAAAGTGATATAACCGCCCTTGTAATCGAAATACATGTATGCCTCCACCTAAGCTAGTCTTGATCTTGTTTTTGTTCCGTCCGAGCCCATGATTATGCTCTTTGCTCCTTGTTTCCCTATCTCCCATATGTATATCCTTCTTTCTTTCTAATACAAGCAACCTTTCAAAAAAAAAAAAAATACATGTATGTCTTTAATTGTTTCTGCATTTATGTTATCAATTTATCATAGCCTAGGGAGTTGAAAACGAAGAACTTTGTTATACAACCTCGCATATTGTCTTAAATGATCGTCAAGGCTCGTATCGTCGGTGAACAAACGAACAAATTGAGAGGGAAACGGGTTGGTTATCACCATTACGCTGCCATTTTGACAACAACAAGTCGGCGGCTCTAAGTCAAAATTTTTTTGCACCACATTTTACTACATGGAGGTTGTCTCCGAAGCTCAGGTGTGACCAATGGAACATGACCATTCTCTATACCTGCATGAATTCGTACATGAGACATTCTCAAGCGTCGCCTTTTTCGGGTTGATGATTCTGGCACATTAATTTGAGAATTCATTTTATCTTCTTAATTCTAATTTGACCTACAAAAGGAATTGCAATTATGGAATATACTATAAACAAATAGATAGAATTAGCATTTACACAATCTAAAAATTTGTAATTTTAGATAAATTTGTTGTGTTGATAGAGAAAACACAAAAAAAAGTAGGCATGCGAAGGAAGCAAGCAAATGCGCGATGTAGTATAATGTCAACATGTAAAATAATACTAATTATCAATTTTCAAACTAAATTGTTTTTTAGATGTAATTTTTTTATACTAATTCAATTTCCTTATAATGAAATTTTTTATATAACCGTACAATATGTTATTTGTTTTGCCCGCATGTGTTGAAATTATGAATTCTTAGATTTGTTCCCATGAAATGCAAAGTGTTCAGGTTTGGACTTTTTGGTATCTATGCTCTTTATCGGGTTGAAGTAGGCTTTTTTTTTTTCTTTCTTGAACTTTAATCTACTCAATTTAGAATTGCCTAGGGATTTTGTTCAGATTTTACAATTAAAAAAAAAGAGGAATAATTAAATTTGTGGTCATAAATACTATCACTTTTTTGTGGGATTTTCACGACATGACTATGAATGGCTGATTGGATACTATAAACAATCAGATTATGAAATTGTTGTTATTTCCTTACTATTACCGGATTGGAACCTTAATCTTCACTTGGCTCTACAATATATTGTTGTCATATTTAAGTCTTTGTTCTTTGCAAGAATATCATGCCCTTGTTTCTTCGTTCTTTTCTCATATTCTCTTCGTCGTGCTAAACAGATATGTAGTAGTACAATATGATATAAAGCATACATTGATTGGGCATGGTAACCCAATAGTATGTACATTTATGGTTATGAAACATTTGTAGTCGGATGAACCAGTTGAAACACAAAATGTTTGTAGAGAGAATACATAAGCCACAAAACGCATCACGCTTTAGGCGTTCATAAACTTCACAAAAACTGGGTGTCAAAAGCAGAAAAACGAGTAACAACAATCATTGACTGTGTCACGGAAAAATTTTCTCCTCATAGGTGCACTTGACGATCACAACATCGGCACAACAATCACTATACACACACCCTAGAAAACTCCACCAAAAGATGCTTCATAACTGCATGCGCTTACACGATCGCTTCCTTCAGAAACCATTTGATTGTATCGTGCTTCACAAACAAAGATTTGACTAGGGAAATGAGAAATTCGGCCATTCATATGTGAAACCTAATTTGTGCTTGGTCCACAAGTATACGATGGTCCTGCATTGTCATACAGGAGTATATTAAATACAAAAATTATAGTAAACATAACATACTAATAAGCTAACAGAGTTTGGATAGTAATAAGCTAACAAAGTTTGGAGTTATTACCGGCAAGGTCATAGTGAAGAAGTCCCTGCTAGTAGTCTGAAACAACCTTTCCACGTTCCTTGTGTATGCATCTAACGTCAGTGTGCATGTTCCATCTGTACACTTGAACCTCATATACGTCCTGCAACAAGAAGCATCAACTTCAAGTTACTTAAGAACAGTGTGCAGTAAATTGGGTTAAAATTACTTAATAGGAAAAAGCGAGCTCACTTGGAATCCTCCTTCTTCATTATGCCACAAGTAGCACAATGGTAAACTTGCTCAAACTGAATGGATTCATCAACACAAGCTTTTCCACATGATCGACACCAAAATGATAGTTTGATGTCTTCGTAAACAATCTCCGGAATATGTGCTTTTACACGGAGAATTTGTGTCTCTATTATGTCTAATACCTAGTAAGTGGGAAAAAGAAATTGCATCAGATTGACATAATTATTAAATTTTATATACAACACTGAACTAAAACACACATGCAGTGACAAGGCGGTAGCAATCATAGTAATCTTAGTGGGGTATCCAGGCATCTCATTGTTAATGGACTGAACAACACGAGCATCAATAGCTAATTTATGCTCCCTGTACCATTGGCTCATAGCATCAACACGCTCACCAACAAGATGTGTCTTCACCATCGTCGATATAGAGCCGACAAGAGAGAACCCTCCAAGACTAACTTAAATTAGTCATCCCAATAAACTAAAGAACCATACATAAAATAGGAAATGGGAATGAAATATTTTTTTAAACCAAATGTAAACACTAGAAACCCTATAATGCAATCGAAAAATGACCAAAAGCATCAATAGCTAATTTGTGCTCCCTGTATGGATCTCACGGACGGGCATATAGGTGTCACCTTTGGATACCATCTTTTATGTGTATACAGAGAAGAATCACCATGATATCTAACGAAGGGAAAAAACAAACGGTAGTTGAGAACAAAAATATAAGATTGCATGACAGGGATGAACATTAGCAAACATACCAAATCGATCATCTTTACTTGCATCACGAGGGAGATCATGAAGTGGGACATGAAACCTAGGAGTCTGCCTCGAACTACCTACAGATTGAATCGAGAGCACATCGGTTAAATTCGTAAAGTGTAACTGCTTTTCACCAACATAGGTGGCGAATCTCTTTGGCACGGACTTGACGACGAGGTGCTTCAAATAAGACATGAGTCCGTAACCCAAACCGCCGGTTTAGGTTTCGGAACCTACGGTTTAGGTTTAGGTTTTGGCCAAACCTAAACCTAAACCGGCCATACCCCAAACCGGCGGTAGAAGGTTTACAAAAAAAAAGGGAAACTAGACCAAACCGGCCGGTTTGGTCCATTTTTTTTAAAAACATAACCAACCTAAACCGGTAACCCACGGTTTGGCCAAACCGACAAGTCTAAACCGCCGGTTTGGCAATTTAGTCCAAACCGGACCCTTGTCTACTTCAAATCATGCCATTGACCTCTCAACAGTATGTTCTCATAGATGTTAATATCCCAACCAAAAAGCGTGGCCGTCATACGGTTATTCTGCAGAATACCAAAAACAAAAAGAGTTAGCAAATACTGAAACATCTAAAACATAAAAAATTACAAAAAATGAGGGAAAGAAGTTAAGCAGAACAAATTAAAGAGACTAACCATCTCAGCAACAAAAATCATGTGTTGGTAGCTACACTTATAGGAGCTTTCTTGCGTGGGTTGTTTCTCAACAACCCTTATGCGTACAACTTGTGTCCAAGAACGATTGTCCAATTTATCAAGCATCACACGAGAAGAAGACATCATGTTATTAAAATGTATAATGTAGACTACTACGTATCATGAACAATATGAAAGATGCTAAGCGATGTGCTACCAAATTGTACAATAAATAACACAAGGCTTGTCAAAAGTTAAGAACCACAAAGGCAAACCAAACTCCTATAATGTAGGAAGCTAAATTAATACACAAGAGCAATGAATATTTAAGAAAAAGTAAAGGGAGCGTGACAACCGTACATGCAAGTAGTTTCCTTGAAATTACGCAACAACAACTATCTAAGCAAGAACAAAAAAAATGTTAATGATGAAAGGGTGAAAGGAAACAAACAAAAAGAAAATCCTACATGCAGTTAGGCAAAGAAAAGATATAGAACACATATATTCATGCATGCAGTTTAATTTCCATAAAATGGCTACAAAATTGAAAATGAGTTGGAAAAAAACCTGCAAAATAAACAACTAACAAACCCACACTACAAAAAAACTAGACAAACAAGTCAAATGGGCATATCCAATGAAAGAAGACAGGGCAAAAGATTAAAACCAGGTTAAAAGCAACGAACCGTGGAAAAAAACTACAACAACATTAACAATAACAACACTAGAGAATAAAATAGATAATGAAAAAAGCCAACAAACACAAAGAGTGAAACAAAACCAAAATATGGAGAACATCAATGGCGCAAATTTTTAAAAGGGAAAACAAGATAAAACACGCAGAATGTCGAAGAGTAAGTGTTGTATTACTAATTCTTATACTTGTAATATGGACAATTAAAGTTGGAACTTGCAATATAGAAGTACTTAGAGCTTAGGTAGAGGTTAAGAGATTATAATGTGTTACTACATTTGCAATATTTGGTTATCATGTGATGTTATCTAAATGTTGCCACTTAGTTGAATAAACTAAGTCAGGTAGCTTAGGTAACAACTATGGTAATTAGATATTAGGTTAATGTATGTCTACATGTTATAATTATAAGAAGATGTGAGGTTGGCTATTTTGTTGTAAAGCTGCTATGTGCATATCCAGCTTATGTGCTGTTGGGCCAAATGGTTGATCCAGTCTCGCTAAGCCCAATTCTGTGCTCCTTGATCCGTTGATAATTGATGGGCCTGCTGACAAGCATCTTGGAAGAGGTATATAACCTCGTTATGACATAAGACATAACCCTAGAGAGAGAGCTGGTGTGAGGACTTCCGGCAGCTTCTTTTCTGCTAGGGTTCATCCACAAAAAGGAGAGAGAAGAGGAGAACGAGAGGTTCAGTACAGATCTTCCAAAACTCGTTAGTAACGAGAGGGATCTGTGAATAACTTCTGAAACGAAGCGATCTTGCTCTGTGGTTCGATCATCTCAGAGAAGATACACCTCCAGTTCGTTGGTTTCTGGATTAGCGAATAGATCTATCTCAAATCTTTCGCTTGGTGCCTTTGAGGGGGCTTTTCTATCTCCTCTACTTCTCTTTCATCTATCTTTCTCTGTAATCTTTGCTAGCTTGAGTGCTCTTGCAAGTTCCTTGTCCAACTTTAGTGTTGTATTGATCATTTGGAAACTTAGTGGATATCTAGGATCGGATCTCCCCTCTTGAGGTCTCGCAGAGTAGGAGTATTTCATATACTACCGAACTGCGTTATCAAACTGCTTGTGTGCTTTATATGTGTCTTTAGTCGGATCTACGACTAAGGATTTTAGATTTGTTAGATATTACATTCACAAATTGGTATCAGAGCTTTCTGTGAGTTTGTCTTTCGAATCTGTAAAAACCCTAATTTTTGGGGGTTTTTTGTTATTTCTTGATATCTTCGTATATCTTGCTTCCTGATATTGCTTCCGCTTGTTGTTTTGCTTTGTGTGGTTGGATTTACTCTGATTGATTCTTGTAGTGATCATCTTGGCTGGTTTTTTGTTGCTGTGTTTATCTTTGCTCTCTTATCCTACCTCTTACCTGTGTTTACTTTTCTTGTCTGATTATAACTAACTTTTTCATTTCTTGTTTGCAGGAAATAAAATGACAGAAGCTAGTATCAGACTCAAGCCATATGATGGAGTCTCTGACTTCATCATGTGGCAGGTCAAAATGAAGGCAATCATGACCAAGGAAAAGTGTTGGAGGGCCATAACTGGTGATTACTTGGCAGAAACATCTGCAGCCAGGAAAATGGAAATGGATGAGCAGGCTTATACTGAAATAATGATAAGATTGACTGACGACGTGGCTGGTCAGTTTGTAAGGATCTCATCTGCTAAACCTTTGTGGGATACCTTAGATAAGCAGTATAATAAAAAATCTTTGCCCTCTAGGATATCTACTTTACATAGGTTGTTTACTTTTAAGATGGATGTGAATGTGACCTTGAATGATAACCTAGATAGATTTTTAAAGATGGAAATGGACTTAGAAAGATGTGATGACACTATTAAAGATACTCATCTAGCTGTTATCCTGTTAGGTTCTTTACCCTCACAATTTGACACCTTTAGAGATGTAATACAGTACAATACTGAAACTTTAACTAAGCCAAAAATAATTGAATCCATTGTTGATAAAAAATGAATCTATGAAAAATTTTAAGACTAAACCTAATGATAAGAAATCTGAAGTTAAGTCTGAAGTTTTAGTGACTAAAGGGAAGTTTAAATAGAACAATAAGTCAAATAAAAGGGATAAAAGGATGATTTCTATGATAAGAGTCCTAATAGTGAAAATGACAAGAAAAATAAAAAATGTTTTTACTGTCAAAAGCTAGGTCACTTCATTAATGACTGTAGAAAGAAAAAGAAGGATGAATCTAATAAAGGAAATACTGAAAATAATGTTTCTTTATTTGAAAATATCCATGCTCAGTATTCACGTGAACTGTTGATGTGCACTATTCCTTTCAAATACAAATCTGATGATTGGATATTAGATTCTGGATGTACCATGCATGCTTGTCCTGATAGAACTCTATTTTGTTCTTTAGAAATTTTTGATGGTGGTGATGTTATGTTAGGTGATAACACTGCTTTGAAAATAAAAGGAATAGGAAATATACCTATGTGCATGTATGATGGAAAGATTAGGGTGATACAAAATGTTAGATGGGTTCCTGGCCTTAGGAGAAACCTGCTATCTGAGTCTATGTTTGATGATTTAGGATGTAATATAAATACTAGTAATGGTATAAGAGAAGTTGTCAAAAATGGTCTTACTCTTATTAGGAGTTCTAAAAAGGGTGGTTTGTACTTTGTAGAACAATCACCTGAATTAAATCTCTCCACTACTGATATTAATAAAAACAACCTAGAACAAACTACTTTATGGCATATCAGACTAGGTCATATAGGAAATAATGGCTTAACTCAGTTACATAAACAAGGTATTTTAACTAATCAACTGACAAACCTTAGCTTTTGTGAAAACTGTGTGTTTGGTAAAGCAAATAAAAATAGTTTCAGTAAATCTTCATACAAAGCTAGTAAACCTCTAGAATATATACATTCAGACTTATGGGGTCCTGCTCATGTAGAAACTGTAAGTGGAAAGAAATATTTTATTTCTTTCATTGATCATTATTCTAGAAAAGATTGGATATATTTGTTGAGAACTAAAGATGAAGCTTTTGAAAGCTTTAAAAACTGGAAAATTGCAGTTGAAAATGAAACTGATTTAAAAGTTAAGTGCCTTAAAACTGATAATGGTCTAGAATTTTGTAATGCTAGTTTTAATGAATTTTGTAAAACAAATGACATTAAAAGACACCTAACAGTCCCTTACACTCCTCAACAAAATGGTACAGCTGAAAGGATGAATATAACTCTTTTAGAAAAGGCTAGATGTATGCTTATAAGTGCTGGTATGAAACATAGTCTATGGGGTGAAGCTGTAACTACAGCAGCTTACCTCATTAATAGGTCTCCCTCATCTGTTATAGACTTTAGAACACCCCAAGAGTTGTGGACTGAAAGGAAGCCTAGTATTACCCACTTAAGGCCCTTTGGGTGTACTGCATATTCCCATATAATACAAGGGAAGTTGCATCCAAGAGCACAAAAGTGTGTAATGCTAGGCTATCCTGAAGGTGTTAAAGGCTATAAACTTTTACTCATACAACCACATGGCTATAAAGTAATAACATCTAGAAATGTGACTTTTAATGAAAGAGAATTCTATTTTAAAACTAGAAATACTAACACTGTTGATAATACCAGTAGCACTGAAAATGATACTGAATCAGCTAAAAATTTTCACTTCTACACTAATGACCATAATAGAGAAAATCAAATCATAGATGAAGAGTTTGACATAGGATATTATCAAACACCTAGTACTAGTGAAGAGAACTATGATGTTGATAATCTTCCTAATAATGACGAAAATGTTAATGAAAACACTGCTATAGGCAGTGAGAACCATAGGTCAGAATCAAGGGGGGTAGAAAATATAGGTGATATCTCTGCTGCTCCTTCATCTCACTCTGATAATACATTGCATGACAATAATAATGATTCATTGCATGATATTGGTGATTCTATGCATGATCAAGATGATTATTTGCATGACAATGATGATCATAACTATCAGTTGACAAGAGATAGAAATCCTAGGGTTAGAATACCTAATAGGAGATACAATGATTCTGAATATGTTCTGTTTACAAATGATTTTAATATGGTTGAGTATGCTTTCCTGACTGGTGATGTTGTTGATAATCCATATACTCCTGACACATATAGGCAAGCTATGAACTGTTCTCAATCAAAAAATTGGAAACTAGCCATGCAAGATGAAATAGATTCCATGATTGTTAACAAAACTTGGGTGTGAATAGCTAAACCTGAAAATGCTAAACTTGTGCCTTGTAAATGGATTTATAAACTAAAGGAAGCTACTAAACTAAGTGAACCACCTAGATACAAAGCTAGGTTAGTTGCTAAGGGTTTTACCCAAAGAGAGGGAATTAATTACACTGATATATTTGCTCCTGTTGTCAAATATAAAACCATGATATTGTTGCTTGCTTTTGCTACTGTGCATGATTGGGACATAGAACAAATGGATGTAAAAACTGCCTTTTTACATGGTAATCTGGATGAAACTATCTATATGAAACAACCTGAGGGTTTTTGTAGATAAATCTAAACCTGATCATGTTTGCTTGCTTAAAAAATCCATCTATGGCTTAAAACAGTCACCTAGACAATGGAATCTTAAGTTTGATGAATGCATGAGAAACTTAGGATTTTTAAGAAGCAATTATGATTACTGTTTGTACTTTAAAGGCATATCTTCCATGAATCCCTTGTTTGTGCTATTATATGTCGATGACATACTGCTTATTAGTAAGTCTGCTGTGTTAATAGCTGGTGCTAAGAGGGATTTAAAATCAAACTTTGACATGAAAGATATGGGCCCTGCACAGAAAATACTAGGTGTTAAAATCATAAGGGACAGAAAGCATAAAAAGATGTGGTTATCTCAAGTTGATTATATTGAAAAAGTTTTAGAAAAATTCAATATGAAAAATGCTAAATCCACTTCTATACCCTTAGGAGGGCACCTGGACTTAACTAAGCAACATTGTCCTAGTAATCAAGCTGAATTTGAAAAAATGGCAAAAATTCCCTATGATGTGGCTGTTGGTTCTATCATGTATGATATGTTATGCACTAGACCTGATCTTGCTTTTGATATAAGTGTATTAAGTAGATACATGTCTAATCCTGGTGAATTACATTGGACTGCTATGAAAGATATTCTTAGATATATCAGTGGAACTAAAGACTTGTGTTTGATGTTTTCTGAGCATGATAATATTGGTGAAGTGTTTGGTTATGTAGATTCTGATTATGCTAGTAATAAGGATAATAGAAAATCTACCACTGCATATTTTTATACTTGGACTGGTAATTGTGTTTCATGGAAATCTCAACAACAATCTGTCGTTGCTTTATCCTCTACTGAAGCTGAATATATTGCTGCTGTTGAAGCTTCTAAAGAAGCTATTTGGATTAAAGGTCTTGTTAGTGAAATATCTCATAAACCTTGTGTTCCTGTAATTCATATGGACAGTCAAAGTGCTTTGTACTTGTGTAAAGATCCTGTTTATCATGAAAGATCTAAACATATTGATGTTAGAAATCATTTCATTCGAGATAGGGTTAAAAAGAAACACTTCTTAGTTAAAAAGATTAAGGGTGATTTGAATCCTGCTGACTTTGGGACTAAAATTGTGACTGCTGATAAATTTGTCTTCTGTAGAAATTTTCTACAGATCTTTGATGCTCCTTGAGTGTTGTACAGGTCATGGACTGATGACGGACATGTGAGAAGATTCTGGATACCACTATCAGGGGACAAGTGACCGATAATACAACTACAAGAATTAGGAGGGCATTTGTTGTATTACTAATTCTTATACTTGTAATATGGACAATTAAAGTTGGAACTTGCAATATAGAAGTACTTAGAGCTTAGGTAGAGGTTAAGAGATTATAATGTGTTACTACATTTGCAATATTTGGTTATCATGTGATGTTATCTAAATGTTGCCACTTAGTTGAATAAACTAAGTCAGGTAGCTTAGGTAACAACTATGGTAATTAGATATTAGGTTAATGTATGTCTACATGTTATAATTATAAGAAGATGTAAGGTTGGCTATTTTGTTGTAAAGCTGCTATGTGCATATCCAACTTATGTGATGTTGGGCCAAATGGTTGATCCAGTCTCGCTAAGCCCAATTATGTGCTCCTTGATCTGTTGATAATTGATGGGCCTGCTGACAAGCATCTTGGAAGAGGTATATAACCTCGTTATGACATAAGACATAACCCTAGAGAGAGAGCTGGTGTGAGGACTGCCGGCAGCTTCTTTTCTGCTAGGGTTCATCCACAAAAAGGAGAGAGAAGAGGAGAACGAGAGGTTCAGTACAGATCTTCCAAAACTCGTTAGTAACGAGAGGGATCTGTGAATAACTTCTGAAACGAAGCGATCTTGCTCTGTGGTTCGATCATCTCAGAGAAGATACACCTCCAGTTCGTTGGTTTCTGGATTAGCGAATAGATCTATCTCAAATCTTTCGCTTGGTGCCTTTGAGGGGGCTTTTCTATCTCGTCTACTTCTCTTTCATCTATCTTTCTCTGTAATCTTTGCTAGCTTGAGTGCTCTTGCAAGTTCCTTGTCCAACTTTAGTGTTGTATTGATCATTTGGAAACTTAGTGGATATCTGGGATCGGATCTCCCCTCTTGAGGTCTCGCAGAGTAGGAGTATTTCATATACTACCGAACTGCGTTATCACACTGCTTGTGTGCTTTATATGTGTGTCTTTAGTCGGATCTACGACTAAGGATTTTAGATTTGTTAGATATTACATTCACAGTAAGAAATCGCAATTAAGAACTCTCATTCAAAGATCATCGAGCAGACAGATGAAAGAAAACTGAAGTTCCAAAATATCTTTTACTGAACAAAATTTTATTCTGAAAAGATTTCCAAGCAAAATCCAGAAAAACAAGTCTTCCGAAGTTTGAAGTAAAAACAAAGTGGAAGTTCAAAAATTTAGCATAGAAAACGACAACACAGAAACAATAAGAACCAACAAAGATCGAAGCTCTTTCAAATACAAATCACCGAGCACATGATAGTAAAAAAGAACAACCATTCGAAAGCTCAACCAGAAGAAGAAAAAAAGAGACAAACATAACAAATTTAGGGTAAAATAAATGCATGATAGTAAACAAAAAAAAAGAGAGAAACAAAACCAGAACGTGAAGAACATCAATGGCGCAGAGATTAAAAAGGGAAAACACGATAAAACATGCAAAAAGTCAAAGAGTAAGAAACCACAAGTAACTACTCTCATTCAAATATCATCGAGTAGACGGATGAAAGCAAACCGAAGTTCCAAAAGACCTTTTGTTGAACGAACTTTCATCTAGAAAAGATTTCCAAGCACAATCCAAAAAAAAAAGCCTTCCAAAGGTTAAAGTAAAAGAGAAAGTCAAAAATTTACCATACAAAACGACATTACAGAAACAATAAGAACGAACGAAGATTGAAGCTCTCTCATATACTGATCATCGAGCACGTGCATCAAATCAAAGAATGAATGCATTAGAATTACTATCCAACGAACCCTAGAAATACACATATCTACCAGGAAGAAGAAACGAACCAGGAAGGCGAAAGAGAAAACAACCGGAAGAAGCGAGAAAATGAGTCGAGTGAAGAGAATGACAATTAATGAGGGTGATTTGAGGCTTTAAACCACCTGCCGGCCATTAACTTGGTGGAGAATATGAGTACAATCCAGCGGAAGCGGTTAATGCAGTGGGACGATTTCCAACACATGGCATCGAGCTCCTAAACTGATTAAAATCCGATAGGCGAAAGGACAAATCTCAATGGGCTGCAATCTTATTTAAATGATCGAAGCCCAAACTTGCAACCTATATACCAACGGGCTGCAATCCTCCACTTATGGGCTTCAACCTATTGTCACACAATGGGCCTAAAAACCGCAACCACAAACTGAACGAAATAGGGCGTAATATTGGGCCAAAAACAAGCACCGACTGGAACGTAATATTTGAAGATCATTAAGGGAAAATCTGAAAAATACAAAACGTAAGGGTAAATATGGAATTTCCTTCATCATTTGGAGAACTCCCACTTTTAGTATGGTAAGGATATATAAAAAAGAAGAAGAATAATAAGAAAACCATGTGGATCAAAATTGACAAATGACCCAAAGATATTTAGATTTAGGGTTGTAATTTAATTTGTTGTTTGACCCCACTAACTTTACTCGTCTGTTGCCCCTAAAGTCAATTTTCATCCAAACCACGCAAGACAAACGCCTATCAAACAAGCTGTGAACACATCGTTAGGACTATACTTGATATATACGGATATTTTTGTGGATAAAATGTTAAATTTAAACACAATAAACAAATTAATGGGCAAGCGGGATTGAACCCGTCCCATCCCGATACCAACCGGGATAGGGCCCGGTGGGATTCAATCTAAAAACAATCAAGGCCCGTCCCGATCCCATCACATGTAAAATAGTCGGGATGGGGATGGGATGACTGTAATTCCGTCCAATTTAGTCCCGTGCCCACCCCTAGATTATAATGGTGTCACCAAATTGGGTGCTTTACATTCAAGTCAGATTTTGAGCTAATAATGTAATGGAGGATTAGTGTTTTATCTTTGGAATTCCATGTGAGTGGATCTGAAAATTTAACACATAAAATAAAGAACTTTCTATGGAAATTAAAAAAAAAGGATAACAACAAAAGCAAACCTTGACGGGGGGAATTTGGCTTATTAGAAATTGTGTATGTGTAACCATCACTTCGAGGACTTATGTCATTTAGTTGTGGATTGCCCTTTTACCAAACAAATCATAATAAAATTGCTAGACCAATCTAATATCTAATACAAAATAAACAACAATAACAATAAGGACAAAAAAGTAATGACATTTTTAAGAAATTAAAGATAAAATTTGACAAAAGAGGTTCACTTGTATTGCTACTATATAGTGGGGTGTTTGGTTCTCTAAAACGAAACTATGTTCAATATTGAACCTTTTGACTCATTTAATAATACAACTTCTTTCATTAAGAATGAGATCCACGAATGACAAAAAAAACATTCATAGATGAGGATGATTATGGCATTAGACCATCACCAAAAAACAACACCATCAAAAGAAGAAAAAATAACATCAAATGGAAAAACTTGAACAAGGATTCAACAAACATAACTTTGATGGCTCTAAACTTGAGTTTATGGTTACCTTTGTCGGTTTTGTAATCCGGAACCCCAATGGAGAGTTTATCAGTCTTGACGGAAATTTATTTATTTTAATTCGGTGATAAATGCGGGGGTGTATATGCTCTTAAAACGAACTTGCGAGAAGATATGAGATTGCAAATAACAAATGATTGAAATTGAGGGTGACGATTTGTGTATCAAGGCACTCCAAGGTTCTTGGAGTTGTTTGCGGGAGGTTTAGATGATCATATCCAACTTCATACTAAATCATTGATTTTCTTATGAAATTCATATTAAGCATCTATTCAGAGATGTCAATTGTGTTGACACTCAACACCAATTTTATGATAATCACAAATTTCTGTATTTTTGTCCGCATTGATGTTTTAGTGATTGACTTCTGGAAAGTAGGTCATTATTACTGTTGTTTTGTATAAAAAAATAAAAGGAATAGTGGGATGATTGAGATAAATCCGTCTATTCTAGAATGCTTGGTTCACTATTCATCTCTTTTAAAAGCCATTTTTGTAACACCCCGAATCCGCGGGACTCGGGATGTCACATTGGGCTAGGATCTCACAATGGATCCTGACCCTAGCCTGACAACAAGTTCACTGGACCTTACAACATGACACTGACAGATATAAAACAAATACATGAAACAGTATAAACTGTATGACCCAAAGTAAACAACAACATAGCCGAGTATATAAAACGACATCCTCACATAGGAGGTACAAAAGATCATCCTCACGCAGGAGGGGAAACACAACAACCCCAAACCAACCACCTAATGTACAAGAGTCCTCGGCCTGTCACCCTGCCAGATCACCCAGTAGCGCCTAACCTGTAAACATCTACAACACGGTATGAAACCGTTAGCTAACCATACATATATGAGGTAATGCATAAGCACAAGCACAATCATGAAAGATAAACACATCAGCATGTTATCACACATTTTCCCATTTATTATCTTTATATAATAACCATTCACTCAAAAACCGTATATATATAGATAGATGAAAGTATGTGACACGAGGACCGATACATCCCCGCCTCTGAGTACAATGTCCAGCTGTACGAGTATCGGTCACACAATCCGTGTACCCTATGGGAGTGGATTGCGCCCTTCCTATAAACCAGTCTGGCCCGACATCAGAGAACCTCCCAGACTCCACGGCGGGATGAAAGGGAAAGGTTATCACAGCCACGCAGTGGGGCAGTCAATAGAACATAGGTCGATAAAAACGACAACTCATGATATCATAGCAAACATATAAAGCACACACCACTCATGCAAACACCCAATATAGGGATGGTAGCTAAGTAAGTCCTACGGACTTACCTCAACCTCGTACAAAATCAACCACGATCACCTCTACACTGGAGGGACAACACGACCTATAAAAAGGCATAAAGAGATATATCAACCTCTATTCATCAAAGGGGTCACACCTAGACCCAAAGGGATCCATAAGGATCATACTCAATCTTGAGCCTCACAACCAACTAAACCTCAATATCTCAACATAGCTCACAATTCCTCAAATCTCAAGGTAGTATCTAATCAACATTCCTCAATCTCAATTTTAATCCTCATTTAATTAATTAACCTTTAATTAATTAATTAGATTTCGCCAGAATAACGTTTTGCCCGCAGGCAATTTCTAAACCCCCTGTCATCCGATTTCATCAAACAAGAACCCATAATCACCAGAATAATATAACGACCATAATGGAATTTCTAATTGTCCTATTTGACAAGCCTAAAGTCAATTTAGGCCAAATCGTAGTACGGAAAACGAATAAATTCATAACTTATTCGTTACTAACCCGATTGACGATCTGAAAGAAGATTCGGAATCACAACGACGCAGGCTACGCATGGACAACATCAAATTCATCGGAATCTGAGCGACGGAACCGTCCTGGTGACATATATGCTCGACCAGCCCTCCGTATACTCGGAAATGCAGAAACTCGGTACCGTTATGAAGAGAATGAAGAGAGGAATCCAGAAACTCAAACGGAATTGAAATCGGATTAGAAACGGAGAGTAGATCTGAGTTTGAAGGTTGAGAGAAATCAGAGCTTTTACGAGAAAACGTGAAAGGAAATGAATTAATAAAGGATTTTCCGCTATTTATAGTGAAGACGATAATTATCCTTTAGTAAAGTCGATAATTATCCTTTAACCGATCCAAAGGTGGGTCGAACCTCTTTCTCCAAACTTCTCGAGATTGGAACATTAAATCTGGAATATTGTAGGGATAATTATTCCACAGCTGCCTCGGAAAACGTGTATTTCTAAGCCGTCTTTCTTAGCCGTTAAGAAACGAAATAGCGACTCTTTTGGCCGTTTTGTCTCTTCATGTTATTTCATATCTAGGACATATCCGATGTCCTAATCAACTTTAGTTAGAATTCGAAAATTCTAGCTATTACAATTTTATGGTCCAATTGAAAGGCTATATCATGGGAGAGCTTATCAAACTTACAAATATTATAAGAAAGATAAAAGTTAGGTGACAAGGTTATGTGCTTGGGAGTTCTAGCTTACGAAAGTTTATGCTAGCTTATACTTATATCAAATTGGTCACCGTTTAGGATCCTTGGCGTCTAAGAGATGAAGGAGCTTATTGTAGCGCGACAGCGGCTGCAATTGGCATTTCCATCGGCTCCTCAAGGCAACCTTACGGGAGCCGATGAAAAAGGATGACAAATTGTGTACCAAAATATCCTTCATCCGTTGCCCAAAAGCTAGAACTCAGGTGTCCCATTTCGACTCTCTATTTCTGAAGTAATTGTTACCCCCGGTTGTAGCCATCGACACATTCCAGGTAAAAGAATTCCTCCTCAATTGCTGCTTCTTCGATCCGCCTAAGGAGCTCATTCTTCTTGATCCTTTTTCTTTTAATCCTGCTTCCTATCTTTGGTATGAGATTAATGTCCAATTCTTCTGTTCTTCCTTTTTTGATTGTAGAGATTGCTGTAATTTGATATGCACACCAAGTGTTTGACAAAATGTCAAGCTTTAACATTTGTAGTTAGTTGATCTTTAATCTATAACGAGGTTTTTGTTTTGATCATGCCAAGTGTACGTTGTGCTCTTCCATTTTTATCAGTTGCATTTAAATGGACTGGTTTCTACTTGGAAAGCCATGACAGAAACTTCTGCTGCGAAGAGAATGATCCAAACATTTACTTCTGTTGTGAAGAGAATGATCCAAACTTCTGCTGTGTAAATGTTGATGATTCCAGTCACAAATATTGTTGTTCCTACTTCTGTTTTGAAGAGAATGATCCAAACTTTAGCTGTTTGATAAAATGAATATTGGTTTGGCATGGCTAATTTGAATGATCATATTGCATTTAACTATGTGATAAAATGATCCTATTGTATTTGTGTAGATGATCCAATTGTGGAAATGGAGGTTTCCTTTCTCTTCTGTTTTTTCCTTCTAAAGGGAAATTGTGGAAATGGATTTGATTTCAATTGGGGTTTGTAGTTAGAGTTTGATGTCGATCCTCCCTTGAGCTGTTTGATTGGGTGTGAAGGATTTTAGTTTCCCTGTTTTGATGGCCATGTCTTTTTTCATAGGGTTATTGAATAGGTATGTTTGTTTGTAAATCCTCTATTTGTATACCTAGGTTTTCTTTCACTGTCTTTCCTAAAACATTATGCATTATGCTGAAAGAATTGTTTAATAGAAACTGAAATAAATTTCTATGAATCCGATAGGGTAAGTACCAAGTGAATCGCTGAATGCAATACCAATTATAATGGAGTTGTGAATAATTTTTGTTGTTTTTATTTTTATAACCATTTACAGAACCAGTAATGAAAGCATTGTAATGGACAATATCGTTTTGAGTTATTTAGTTTAGAATTATGAACTGGTATAAGAAGTTGATATCAGTTGCAATTTCTTGGTGTTTTTGGATGGAATATTAAATGCCAGTGAAGATGATCTCTCTTTCTCCAGTTGGTGTACACAGTTTGGTTGAATGGACATACTCTAACGGTTCTAGCTAGTATATTTCATTCAAAGAGACATGAACAGAAATTAACAACACAGTATAGTACACTAACTGACTAACAAGAACAGTATATGCAAATGCTAGTATATTTCATTCAAAGAGACATGGATATTAAATGCTAGTATATTTCGTTCACAGACATGAACAACAGATAACAACATAGTACACTAACTGACTAACAACTACAGTATAGTACATATATGCAGGTGAGTCAAGAAGATTTAACAGGCATCTCGTATCGGCACAACGGGCAAACGTGGTTCATCTCGAACCAGCGGAGAATGCAGGACTCGTGGAAAACGTGGGAACAAGGAAGTGTGAGAGATCTACACTTCCATTCGATGTTGTCAATGCAGATGGAACAGTCAGGACGAGTCCAGTCGGCCTCGAATCTGTCACCTTGAAGAATCATGTCCTCTGTCCTCTTAAGGATCAAATCAAAAATGGGTAAACTTGCGGCGGGCCTTGTCCTGGGGACAACCTCCTCCTCGAAGAATTCCGAGATAGCCCTATCGAGCTCAGAAGCAGCAGCATACTCAGCAGTGCCAGTTGGAGGAAACTGAAACTCGACAAAGTGGGCAGGTGTGAAATGGCGGTCAGAGCAACGATGAGCGGTGTTTGCCCGGTCGATGACTTGGGAGATGAAAGTGCGAGCGAGGTCGGAAACGGCTGTTTGAGGGAGGTGGGTTAGGTTCTCCAAGAAGCGGTGGTAGAAGTACTGGCGGTAATCATCATAGCTGAGAAAAGGGGTTGATTCAAAGCAGGGGGTGGTTAGGTAATCTAGCGCGGATGAAGCGCCGCTGTCTAGCGGCGCAACCACCAGGTGGTTGCATCCTTGTTCGGCCCGAACAAGTACCTCTCTTCTTCGAAAGCTAAATTGGAGCCGTTGGGTTGACATGGCTGTGTAAGAGCGATTTGGCGCGTTAAGGCGAGTTATGTTATTGTTGCAGAAGTTTTACCTCCAAGCCCTCGAATGATGATTTTACCATTGGAGGAGTTCTACCTCCATACCATCGTGTATAGGTCAGCTGGAGATGGTTCTACCTTCATGTTGTAGAATGAGATTAGGTTAGTTGGAGATGATATTACCTCCATGTTTGGGATATTGGTATAGAGATTTCTGGAGATGTTCTTCCTCCATACGGTCATTTGTGCTTTGGAGATGTGTTTCCTCCTTGATGATGAGTTGGTAGCTGGAGATGTTTTTCCTCCATGCCCTAGTGATTTGAGCCAAATGGAGGTGTATTTCCTCCATACTGTTATAGTGATTATAGTTCTTGGAGATGTTTCCTCCACGGTGTGATTAAGGATATAGTTGCCAGAGATGTTTTACCTCTGTACCTTTGGGATAAAATTAGACTACTGGAGATGTTTTACCTCCATGTCTTTGGGATAGCGTTATGTTCCTGTTTTCTGGATTTGTTGATTCCTCCATGCTTATGTTTTGAGGTTATAGATTGTTATAGGTTGATACCTTTGAACGGAGATGTGATTCCTCCGATAGAGACAATGTTTATACCTCGGCATATGGGTCCGAGAGGATTTGGGAATTATTCAAGTTTCAGGAAGAAACTTTTTATAAGGGGTGTGTGATGTAATAGCTAGGATTTCCGAATTCTAACTAATGTTGATTAACTTAATCGTTGATAGTAATGGACATATAACTCGCGAAGATTTCGCAAGTGATGAGTATGAGTCCCACCGTTATGTTCCTAGCGTAATTTTGGACGTTTGAGGAAATTTTTACTTTTTCTCCCGGGTAATTATTTTTACCCTCCGGTGTTATTTGGAGCATTTGGGAGCTCCAATTAATAAAAATGCAGTTGAGAGAAATAATCAGGACATCGGATATGTTTTAGATATGAAATAACATGGAAAGGCAAAACGGCCAAAAGAGTCACTATTTCGTTTCTTAATGGCTAAGAAAGATGGGTTAGGCATACACATTTTCCGAGGCAGTTGTGGAATAAATATCCCTACAATATTCCAGATTTAATATTCCAATCTCGAGAAGTTTGGAGAAGGAGGTTCGACCCGCCTTTGGATCGGTTAAAGGATAATTATCGACTTCGCTAAAGGATAATTATCGTCTTCCCTATAAATAGCGGAAAATCCTTTATTAATTCATTTCCTTTCACATTTCCTCGTAAAAGCTCTGATTTCTCCCGACCTTCAAACTCAAATCTACTCTCGGTTTCTAATCCGATTCCAATTCCGTTTAAGTTTCTGGATTCCTCTCTTCATTCTCTTCATATCGGTACCGAGTTTCTGCATTTCCGAGCAGATGAAGGGTTGGTCGAGCATATATGTCACCAGGCAGGTTCCGTCGCTCAGATTCTGGTGAATTTGATGTTGTCGATGCGTAGCCTGCGTCGCTGTGATTCCGAATCTTCTTTCAGATCGTCAATCGTGTTAGTAACGAATAAGTTATGAATTTATTCGTTTTCCGTACTGCGATTTGGCCTAAATTGACTTTAGGCTTGTCGAAATGGATAGTTAGAAATTCCATTATGGTCGTTATATTATTCTAGTGATTATGAGTTGTTTGTTTGATGAAATCTGATGACAGGGGATTTAGAAATTGCTTGCGGGCAAAACGTTATTCTGGCGAAATCTAATTAATTAATTAAAGGTTAATTAATTAAATTAGGATTAGAATTGATATTGAGGAATGTTGATTATATACTACCTTCAGATTTGAGGAATTGTGAGTTATGCTGAGATATTGAGGTTTAGTTGGTTGTGAGGCTTATAGATTGATTATGATCCTTATGGATCCCTTGGGTCTAGGTGTGACCTTTTTGATTGGTAGGAGTATTGATATCTCTTTATGCCTTGTTATTAGGCAGTGTCCCTCTCGAGATTGGAGGTTGATCGTGGTTGTCATTGTACGAGGTTGAGGTAAGTCCGTAGGACTTACTTAGCTACCATCCTTATATTGGGTGTTTGCATGAGTGGTGTGTGTTTTATATGTTTGCTATGATAGCATGAGTTGTCGTTTATACCGACCTATGTTTTATTGACTGCCCCGTAGCGTGGTTGTGATATCCTTTCCCTTTCATCCCGTAGTGGAGTCTGCGAGTTCTTTGACGTCAGGCCAGTCTGGTTTATAGGAAGGGCGCAATCCACTCCCATAGGGTACACGGATTGTGTAACCGATACTCGTACAGCTGGATATAACACTCAGAGGCGAGGATGTATCGGTCCTCATGTCACATACTTTCATTTATCTATATATATACGACTTGAGTGAATGGATATTATATAAAGATGATAAAATGGGTAAATGTGTGATATCATGCTGATGTGCTTATCCTTACATGTTTGTGATTGTGCTTATGCGTTACTCTATATATGTGTATGGTTAGATAATGGTTTATTATCATGTTGTAGATGCCCCACAGGATAGGCATGATGTTGGGTGATCTAGCAGAGTTGCAGGCTAAGGACCTCTCGTACATAGGATGGTTGTGGTCTTTTGGGGTGTTTACTTTTCCCTCCTGTGTGAGGATGTTGTTGTTTATACTCGACTATGTTGTTGTTACTTTTTGGTTGTACAATTTATATAGTTTTATGTATTTGTTTTATATCTGTTAGTGTCATGTTGTAAGGTCTAGTGAACTTGTTGTCAGGCTAGGGTCAGGATCCACTGTGAGATCCTGGCCCAATGTGGCATCCCGAGTCCCGTGGATTCGGGGTGTTACACTCAGCGTGCGCCTTCCTCTTCCTTAACACCGCCCCCGCGGTGACAAGTCTGCGCCCCCGCGGTTTACCCAGAAAAGAAAAAAAAATAAACCCAAAATGCCCTACACCTACCCCACCCACTCATTCTCTCTCCTCACCAACCACAACTCTCTCTCGAGCCCTATCTCTCTCAAGCTCACGCCTGTGCGCCCTCATCACTCTCTCACAACTCCACTGCTCCGACGCCCCTGCGCTACCATCTTCAACGCCACCAACTGAGTTCCCGACGCCCCTGCGCCACCCTCTCTCGCTCCCTATCACCACCTTCCTAAATCTCTCAAAACTCTAAACCTACTACACCCCTCACACCAACAACCACAAAACCCTACTCCTCAGCACCTCCGGCAACGTCTCCACCAGCAAGAAGCTACCACAAGGCTTCCCAGCTCCACCACCTTCGTCGTTGTTAGAAATCACCCTCTGCACTTCTCCCGCCCCTGCGCCTGCAAGCTGCCGCACCTGCGCCTCTCCGCCCGTGCGCGTTCTCCAGCCGCCCCTGCGGAAATAGCAACAGAGCGTCTCTTTCTCCAAACTTTTGAACTTTCTAATTCTTTGCTTGAAATCTTTGCAAGAATGGAGACGAGTTCTCTGAGCTATACATCCCGGCTGACCCTTTCGTGTCGAGACGGCCTCAGGTGGCCATTGTTGAGAGACATGCTGCAAGCTACAGCCGGGCTTATTTTGAGGACCACATGCCCATACCGGATGACGAGGAGATGCCCACTGCAGCACCGGATGAGGATCCGGCACTTGCGAGCCTTCAAGCTCAGATGGCAGATTTGACCACCCAGCATCAGGCATTGCAGACCGAGTACCAGCGGACCATGCTTGAGCAGTAGCAGAGCTGGTAGACTAGCTTCGCCTCCTCCATGACCTCCCACTTTGACCGGAGGCAGGACGCTTGGCAGGCGGCTCAGCAGCAACAGCTCGAGGCTCAGCAGTTGGCTTGGCAAGCCAGCTTTGAGACCTCATTTGGGCAGTGGATGGATGCAGCAGACCTGCATCGACGACATCTACCGCCGGCAGGATCACTTCTTCAGCCACTTCCCGTACCCACCGGAGGAGGGTCCAGATGGTCCAGCCGGACCATCCCACTAGGGTATCATCATTTCTCCCTTTCCCACATTTACATTTCCTTCATTTTCCACTTTGAGGGCAAAGTGTGTTTCAAGTATGGGGAGGGAGTTATCATTGCTTGTGTAGTTTGTTTAAGTTGTTTTGAGTGTGTGCTTTGAGTTTTATCTTATGTTTGAAATTCATATATAAAAAAAAGAAAGAAAAAGAAAAAAAAAAGAAAACAAAATGAAAAAAGGCATGAAGATTCTTGGATAAACCGAAAACCCGAAAGGGCGGTTTAGGAAATAAGAAGGTAGTCCGACCAACCTTAGGTTGGTGTAAAATTGGACTTGAGGGATGTGAGTTCCAAGTGAGATCATCAAAGAAAAGAAGAAGAGTGGCGAGGTGAAAACCCGAAAGGGCACCTTGGCAAAATGAGCGGCACCGAGTGTTGGTTTCCCTTCCGACGTTTGGCGGCATAAGAAGGGGAGTCATAAGGAGGTTGTCCGGGTAGGTTACTCTTGGAGCAATAAGGATGGTAGCTTTCTCACCTTTTTCTCACATTTTCTCTCTTTTTCCTTTTTTTTTCTTGGTTTTTCTTTTCCATTGTCTATGCCTCTTACCCATGCTTCCTGAGGCCTTTGAGTCTAAAAAAACTATTGTCATGTGTTTTACTCGGGACGAGTAAAAGGTCTAAGTATGAGGGAGTTTGATAGGTGATGGAATCACTATCATTTAGGTTAGTTTTTAGAGTCTTTTTATCATTAGTGTCGGTTTATGCTACTAACTCCTTGGTGCAGAAGAAGAAGACTAAAAGAAGATAAAAGAGGAGTTATAAGCACTTGGGAGTTGAAGACCATTCACGAAGCAAAGCTTCTGTTGCCTCACCGCCCCTGCGGAGCAGTGTCACCGCCCCTGCCGGTGACACCACATTCCGGAGCACAGCCTGCGCCTTCGCCAGCGCCAGGAACGAAGACTGTCGCTGCCCCTGCGCCACTCCTTGGCGCCCCTGCGGTGACTTGCCCTGAAGAAGCGAAGCCAGTGCCCCTGCGCCTCTACCTGCGTCTCGCTCTGCGGAGCTGTGGAGCCAAAGAGTCAGTGTCACCGCCCCCGCGTTGACACTGGGCTGCCCCTGCGGCTCGACATCAGAAGTGACAGAAAGGTGAAGAGTCGGGCGTTTGAAGAACGTAAAGATCCGCCCCTGCGGAACTTCCTGGCCGCCCCTGCGGCCACAAAGAAGATCAAACGTTTTCGCCTGGACCGCCCCTGCGGATCTGAGGGTCGCCCCTGCGGTTTAGCGACAAAGACTTTACTCCGGCTGTTTGCACACCTTTATGGCATTAAAGGTGGTTGTTTTGGCCGGCCATTTACTCCTATTTAGTGCCATTTTTAGTATAAATAGACTCATGGTTGATTGCTAGAATCATCCATCATTTTCCCATTTGTAATTCTCTCTTTTCTCTCTTGCTTCCTTTGTAATGAGCTTCTAGTTCCCTTGCTACATTGGGTTGGTTTGAAGCTGCATTATTACTTTGGTTGTAAGTACCTTTCTAATATAAGTTTTTATTCAGTAATGCTTTGTGTTTCTTGATCTTTATTTGTCTAATTGCATGTTTTATTATCACTTAAGACTGATCACCTTAGGTTCTAAAGTACATGCAAAGAACTAGGATTAATAGATTCCGGGTTCGGGTCTTTAATCTAGTAGTA
The DNA here is from genome assembly GCA_033239045.1 of Fagopyrum esculentum. NCBI lineage: Eukaryota > Viridiplantae > Streptophyta > Magnoliopsida > Caryophyllales > Polygonaceae > Fagopyrum > Fagopyrum esculentum. The sequence continues at coordinate 23,947,520 of BSUD01000003.1, forward strand.
ATCTTTAAGTAATAACGGGTTGTAATTGCTTAAAGGAAAGGAACACAAATATAAAGATAAGTTTAATGGTTTTAATCTTCTCTTTATATCCATTAGTCTTTATTTGAAAGCTAACTTGTGAATTGTTCTTGTAGGTTTACGGAACACTAACTTGTTAAGTTGTGTTGATGCCGGTTGGCTCAACACATATATATGATCAAGACGGGACATTACTTGAGAACTTGTAAAAAGGAACTCACCAAAGTAGTAATTGCATGCTAAGAATCAACCTAGTGTAGATTCACCCATCATCATCCTACTCGTTTTAGTACTTGCTTTCTAGTTTTGTGTGCATCAATTCATCCAACCCCCCCCCCCTCCCCCCCTTTTCTTACTT
>BSUD01000003.1:23948108-23991660 GCA_033239045.1 Fagopyrum esculentum
GCATCAATTCATCCACCCCCCCCCCCCTCCCCCCCTTTTCTTACTTTGTTCTATAATCAATAATTGAATTTAATAAAAATATCACCAAACTCTCTTGGGTTCGACCCTTACTTAATCGCTATACTTGTTCTAGTGTTAAGCCGGGATTTATTTTGATAAGATAAAAACGACCTAAGGAAAAGCTCTTGTCACCGACCCTCAGAGTAGCAACATTAACATCGGATCTTACAACAAGGCACATATGAATGAAAACCAAAACTTATAATAAAACCAAAGGTTTATCAAAGGAAAGCGTAAAAGACTCGCAACCAAGTTCCAAACAAACTGAAGGAACAACAATAGAAATACAAACCCGATCTCGTCCTATAATGTACGGGAACCCCGTCTGACCACACCGTCCTGATCACTCAGCAACATCCCTAACGTGCGGAACATCTAAAACATCAGTATAAACCGTTTTGCTAGTATAGTGGTGAGTATTCCCGCCTGTCACGCGCTGTGACCCGGGTTCGATCCCCGACAACGGCGCCAAAAACTTGTTCGCTCCAAAAGGTGTGTGCAAGCTTTAAATTTATAACCCAAGAAGTATGCTTGAACAATGTTGTGAACCCGCAATTACGGGTCAATTGTAATAAAAGCATTAATTCCAAGGGTCAAACACAGGGACTTAAGGCAAAACCAAACACAGAATCGGTTGTCAAGTAATGCAATTAACCAAAACAATTAAAGCAATCAAAGATGATATAAGTCAAATAAGAGGAAAATGCGGATTCTAGGGATTAAAGCATCCAGTTGTGGTTCAAACTCAAGATCTAAGGGTATAGCGGACAAAGCCGAGATTTTGCAAAGGGAAGGTGTTTCTATGATGGGAATAGATCACCGGGTAAGTCTCACTATTCACTATCCTAAACCGTAATTCCTATTACCGGGTAAGTCGCAAGGAACTAAGGGAAAGAACTAAAACCTCAAACTAACACACCAACCAAGGGAATAGAATCAACCTTTACCGAGTAAGTCTCAGGCTAACTCTCAAGATTGGAATGAAAGCACACTCAAACCCCAATAAAGGATAAACCTTTATTACCTATCGCTCATGATCTTAGGTAAACAAGCAAAGGAATCACTGGGTAAGTCTCATCCTAGGCTTGCGTTGAACCAGGAAGGGTGTAATAAGAATAGGATTTGGCAAACTAGAACAATTAACTCTCAGTTTCGGATCAGAAAAGGTTCACCTCGGTCAGTCAAGTTCCACCCCGGCCGAGTTGTTCGTCGACTGAGCGAGGTGTTCTAGGGTTAAGGTTAAAGACTCGAGCTTTCAGGGTCCTGCTGGGATTAAGATCATTCTATCATCGTCTTTCCCACAACTTTCAGCCAATCACCCTAGAATCGCAAAAGAAACTTATCCAACAATCATCATGATAACAATAATCAAATTTATAAAGAAGGAATCAATAATCAAACAAGAAGGCTTTAATAAAAACGCTTCAATAACTGAATCAAATATGTGACAAATCAGTGTTTCCCAAGTCACAAATTAACAAGAACAACAAACCAAAAGTAGCCTAGGAGAATCTTACAAACTCCTTCAAAGGCTAACTTCAACAAGGATTCCTTCCTTCCTTGGACTCTTCCTTCAAACTTCCTTCAACTTCGAAGAGTAATCATCTACAACTACAGGATTTTGGATGCTGCGAATGTCTAAGCATGTAAGCATGGCTGAACTTGTGGAAAATCCAACCCTTTATATAGGAAAATTATCTTCCAAAGATAATATATCTTAAAAGATAATTTCCTATAAAATATATCCAAATAAATCAGCTGAATATCTTATCTTCCTTCCAGAAATCCAACCCAAAAATATAATATCTCCTCCTTCCAAAAATAAAAGATCTCAGCCAAAAATATAATCTCGCCGGCGACAAGGTGTCCACCTCAGTCGGGGCGCTCCTCAAGATCACCTTGGTCGAGGTGGTATTGTAGCTGATCGAGGTGACTCTTCAACTGAATGTGAAATCTCTCAAATCTGGTCCAAAGTAAATCTTCTTCTTACTTAAGCTCCATAATGTAGCTCCTTTGACTCCTCAGCTCTTTTAGCTCCATTTTAATCCAAAACGTGTCATTTTACCTACGATTACAACGAAACTAGGTGTAGACCTCGATTCCCACAAAGGTAGATGAAATAGCAATAAAACCGCATAATATACATCTATACATGCATATTTATGAAGATAAAACGTCTAAACCGATCCCAAAACATAGACTATAATACATGCTATCAGTTTATCAAAGGAAAGTGTAAAAGAATCGCAGCCGGATTCAAAACAAACTGAAGGAACAACAATAGAAATATAAACCCGATCGCGTCCTATAATGTACGGGAACCCCATCTGACCACACCGTCCTGATCACTCAGCAACATCCCTAACCTGCGGAACATCTAAAACTTCGGTATAAACCATTAGCTAACATTCTAGATATCAGAAAGACAGTAAATGCACAATCACACATAAGGTAATATAAACATATAGCCTGCTTGCACTCAACCAGTTATTATCTTTCATTAAGGTTAATCCTTTTACTAATTCAACTTATGCTGCCACACAAGAATCGCTACAATCTCGCCTCTGTCCCCTTTCACCAACAGGAATAGAACGTATACAACCTTCTGTCACCTGTTGGAATGGTCGCAAGAGCACCTCCCAGTTTCCCTATTCTGAACTGGACAACCGGTCACCGCCCGGTTATAATACACTTGGGAGGTGCTCTTGCGATTTGTGGCAATCGGGGCGATTTGTGGCAAAACCGCGGGGGAAGTTTGCTCAACAAGTTTCCCTATTCTGAACGGAAGTCTGTTCAACAAGGCAGAACAAATCAGGAAAGAAACGACTACTAGAAGTCTATAACTTCTAGTCTCAATGATCTCTAAGAGATCTCCACAAGCTAAGGTCTCAACCTTAGTCTTATAGAACACTAAGGGTCAACAACAACATCATAAGTCAAGGGAAGGAACGAAGAAAGCAAGGAAGGAAGCAGCTCACCAAAGATGGAGATACTGTAGAGGAAACTGTAGAGGCAGTTGGACAGACCGCGGGGGTGGAGGAATAGACAGCCACGGGGCGGCTCTATGATGGCGCATGGGCGGTGGCGTAGCAGAAACGGCTATAGACTCCTTCGACAGCAAAGGCCAAAGATTGCTACTCTCACACGTCACAACTCAAACAAGGGAGCCTGTGAACATCAACGTATCAACCACGGAACACTCCACAAGAATCAAGACTCAAACTTGATTCTTGTAGAAGAATAAAACAGGAGAACAAAGGAAGAAGCAAAACAGAAGAGAAAGGCATGCAGCAACTCATGAAGAACTCAGAGAAGAAGACTTACACGTTCAGCCAAGGGAAGGAGGGAAACGGCTTCATCTCTCAGGGTTGAAGAAAAACGTATGCAAGACACACGGAAAAGAAGAGAAAGAGGGAATTGATAGGAAAGGGGTGGGAAGATAGAAGGAAAGACGTTCTAGGGTTAAGAGCATGATAGGAAAACCGGCTCAAAAGATAGAAGGTCGGATCTTCTATCTATGAAAAGAAATAAAAACGAGCGGAAAACAGATCGGGACGATTTATGGCAATACTGCGGGGGTGGTTTGCCCAGCCGCAAGGGCGGCTCACTTCACAGCGGGGTGGTAAAGGCAAAAATTGGGGCTTTACAGTAGTCCTATATAAGATTTTGACGGCCCTAGTAACCGCTGGTCCAACAATATGCCAATATTTTTGGTAAATTCGGCAAGCATCCCATCTGGCCCCATTGATTTTTCACTTCCAATATCGAAAATAGCATCCTTAATTTCCTTTGTAGAGAACGGCAATGTTAGATTACTGTTATCAGTTATAGTAATTTCCTGATGGATAACTTGTACTTGGTTTTGGATTTTATTTTGCTAGATAATTGAGGCATTGAAACGATCCTTGTAATCTTTTAGAAATTCGTCATTGATATTAGTTTCTTTAGACAACATGTCGCCGTCATTTTTCGTAATCGTTGTGATCATTTTCTTATTCCTTATATCCGTTGCTTTCCTGTGATGAAATTTAGTGTTTTTGTCACCTAGTTGAAAATTTCTTATTTTGGCTCTTTGTACCCAATATTTGTGTTGATACTCCACTAGGCAGTCCCGCTTCTTGCTTAGTCTATTAATTTTGTCATTTTTGGTTCTGTCGTAACATGCATATCTCTATTGTTGTAGAATTTAGAGTTCATCATCCACATTTTTAATTGTTTGTGTATGTTTCCAAATTTAACTCGACTCCACTGCTTAAGTTTTTGTTGAAGTAGATGCGTCTTTTTCGCAAGGTTGAACATATGCGTTCCTGTGAACTGTGTTCTTCATACTTGTTTTATAAGATTCTCGCAATCTTTTCTTTGAATCCACGTTGTTTCAAACCTTGATAGTTTATTTTTGATGGTTGGGTGAGTGTTTTGGAGTTGCATGAATATCATGCAGTGGTCTGATGTTGTAAAGGCCCAGAGTATTCCTAAATAGTTTCCATATAGGTCATTATTCTATCTAATTTCTTGTACGTGTTGTCATCTCTTTCTTTCTTTTTTCTTCCAAGTGAACATGTTACCTTTTGTAGGCAGATCTCGAAGGTTAAGTTGGTGGGAGAATTGATGAAGACGGTCAAACTTGTTGTTAGTTAGGAGGGCCTCTTCTTTTTTATCTGACGGTTATAGCAACTCATTATAACCCCCCCATAATATCATCGGCAGGTGAACATTATTCATTTCTACCATAAGTTGAGCCCAAAAATCATTTTTCATTTGTTTATTAGAAGGGGCATAGATGAAGAAAATCATGGTTTTAAAATTGGTGAGGGTATTTACGTGTTTAACATAAGGTATCTCTCTTTAAATTTCATAATCTCAATTTTTCCCCTCTTAATTGATATTCTTTCCATAACATACAAAGACCCCAACCATGCCCATCGGTGGAATGATTTTTTTTTTTTATCAAAGCCCACATTTTTCTAAACTTTTTCTACCGGTTCAACCTTGGTTTTCGTTTTAGCTAATATTATCATTTGGATGTGTTTGTTTTTGCATGTTAAAATTAATATTGGTCCAAAAATTCCTTTTTTTCATATCTCTACAATTCCAGAAAGCGATCTTAATTAATAATTAAGATATATGATGGGAGGTTTGCTTCCCATTACTCCAACCTATTTTCATAAATATTTTTTCCGGTACTTGAAATGTATGTAGGAAACGCATTGTTTCTGCAAGATAAAGACTTGAGACGTTGAAGCCACCTTGGAGAAGGTCCTTGTTTGCTACATCCTTCCATTTCATTTAGTGCACATTTGGTATATTTTTGTTGGATGTAATACCACTTTCTTATGGAATAGCTTTGACATTTGGAGTCATTCTTCTAAAGTCAGAATCCTTTTTCTTGCTACCACACTGTATGATTCCCCTCCTCCATAAACAAACAAATGTACATTGTCCTAGATTCACCACAAGGTATATTGTTCTTGATTTTCGAAATTTGATTAAATCCGTAACACATCCTACATACTTTCAAAATCACCTGTTCGTAATAACTCAAAGGTTCTTAGTCTTGTCCCTTTATTGTTTAGCAAAGTACATACTTTCAAAATCCTTTTTCAACGGTATTCTATTACAGTAAATGCTGTTTATGTTAATTCCTAATTTGTGTTGTTTTGTCATTCTTGAAAATCAACCACTCTTGTCCTGCTTGTTCCTGTGTGACAGTGATCACCTGCATAAAATGAGACCACTGGGCATAAGAAAATAGAGCGTTCCTGCTCTTTGGATTTCTAATCACCAGCTGCACACATAAAGACACATCATTACTCTTTGTCAAGAGATGACACTTACATATCATAGTAAGTAATTGGCAATCAAAATTTGTTCTAAATATAAATTGCTCAAATAAAATCACAGTCAAGAGATAGCAATTACATATCATAGAAAGTAACTGGCTATCCAAATTTTTTCTATTGCTGATCCTATCAAAGTATATATATGCTTTAATCTTTATCTGTCCATCATATTTGAGAGGGGTTGTTCAGTACGCTGCAAAAAAAACAATGCAATAAACTAAAATAAAAAAAAGAAGACTAGAAACTGCAATTCTTGCAACTTCAACTCCATATTGTCCCTTACTTGACATTTTCTGCAGATGACCTTGAGACAAACACCAGAAGGCAAACAACCCACTGGAGACAAACACCAGAAGACAACCAACTTAAAAGCATCGAGAATAGGCATAGCTGCCTTGTTCTAGTTAGTTGATACTTATTCTGTATATATATAGAATTTTCTGAAGGAAAGCAGAATTTGTAATGCTTAAATTTAAAGACAAAAAACAGCAATACATACCATTTGCATATAGAACTCCAAATTCATGATCAAACACAACAGGATGAAACATTTTCATACGAATAGCAAAGACATACCAGACACTACCCGCACATTGTTCGTTTTTGAATATTTGGAGAAAGAACTCCATGATGCAAGGCACGGTGTTTACATTAGTAAAGAAAGAAAAACAAACAAGGCATGAAGATACCATCCTACTTAGTCTACGGACACAAATTAAAGACAAACACCTAAACATGATCTTAGTAGAAATTTGCAAGGTAAAGTGATCCAGAACTATCTCGATTTACATAAAAGATGGGAACTCATTTAGACTAGTTGCATTTCTTCTTCTTCTTTCCCTTCAGCTTGGAGGATGTTGTATCTTCGCCACCCACGGCCTCTTCCCTAGACTTGAGTCGTAGTTTACGGAATCTTTATTGACTTCCATCGCACTTGAGTAGCAGTTTACGGAATCTTTATTGACTTCCATCGCATCCATGAGCTTATTCACCGTGTTGTTGTTCTTAAGAAGGAGTTTTTCAGAAACAACATTTATGAGTTCCTCATGGTTGTTTCCCTTAAACAACAATGCAGTGAACTCAGCCATAGTAAGATCATCGGTAGGAATGTCCATTGGTCCATCATCTTCATCGAGCTTCTTTTCAATTTCTTCAGTTTGTTCTCTCATCTCTTCATCCTCTTGTGTAGGGACAATAAGGGGGCGCTTAGGCACATCTTCTATTTTAATTTTAGCATCACCAAGGATGATGCCCTCAGTTTGTTCATCCTTGGGCTCGGTTTGTTCTATTTTCTCATTACTTTCAACAATAATTTGTTCATTAGTTACTTCATTTTCCTCCTCATTGTTCTTTTTCATAAGAGCACAAAATTCCTTATCATCAATGGATTGTTGAATACTCTATTTTGAGGTGAGAGAAGACTCCTCCTCTTTAGATATGACCAAGCCATATTTAGAAGAAAGATAGGGTCTCACTTCATTAAGATGTTATTCTTTTCTCCCATTTTTACCCACATATCTCCACTCTTTTCATCCTTTCCTTCCTTTTCTTTCTTTTTTCTAACAAATGATTCTCAAGTTTCTAAAAGATTTGGTTCTTATGCCCCTCGAGGTACAAGACTCATAGAGGTGATTTTGATTAGCACAAAATTCACACCCTTTTAAAAAATCCTCATACCAAATTGGAAAGTCTTTTACCTCATCATCATCATCATCCGGAATGAGAACCAATTTCTTTCTCTCCCTAGCAACATCTAAGTTTACGCATTTTTCTCTTTTAGAGAAAGAGTCAAGTTTGACAAACTTTCCCACCTCATTGAATTCTATTATTATTGCTTCCCTATTGATGTATTCCAGAGGGATATATGGGATTCTCACCCACTAATCAACAACCGTTTTCTTTTCATAAAAGTATTAAAGTTTGGTTTTTATGGTTTTAAAATAACTAGATGTCCAAAGACATGCAAAGGCCCAGCATCTCAAATTGCTTTTCTATCTAGATGGTTGGTAAAGTTTACTTCAAACTAGAAGTTTGGTTTTGCAAAGATCCTAACTTTCCCCTTAATATTTTTCGATTCATGAAGAAGTTTTGGTCTAAGTTTTGAGATTTTCATGGGATCATCTAAGATGCAACCCATGAGAAAAGATTTTTTTTCTTTTGAAAATCATTCTTCACTTTTGCAAGATAAGTAAAATTCTTAGAAGACTCACCTTTGTTCCTAGATTCATCTTTTTCATGGTTTCTTAATAGATTGTTGTTCTTTGCTTTTAGGTTTTTCATTATTTTGCTGGGTGGTGTGTCTTGAAAAACTGCTTCTTTGAAGGATTTATTTAAGCTCACTCATTTTGTGTTTTGATAAACGAAAGTAAATAAAAGTGAATAATGAGAGTATTCAGATTGTAGATGGTGTGGAATTATCTGAGCATTGCTTGTGTCATTAAATAGGCAACCATTCAAAAAAGGTCAAATTAGTTGAGTAACCTTTTTGAGATTTCTCTGTAGTAACTGGACTCATGGTATTAATATGTTTAGTAAATGTACCCCTAATCAAATTCCTTACCTTTCAACTTTAATTTATGAAAATAGTAAAAATGAAAGGGTGCACAAACCTAATAAAATAGAAAAAGGTTAATTTAGCCAAATTCTTTCTTAAAAAATCAAAAAGGAGAAACTCAGAACATTCCGTAGCTATTTGGTCAATGTCATTCCTAGTATCGCTATATGTCTTCTAGTTTCTTCTAAGTTGTTCAAAAGCAAGTTTAGAGATAGAACTCTAAGTTTTTTGAGGCAGGTAAGAATGTTACCTCTTTTGTTGATTGAAAGCGGCAAGAATGTCTTCCTTGCCAGAAAATTCATCCATCTCTGTAAGGCCGACACCATCACTCCTCTTTTGACCACTATGTACCTCCAACTACTTGACAAATATTAAGATAGATATAATGGCATTTTTTCTTGAAAATTCATCATGCGTAATGGCATTTTTTTTCCTAATTAGAGTGATTATAGTCGTGGTAGTTGAAAATAGGAATGCAAAGTGATTGATATATATATATATATATATATATATATATATATATATATATATATATATATATATATATATATATATATATATATATATATATATATATATATATATATAGAGAGAGAGAGAGTATAGATACTATGATAACACCCCTAACGTGTATACATGAGAACAAATTCGTACTTATTATTAGTTTTGTTACGAATGTGCCATATCGTTTAATGTATTATTCATAGTTATTGTTGGTTGAGTGGATTATTCGTAGTTATTCTTGGATTCCTAATTATTATTATTCGTAGTTATTATTAATTATGATATCTACTCTAAATCTCAACCCTTAAGACTCACCATCCAACGGTGTACGATTGTTCTCGTGTATACACGTTAGGGGTGTTCTCATGGGGAACCACGCCCTATATATATATATATATATATATATATATATATATATATATATATATATATATATATATATATATATATATATATATATATATATATATATATATATATATATATATATATATATATATATATATATATATATATATATATATATATATATATATACACACATATATATACATATACATATATATATATACACATATATATATATATATATACACATATATATATATATATTGAAAATGGAAAGCAGTTCGAAACCATTAGACGACGCACCGTCTAGTGGATTGAAAGAATGAAAAATCGGCAGACGGACAAAACGTCATGAAGGACCACAAATATAGGAGACAAGAAATACACAAAAAACATCAAAATGAAACTGGAAGCAAAAAAAAGTCTTCAATGAAAAGCAGGACAAACCGTCATGAAGGACCACAAATATAAGAGAAAAGAAATACACAAAAAAACATCAAAATGAAACCGAAAGCAAAAAAAGTCTTCAAGGGAAAGCAAGATGATCCAGCCAACAAGAGGCAACGAGCATAAACATTCATCTTCGAAGGAAGTACACAGGTAGGGAGGAAGTCTGGGGAACAACTGTGGACACCTCATATTTGGACTACAACAGAGCCATCAGGATTCAATCACAAATTCACGCCCCCTTCTCGACAAACGCACGAAACCACCAACAAAAGACTACATCAAACCTCAGAAGACGATATTGCAGAATACGTTTATCTTGATGTATAAAGGCGTAGAACTGATAGATAAGAGAAAGATGATTTGTAGAGAAAAGATTGTACAAAGAGGTTTGATATATGTTATCGGAAATGATTTTTTTTGGAGTTGGGGATGCATTGATTAGGTTGATTATCGAAACCCGTTAATTTCGGGATTAATTGTTTGGGCTTTGTATGCATTTGGGTTTTAAATATTAAGGAAAATATGACTTTGAAGTATGACATACTTTTACAAATGATAGAGTTTTTCATGGACATATTTTTTGTTTTTAAATGGCAATACCGCTTGCATAAGTAGTTTCAACTTTATAGACATATTTTTAAATTTCTATTAGCCAACTAATTCCCTTGTGGAAAGACGTTGGTTAAAGAAGGGAGTTTGTTAACATTATGAGAGTTCTTTTACAGTGTGTTTGGATGAAGAATTTGTAAAATACATAGGAATTTTCAAATGATGGGATTTTAAATGATGGGATTTTAAAAGAGGGGAATTTGAATCATTTTACAAATCCCTTGTTTAGATTATATTTTGTGGTATCTTGAAAAGAAGGAATTTAGTAAAAATAGGAGGGATTTCTAGAAAAACACCTATGTACATGGAATTTCAACTGAGTATTCTGACATTTTAAATTCCTTTCATTTTTCTCCATGGAATTTCAAGAAATCCGGAATTCACTATCCAAACAAGGTAATTGTTCAACAGAATTTTGGAAATCCCAAACTTGATTTAAATTCCCGGGATTTCAGTGTTATCCAAACACACTGTTAGAGGAATGCTTTGAAGGGGATTTTTTTTCCCAGCAAGCAAGGGTCCCCATATAATAGTATTAAAGATATGAAAGAAAATACTTTGAAGGGCTGTTTTGGAGGATCACGCTTTAAAGGGGATTTTTCCCATAAGCAAGGGTCTAAGCCCCATATGATAGTAATCAAGATAAAGAGGGACAATGTTGTTACATAGTTTGTTAGCAAAAGGCCAATACAATGAAACTTAAAACCATAAAAGCAAGAAAATAATAAAGGATCAGCTCTATAAACAAAGTTATAAGGGTTACACGTCCAGTTGGGGACACAATTTATTTATTCCTGTTCGCTCTCAGACGTGTGTGTATGGTGAACGATATCACTTTAAATTTATAACCTAAAATATAAGCTTGAAACAATATGCGAACCCACAGTGTACAGATCAATTGTAATAACGGTAAATACTCCAAGGTCGAACATAGGGACTATGGTGAAACAAAGCACGGTAATTTAGGTTGTTAATCAAAAACAAGCAATAAAACAAAGGTATCAAAGATGATGTAATCATCAGATAAAGAAAATGCAGATTCTAGAGGTCAAAGCATCCAGTTGTGGTTCCGACTCATGATCTCAAAGGATAACGTGGACAAAGTTGAGGTTTGCAAAGGGAAGGTGTTTCTAAGGTGGGAATAGATCACCGGGTAAGTCTCACTTCTCACTATCCCAAACCAAAGATCCTCTCAACTAGTAAGTCTTAAGGTACTAAGGAAAGGAACTATAATCTCAAACCAACATACCACCCAAGGGTATAGAACTAACCTTTACCGGGTAAGTGTCGGGCTAACTCTCAAGAATGGGATGAAGGCACACCCAAACCTTAATAAAGGATAAACCTTTTTTTACCTACACTCATGATCTTGGGTATACAAGCAAAGGAATCACTGGATAAGTCTCATTCTAGGCTTGCATATGGGCCAGAAAAGGTATAACAAGGATAGGATTTAGAAAACTGAAACCTCAACTCAAATAAGGATCAGGAAAGGTCTTGCCTCGCTCAGTTCATGTTCCATCTCGGTCGAGATGTTCTACAAACTAACCGAGGTATTCTTCGGTTAAGGTATGGCTCGAGCTTTCAGGGTCCACTATGGGTAAAGGCTCATTCTTTCATCGTCTTTCCCACAACCTTCAGTCAATCACCCTAGAATCGCACAAAGAACTTAGCCAATAATCATCATGATAACAATAATTAAATATATGAAAAGGGAATCAATATTCAAACAAGAAAACTGATAGCATGAATTATAGTCTATATTTTGGGGTTTGTTTGGACGTTTTATCTTTCATAATCTGCATGTTTGTATGTATATTATGTGATTATATTACCATTTCATCTACCTTTGCGGGAATCGAGGTCTACACCTAGTTTTGTTGTAATCGTAGGTAAAATAGCACGTTTTGCATCAAAAAGGAGCAAAAGGAGCTATGGAGTCATTGGAGCTACATCCAGGAAGCATAGCCATAGATTAAAGATTCACTTTGGACCAGATTTGAGAGATTTCACATTCAGTTGTGACTCACCTCGGTTGACCACAGATTCACCTCGACCGAGGTGATCCAGGGAAGTCGACTCGACCGAGGCGAATACCTAGGACGCAGCGAGAATATTTTATTCTTGGCTGAGATCTTTTATCTTTGGAAAGTGATCTTATATTTTTGGGCTTGGCTTCTGGAAGGAAGAAGATATGCTGGATCATATATTTTACCTATTTTTATAGGAAGAGATCTTTCTAAGATATCTTATCTTTGGAGGGTTATTTTCCTATAAAAAGGGTTGGATTTCCACAAATCCAACATCATGTTATACCACCGATCACGGTTTATACATCGCTGCAGCCATACTCCAGTTGGGAGATTTGAAGAACCTTTTTGAAGGTTGAAGAAGGAAGATTGTAGCTTTTATAGCTTTTGAAGGGTTTTGTAAGGTTGTCTTTGATTCCCTTCCTTGTTGTCTTCTCTTGTTGGATTTATATCCAAGGAACGCTTTATTGTGATATTTGATTCAGTTATTGAAGTCTTTTCATTAAATTCTTCTTGTTCAAATATTCACCTTCTTCCCATATACTTGATTAATACTTTCATGATGATGATGAGTGGCTAATTTCCTTGTGTGATTCTAGGGTGATTGACTGAAGGTTGTGGGAAAAATAATGATAGAATAATCTTAGATTCCAGTAGGACCCTGAAAGTTTGAGTCTTTAACCTTAACCCTAAGCATCTCGCTCAGTCGATGAACATCTCGGCCGGGGTGGAATTTGGCTGACCGAGGTGACTTATCTGATCCTAAAACTGAGAGTTAAGTGTTAGAGTTTGCCAAATCCTATTCTTATTACACCTTTCCTGGTTCAAAGCAAGCTAGGATGAGACTTACCCGGTAATTCCTTAGTTTGTGTACCAACGATCATAAGTGTAGGTAATAAAGGTTTATCCTTTATTGGGGTTTGAGTGTGCTTTCATCCCATCTTTGTGAGTTAGCCTGAGACTTACCCGGTAAAGGTTGATTCTATTCCCTTAGATGGTGTGTTAGTTTGGGGTTATAGTTCTTTATCTTGATTCCTTGAGACTTACCCGGTAATAGAAGTTACGGTTTAGGATTAGTGAGTAGTGAGACTTACCTGGTGATCTATTCCACTTTAGTAACACCTTCCCCATGCAAAAACCTCAGCTTTGTCCGCTTATCTTTAGATCTTGAGTTGGAACCACAACTAGATGCTTTAATCCCTAGAATTGCATATTTCCTTTATTGACTTCTTATTCATCTTTGATTGTTTTAATTGCTCTTGTGGTTAGTATTTACATAAGCATACCGTAATTGGACTTTGTTTCACTAAGTCCTTGTGATCGACCCCTGGAATTCCTTGCTTTTTACTACGATTTACACGTACACTGCGGGTTCGCATCCTTGTTTTAAGCTTACGTCTAGGGTATAAATTTAAAGCTTGCACACACCGTTTGGAGCGAACAAGTTTTTGGCGCCGTTGCCGGGGACTTGGTCTAGACCGAGCCGGTTGCGGTTTGCTTTCGGGGCACTTGCCCCTGTTGCTACTAACTACTCTTTCTATGAGTTTTGTAGTTTTCAGGATTTCCGATGACTACATTTGATCCAGCGTGGATAGCAAGACAAAGTGCTAGGGAGGACCATTATGAATACTTGGAGGAGAAGTACTCCTTCTATTGGTTCAACAATGAATGGGAAAGAGAAGAGGCCATTCAGCATGAACTTGCAATGTGGGATGAACTGAATGTCCCTAAAAAGATTCTCTTGAATCAAGATGGGAGAGGTTGATGAAGAAGGTGGAGGAGCTCAAGGAAAGCACCCTATCCTATGCTAAGCCGGAAGAGGAGCATAAGGAAGTGCTGCAAGTTTTGAGCATTCCTCCAATCAAACCAGAAGTTTCTCCTGAAGCTTTTGAGGGAGAAGAATATTTGGAAGATTTCGATCTCACTATTGAGACCTCGGCCGAGGTGAAAGAGAGATCGGCCGAGGTGGAGGAAAAATCTGTAGAACTAGAAGATACGGAGAACCTTGGTCAAATTACTGAGACTGTGGTCAAGGTGGAGGAAAGACCAGCTGAGCTGAGAAGGATTTCATGTGTGGATTATCAACCCAACATGAAACTTGTCTCAAGCTTTGGAGAACTTTACAAGGTACATTCTCCTACTTTATTTGAAATCCCTATTAAAATTTCTGACTTTTCAGGAATGCACCGGAGAGTTGGAGGTCTCTTCCGAAAGAACCTCCTAAGATCAAGATGAAACCTCCCTTGCAACTGTTGGAAGAAGATACTCCTTGGATTATAAGGAGTGGAGTTTGCAAGCACTACACCGTTAAGGCGATGAAGTGTCTCTTGTTCAAGTATGGGGTCCCTCGCATGCTATGGACCTTGTACCATCCCCAAGCTAAAGATGGGGAAGTTACTAGGATTCTCGAGAAGCTGTTTTCTCGATCAAGGAAAGGATGGGACGAAAGACTAAGTTATGTCCCACGGAAAAAGAGGAAGACCGGTAGGATTCCGGTGAGGACCAGGCCGTACAAGCTTGTACGTGGGAGATCTTACCATTTTCCGGTGAAATTAGGAACCGGAACCTTTTTGGAAGAATTTTATGATGGATGTGATGAGCACTCCATGGTGTTCAAGGTACATTGAGTAATTCTATGGAGAAGGGTCCAGCTAGCGACCTTAAACCAAGCGCTTCTTGGGAGGCAACCCAAGGTATTGCTTTCTTCTCCCTTTTCTAGTTTAGTTTAGATAGTTGCTTTGTTTTTGTTTTCATCTAGACAACAACCAGGTATTCCAAAAGGAAGGATCACAGTTCAGGAGTTACACTGGAAGAACAAAATTTCGAGAAGTTGAGGAAACGAGCTTTACTGAGATACATCTCGGCACCTGTCAGAACACCTCGACCGAGATGTGCTTCGCCAACCAAGATGGTCTTATCTGGGAGCTGTTTCTTACTTCTTCATGCAGTTTAGCTATGTTCGGTGAGTATCCTGTCCTTAGACTTATTTTGACCCACTCGGACACTGTGTCCCAAGTATGGGGTATTTATGTATTATTTGACTCATGGATGTATGACTTGACCTTCTATGATATTTATGTTTCATTTTGCTTCTATGTGTTTATCTGAGATTGCATGCATACATACAGGTTATTTGATTGAGAAAAACGTCGAAACTGAGAAAAAAACTGGTGGGTTAACTGAGAGTTTTCGAAACGAGGTGTTTCATAATCTGCATGTTTGTATGTATATTATGTGATTATATTACCATTTCATCTACCTTTGCGGGAATCGAGGTCTACACCTAGTTTTGTTGTAATCGTAGGTAAAATGGCACGTTTTGCATCAAAAAGGAGCAAAAGGAGCTATGGAGTCATTGGAGCTACATCCAGGAAGCATAGCCATGGATTAAAGATTCACTTTGGACCAGATTTGAGAGATTTCACATTCAGTTGTGACTCACCTCGGTTGACCACAGATTCACCTCGACCGAGGTGATCCAGGGAAGTCGACTCGACCGAGGCGAATACCTAGGACGCGGCGAGAATATTTTATTCTTGGCTGAGATCTTTTATCTTTGGAAAGTGATCTTATATTTTTGGGCTTGGCTCTTGGAAGAAAGAAGATATGCTGGATCATATATTTTACCTATTTTTATGGGAAGAGATCTTTCTAAGATATCTTATCTTTGGAGGGTTATTTTCCTATAAAAAGGGTTGGATTTCCACAAATCCAACGTCATGCTATACCACCGATCAGGGTTTATACATCGCTGCAGCCATACTCCAGTTGGGAGATTTGAAGAACCTTTTTGAAGGTTGAAGAAGGAAGATTGTAGCTTTTATAGCTTTTGAAGGGTTTTGTAAGGTTGTCTTTGATTCCCTTCCTTGTTGTCTTCTCTTGTTGGATTTATATCCAAGGAACGCTTTGTTGTGATATTTGATTCAGTTATTGAAGTCTTTTCATTAAATTCTTCTTGTTCAAATATTCACCTTCTTCCCATATACTTGATTAATACTTTCATGATGATGATGAGTGGCTAATTTCCTTGTGTGATTCTAGGGTGATTGGCTGAAGGTTGTGGGAAAAACAATGATAGAATAATCTTAGATTCCAGTAGGACCCTAAAAGTTCGAGTCTTTAACCTTAACCCTAAGCATCTCGCTCAGTCGATGAACATCTCGGCCGGGGTGGAATTTGGCTGACCAAGGTGACTTATCTGATCCTAAAACTGAGAGTTAAGTGTTAGAGTTTGCCAAATCATAATCTTATTACACCTTTCCTGGTTCAAAGCAAGCTAGGATGAGACTTACCCGGTAATTCCTTAGTTTGTGTACCAACGATCATAAGTGTAGGTAATAAAGGTTTATCCTTTATTGGGGTTTGAGTGTGCTTTCATCCCATCTTTGTGAGTTAGCCTGAGACTTACCCGGTAAAGGTTGATTCTATTCCCTTAGATGGTGTGTTAGTTTGGGGTTATAGTTCTTTATCTTGATTCCTTGAGGCTTACCCGGTAATAGGAGTTACGGTTTAGGATTAGTGAGTAGTGAGACTTACCTGGTGATCTATTCCACTTTAGTAACACCTTCCCCATGAAAAACCTCAGCTTTGTCCGCTTATCTTTAGATCTTGAGTTGGAACCACAACTAGATGCTTTAATCCCTAGAATTGCATATTTCCTTTATTGACTTCTTATTCATCTTTGATTGTTTTAATTGCTCTTGTGGTTAGTATTTACATAAGCATACCGTAATTGGACTTTGTTTCACTAAGTCCCTGTGATCGACCCCTGGAATTCCTTGCTTTTTACTACGATTGACCCGTACACTGCGGGTTCGCATCTTTGTTTTAAGCTTACGTCTAGGGTATAAATTTAAAGCTTGCACACACCGTTTGGAGCGAACAAAAACCTTAACACAAAAGTCTCAATAAGTCAATCAAACAACCAAACTGCGTTCCTCAATCACAAATCAAAAGACAACAATCAAACAATCTAAGAAAATCTTACATATGTCTTCAAAGCCTTCAACTTTATCTTCAAGCCAACTTCCTTCCTTCCTTGGATCTTCCAAACTCTCTAACTTCCTTCAACTTTCAGATTTGAGACTTGCTTCCATCTAGAAAATCCATCATACTATATAGGTAAAACACTTGCCAAAAATAAAAGATCTCAGCCAAGAATAAAAGATCTTATGGGATGTGGGCCGTTCGCCTCGGTCCTGTCCGGCGAAAAGATCACCTCGACTGAGGTGACATTGTAGTCATCCGAGGTGTGTCTCAGCTACGTGTAAATCTCTCTAATCTGGCCCAAAATCGATCTTTTGTCCAACTTTCATGGTTCCTAAGCCTTTCTTGTAGCGCCTCAATGTTCCATAATGGATCTCCAATGACTTCTTAGTTCCCTTAACTCTATATTGCTCCAAAACGTGTTATTTTCCCTACAATCACAACAAAACTAGGTGTTGACCTCGATTCTTGCAAAGGTAAACAAAACAACATAATGATCAAGAATATACATCCATACATGTAGATTTATGAAGATAAAATGTCCAAACTAATCCCAAAACATAGACTATAATTCAAGTTATCAAAATACCCCATACTTGTCCCTTGATTGTCTCCAAGCAAGATTCAAATCTTAGATACAAGATAGAATGGATTATAAGTCATCAAAAAGATAAATGAAAAACATTTCAAAACCTTTTGGGTGGTGTGCTCAATTCATAGATCACTCTAAGAGAATGCTTCATAGCAAATAAAATCTTAGATACAAGATAGAATGGATTATAAGTCATCAAAAAGATAAATGAAAAACATTTCAAAACCTTTTGGGTGGTGTGCTCAATTCATAGATCACCCTAAGAGAATGCTTCATAGCAAATAAAATCATGACATGATCAAAATATTTTATAAATATAAGAAAGTTGTTAATCTTTGCATAAAATCATAGAATGTATAATAAATCATATTTATCGAAATTAGTCATATATAATCCAGCTTAAACCACCAAGTCAATCAACATACTCAAGGTTTCAAGGGCTTCTAAAAGAGGTCAAGAAACGTGTTAGGGTTGGGATGTATATAGGATAATGTGGTGCTAAAATCCGGGAATAGGATCTTTTACTTCACTTCTTTGAATCACAACATCTTTCACTAATAAGCTTTGCTTATTTTTCACTTTTTACTTTACTTTTTGGGAGCATGGACAGATGTGCACAATAATCGAAGCCTAGGAGATCAGCAATCATCAATTTCTCGAGATGCCTCAAACCCTTGATGCATATACCACGACCCGTTAGGACTATCGATCAATCCGACTTTGGCAAGACACAAACACCCGGCTATATGAATGGTGCCGGGTTACTCATCATCAAGATCAACGTCCCCAAACCTAGTTTTTTTTCTAAAGCTTTCAGCCAAGATCTCAACTTCACTTCACACGCTTTTTATTTGCATCCAAATTCCCGGATAGGTAAAGGGAGGCAAATATGTATGTGAGGGGCTAAAGCATGATGAAGAAGAAGAAGAAGAAGAAGAAGAAGAAGAAGAAGAAGAAGAAGAAGAAGAAGAAGAAGAAGAAGAAGAAGAAGAAGAAGAAGAAGAAGAAGAAGAAGAAGAAGAAGAAGAAGAAGAAGAAGTGCCTTAATCATCGCAAGAAGAATGTGAGAGAATTTATAATGTGGTGTCAACCTTCAAATCCAACATAATTTTAATAAAAACAAACCATTAAACATGCTAGTATTTCAAACAAAGCATTTAGCAACTTAAACATATCATAAAACCTTTCGAGCATATAAAGATTTCAAAACCAATATGCAAACAAATATCTTCATCGAGGTCATATCTAGAATATAAGCGCAAAACATTTTGAAAATCTTTCAGTTAAAAACCCATCTCGGTCGAGGTGATTTGACGTTATCCGAGGTGTTCAACCGAGATGTATCTCAGTTTTACGACCTCGTTTGGTCAAGAACGTCTTGGTCGAGCTAAAAAAAAAATTTCAAACTGGTTTTGACGTTTTCCTCAAACAAAAACCTGTATGTAATGCATGTAATGGCACATAAGCACATGAAGCCAAATAAAGATAATATCCAACAAGAGTCATACAAACAAGGTCAAGTAGATCAAATAATACAAATACTCTACTTGGGACACATTGTCCTAATGAGTCAAATATAAGTCATGAAAACAAGCACTCACCGGACATAGCTGAACTGCATAATTAATAGAAAATAAATACATGAAGCGCTCAATCCTCGTCAGCAGGCGGTGGTGGTGGTTGAATGTCAAGGAACTGGGATGGATTGAATGGATAGCCCATAACCTGCTAGAATTGCACCTCCATCATCCGTCGTGTGAAATGTTGGCTCTCCTCCATCCGATGCGTCTATCCCTCAATGGATCTGGTCTTGGCCTTGAAACGCCGGGTGACATCTACTCTCAAGGCGGCGTAAGACTCTATCATCTACTGCGTAAGATCATCGATCCTCTGATGCGCCTCAGGATCTCTACGGTGGCGGGATTGCTGATGAGGTGGCGGTGGCATGTCAGCTGGAGGGGCAGGTGCCTCTCTCTCATCCTCCGTGGCCTCATCATCAAGGTCCACGGTGGGAATGCTAGGGCCACCGGTATCAGTACCGGTATTCATGGCAGCAGCTCCTCCATAGCCATCATCATCTCTATCAACTGCCTCTCCAGCAGCAACCTCCTGCATATACAGGAACCAGGCAACAAACCAGTATTGACGATCATACACCGAGAACTGTGAAGACCAGATAATGCCCTGAGGAAACTTCGTTTCCTATGGCATGGAAACATAGGATGTGCCAAGACCACGGGGAACGAGTATATGTTGTGTAATCATCTCCTGCAAACCCAGCGGCTTTGGAGCCGCAACCAATGTACATGCAAATAAGTTCAAGCCTATAGAGGTAGCAATATGAGTCACCAACCCACCACAACAGATGTCTCCCTTCGCTTTCTCCTTGATCCTGTGAAGATCCTCTGCTAGCATGGCAGCAAAATCTAGAACTCCCCTTGTAACCATGCAAAACAAAGTCAAGAGCTCACCCTGTCGGACCTTTTGGGGCGTCTCACTACGTGCCAGAAGCATCTCACTAAAGATCTTGTGAGTTAGGCGGAAAGCAAGGTGAAAGATGATCCGATTCCAAGAATCACCGGGCTGCCATCTGTCACGATGGTCGGTCACGTGGGATATCTCTCTCCAAAAACTCTGAGCCTGCGCTCGAAAAGTAAAATATGTCACTATGGGGGTCGGGAATCCAAATATCTCTCCAAACCGATCTAAGGGAACGACGTAGTTCTTGTTCAGCAACCGGTACTTGATTCCCATACGCTCCGGTACGTGGGTAATTGAACTCAAAAACTCAAAAGTCGGCTCCAGATAAGTCGGTGCTCGTATGGCCATGAAGTCCTCGAGGCCAACCATATATATCATCTTCTTCAAGGCATCCACCATGTGAAGGCACTCGAAGTCATCCACATCTACAAAGCGTGGGGAAATGATGGGGCGCCCACATATCCTATCAAAATCCCGCAAGAATCGCTCGTGGATCACCGGGATGGTGGACGGAGATGAAGAAGAAAGGGAAGAGTGGTGGGAACTTCTTGGCCTATCCCTCAGGGCCAACTGACGATCACATCTCCTGGAACTTCTCATGACTGAATTTCACCTCGGTCGGATCAAGAACACCTCGGCCGAGATGCAAACGAGTCAACTGAGGCGAAGAGCTGGGCGAGACAAAATCTAGAAACTGTAAGATATTTCCCCAAAAAAACTATCAATTGCTTCCTAAGGGGTACTTATACTCTTCTCAACAGCAATCTATGGCAGCCAAAGCCAGATCTATGCAAAATCGAAGAAAAGGAAGCGAGTTAGGGTTTTTGATGAAATACCCTAAAATGTGCAGATTCGAGTCGATCTTGATGTTGTTTGTTGCTTGTAAACTGATTCTCGTACTTCTTCTGATGATTTGGAGCAAAAAATCTTTGAAAACGAGCAATAATAGAGAATCTAAGCGAGGAGGTGTGCCGCGGTCGAGGAGAGCAAAGAGAGGGAAAGTGAAAGGAGAGAGAAACGTCAAACCCCTTTTATACCCCTCACTGAATTTTATTTCACCTCGGTCGAGATGTTCTTGGATGGACCGAGGTGTTAGAGTGAAGTGGATTGTCAGACCTAAGCATCTCGGTTGACGGAGAACACTTTGGTCGAGGCAGTGTGACAGCACTCGAGATGTGTCTCAGTCGACTCCGTCTTCTCAATTTCTTGAACATCTGTCCTTCCATGTTGCTCCCTAGTTGTAATTTTTTCTTAGAGATCACCTGATACCTGTCTAGGAGGACGCACAAAACACAAGCAAACTATCTAAACTAAGCTAGAAAAGGAAAAAGAAAGCAATACCTTGGGTTGCCTCCCAAGAAGCGCTTGGTTTAACTGTACCATGGGTGAAAGCAAAAGCATCCGTCCAACGCTCCATAAAATGTAGATGATCATTAGGGAATGAGTCAATAATGAGTAGATCGTCCTTCTCGAGAAAGGTAGGTGGTACCCGGCTGAGATGATTTGTCACGGAATTCTCGGATCCCTTCTTATCGCGAATCTCGAGGTCAAACTCTTGAAGCAAGAGAATCCAACGAATATGGCACGGATTTGCATCTTTCTTAGCTAGCAAGTAACGAATAGTTGCATGGTCAGTGTAAACGATAACTTTCACTCCCACTAAGTAAGAGTGAAACTTCTCAAATGCATAAATAACTGCCAATAGCTCCTTCTCGGTGGTGGCATAGTTCTGTTGAGCTTCGTCTAGCGTGTTGCTAGCGTAGTAAATGGCGTTGGTCCGGTCATCCTTCTTTTTTCCAAGTACCGCTCCTATGGCCACATCACTAGGATCACACATAATTTCAAATGGCAAGGTCCAATCGGGAGGTTGAATGATGGGAACGGTTATCAATGCTTTCTTTATCCTATAAAAAGCATCAAGGCATTCCTGCATAAACTCAAAAACAACATCCTTATTCAAAATATTAGTGAGCGGTTTAGAGATTTTAGAGAAATCCTTGATGAACCTCCCGTAGAAACCTACATGCCCGAGAAAACTCCGCACACCCTTAACAGAACAAGGGGGAGGAAGTTTCTCAATAGTGTCGATCTTAGCTCAATCGACCTCTATACCTCGGTTGGAAACGAGGTGTCCTTGAGCAATTCCTTCGCTAACCATGAAGTGACATTTCTCCCGATTCAGAACGAGATTAGTGTCTTCACAACGTTGTAGCACTAGAGAAAGGTTAGCCAAACAATTATCAAAAGAGGAACCATATACCGAAAAATCATCCATTAATACCTCCATGATCTCCTCAATATAATCGGAAAAGATAGCCATCATACAACGCTGAAAAGTGGCGGGTGCGTTACACTATCCGAATGGCATCCTCCGGTAAGCGAATGTCCCCCATGGACAAGTGAAAGTGGTCTTCTCTTGATCATTCGGATGGATAGGAATCTGAAAGAAGCCACTAACCATCTAAATAGCAAAGATGAGAGTGTTGTGCTAACCGTTTGAGCATTTGGTCAATGAATGGAAGAGGGAAATGGTCCTTTCTTGTGGCCAAATTCAGCTTCCTATAGTCAATGCACATCCTCTAGCCCGTAACGGTCCTAGTAGGAATCAACTCGTTGTTCTTATTTGTCACAACGGTCATCCCACCTTTCTTGGGAACTACATGCACTGGACTCACCCATTTGCTATTCGATATGGGAAATATGATATCTGCATCAAGCAACTTAAGAATTTCCTTCTACACAACCTCTTTCATGATCGGATTTAACCCTCTTTGAGGTTCCCATGAAGTCTTGTGATCATCTTCCATTAGTATCTTATGCATACAAAGAGAAGGCTTAATACCAACATTATCATCAATAGTATAACCCAAAGCCTTTCTATGTTTTCTCAGTACATGCATCAATTTAGACAACTAATCTTCAGAAAGGGAAGAACTAACAATGACGGGATAAGTAGAAATGGAACCAAGGAAAGCATACCTCAAGTGAGTCGGGAGCGGTTTAAGTTCTAAGACATGAGGTGCTTTCAATGGTGGATATGTACCTTCTTTCTCCAGTGAAGAGGACTTAGATCGAAGTGTTGGACTGATGTCAGTCTCAGTTGACTTCATCTCGCTTGCTGTCACGGTCGTGGTCCGAGATGTGGACCGAGGTGTTCTTCAGACAAGGTCACCTTGCTTGCTCCGGAGACTGTCTTGGTCGAGGTACAGGAACTGGGACCGAAACCTAATGTGCTTTTCTTTTCCTAGATCAGTTTATCGAATCTAGCTCATGGATCTGCTTCCAATGCTTCCAAGCTTCGTACGTCTGCATCACACAAAGCATGTACACCTTCCTCCATCATACTTAAACTCAAAACTTTTTCAAGAGGATCTTTAATAAGGATAGACCTCACCAATTCTCGAGAGTCTTCTTCATCATAGATGTTGAAGATATCATCTTCCAGAGGCTCCCCTTTCATTGTAGCCAAAAGTGCAAACTCCACATGATCACCAACAATGTTGAATGACAATTTGGTGTTCTTACAATCAACGTTGCATCCCGATGTTACTAGAAATGGTCTCCCAAGAATGATAGGGATGGGATAATATGCGGGAATATCCAACACAACAATTCTATAGGTATGTAGAAATTACCTAGCTTGACGGGAACGTCTTCCAAAATACCAACGGGGCGGGTAATGGAGCGATCTGCCATATATAACATCATCTTCACGGGTTTGGGATCTCCAAGGCCAATCTTCTCACAAAGTGCTAGAGGAATGATGCTCACACTAGCTCCTAGATCACAAAGTGCATCATAAATTACATCCCAACTTGGATGGGAATGCAAAATGAACCGGGATCTCTCAACTTAGGTGGCATGTATTCCTTCATGATTTGACTGAGCTCCGAAAATCTAAAGGTCATCCGTACTTCTCCAAAGTCTTCCAGCTTTCTCTTCCTTGACAAGATCTCTTTCAAAAACTTCCCATAGGCGGGCATTCCTAGGATATCATCAATGAAAGGGATGTTAATATGTACCTTATTCATAAGGTCAAGAAACTTACCAAAGTGCTTGTCTAGATGTGCCTATTCACTCAAAAGTGTGCGTGCAAAGTCTTAAATTTATAAAACTGAAATTAAGCAAAGCGAACCCGCAGTGTACGGATCGACGTAGTAAAGCAAAAATTCCAAAGTATCGAACTTAGGGATTTGGGGGAACAAATTCAGTTCTCAAAATTTTCAAAAAATAAAAAAGAAAGCTTTTGCAAAGATAATATTGGGAAAACAACGATTCTAAAGATATGGATATCTAATTGTGGCAATCAATTTAAGATATTCTAAAGATGTAAAGACAAAGTTGGGATTGCAAAGGTATATCTAAGGTAGGGTATTGTACAGTGAAGTTTCAATCCCAAATGTCTCACCCAAAGGCTCTCTCTAAAAAGGTTGTTGATGCTACAGTATTGAAAGGATCTAAGGATGAGATTAAACTCTCAAATAACCATGCTCAAACCCAAGGGAATCAAAGATAAGCCAAAACGATTAAGTTTGTGACACTCGAAACCGAAGTAGATGATGTTGAGTCTCACTACTACCTAGAAAAAGTAAGCCAGGGCTAGGTTAAGGCTAAACTTAACTTTGAATCAAAGCAAAAGCAAAGAACGTACGACGGAGGAAAACCACGGTCGGATCTTGAAGAACCACGGCCGTGGAATTCAAGAACAGACCATGGAAAGCCTCGACGACGAGGTTTCTCGCAACTCTCAGGGTCCAATCTGTTTTGGTTCAATCTATCATCATCTATGCCACAACTATCAACTCTTCACCTTAGAATCGCTTAAGGGTTTTTAGTCAACAATCATCATAATGAAATCAATAATCAAATATGAAAGGAATAAAAGATAGAACTTTGAAACCTCAATAATAAACACCGAATCAATCTCAATAAAACTCTAAATCTATAAATGTGTTTAATGTATGCGGAATAGAGTAAGAATCTCTCACAAATCTCAAGAACAAAGGAAGAACGGGATGTCAAACCGTCTTCTATTGAAACCCTAAGATCTTTTCCGAGTACGCAATCTTCAAGTGCGTACTTCTCCAAATCTTCTTCCAACAAAGCCGTAAATGTGGTGCGGCATGCGGATGATAGCCAATGATCTCTGATGATAGCCTGATGTCCCATTTTCTCTCTTTCTCAGCCTTCTTATAGGAGGAAAGTAGGGTTACAAAAGCACATAACTGTTCTGACGTGGAAAATATGCCACATGGCGATCGTTACAAAAATCACGGCCAAGTGCAAAATTCCAGGCCCGTGGAATGCACCATGGAACCTCTTTGTTGCTCTCGACCTATTTTCCCACAATTGGAATTAAATTAAATTCCAAAACCACAACCGTGGAAACTCATTTATGACCGTGGAATGCTTGAAACGTGCATGAAATCTCTTGTTTCCAAAAGCTTTCCACTCATGTCCTTTTCTTGGCTTCTCCAATGCATCTCCTTGATGCCTAGCATGATCAAACACTCCTACATACTCCAATCTATGCCTTTATCCACCTAAAAACACAACAAGGCTTGTGTAGATCTCTATATCGTTAAAATAGGTGAATGTGCTCATAAATGCTTCAATCTTGCATCCACATACACAAAAGAAGGGAAAAACAACCAAAACATGAGCCTAAAATATCTCCATATTTCATGCTATTAAAATACCCCGTACTTGTCTCTTACTTGTCCCCAAGCAAGGTTTTCAAAAGGTAGAACATAAGGTAGAATGAAATATGAATGCAAAACAAAGAAAAACAAAAAAAAAAATTGGTAATGTGCTTCTATTCAATAGATCACCCTCAAATTGTGCTTCATGCCTCCTTGAAAACTTCTATGTACATAAATCAAATCATATCAAGTAAGAGAAACATCATATATTGCATAAGCTTCATGACAAACATCATAACCCAAGGCAATGTCAACATTAACATGTGGAAATTCAAATTAGATCACCAAGCCAAACAACAATCTTATGATCTCAAGGACTTTCAAGCAAAGGTCAAGAAACATGAATAGGTGGGAAACATATAAGGGAATGTGGTGCAATAATCCGGGAAAGAGGAACAACACAAACTCTTTTCTCTTTGCAACTTGAATCAACCATCATTGAGAGCTTTGCTCTCCCTTTTTAGCACAAAAATTCTTTTCCGACTTTACTTTTGGAAGTATGGACAGCGGTGCATAATAACCGAAGCCTAGGAGATTGGCGTTTCTCAATTTCGAGATGCCTCAAACCCTTGATGCACATACCATAATCCGTTAGGAATATCACTCATTCCGACTTTGGCAAGACACAAACACCCGGCTATGTGAATGGTGCCGAGTTACTCATCATCATGATTGACTTCCCCAAACCTATTTTCTATACTTTTAGAAGAACACTTTTTTTTTCTTTTATAGCCCTCCCACATCAAACATGCCAAATTCACATTCTTCCTAATTCCCGGATAGGTAAAGGAGGCAAAAATTTTCATTGAGGGGCTGAATGAACAAGGAAGAAGTAAGAAAAATCGAGGTGGCTTAAACATTTCATAAAGATGCACAAGAATTCATAATGTAATTTCAACCTTCATTCCTCATCATGATTTAGACAAAAACTTTCACATTATGAAACTTGCAAGAAGACTAAACAAAGCATTCAATTTCTTTACAATTCACAACTCGAATCAAGAACATAAATGTCATCAAAAATTCAATCCACAAGTAGATTTATCATAGAGTTCATTTCAATCCTAGAAGCACAATATTTTTCAAAAAAAAAATTAAAAATTTTTTATGGGTTTTTCAAAGCATAAAAATGCAATGCAAATAAGGAAACGTGTGAGAATGCAAATAAAGATGCAAATGTTCGTGGATAAAGAGAAGAAAATGTATCGAGTTATTACATCAAAGAGAGTCATACCTCACCCCATACTTAGAAATACACATTGTCCTCAATGTTGCAAGAAAGAAAAATAAAGAAAAGCACTAAGAAAACTCACGAAGGTGGCGGGTAGCTCGAACCATGCATATCATCTCACTTTGGAGGAGGTGGTGGTGGATAGGGGAAGAAGTTGGGGTCGAATGGACGCCCAAATTGCTGCCGGTAAACGTCGCGGAGAATCCTCGCGTTTTCCCGGCGCTCATCATCACGCTCATTAAAGCGTGTCTCTAGACCATCCATCCTCTGTGTAAGACCGGTCACCCACCCCGGCTGCTGGTCCATCCAAGCAGGCCTCTGCTGCATCCAATCCGGTGGAGTCGCTGCCCAAGCTGGAGAAGCACCCATCCAAGCCGGCTACTGCTGCATCCACACCGGTGGACCCTCCTAGCCGACTCTTGAAAATCCGCCGGCTAATCCGGAAAGTCTCCAAAGGCCTGCTCACCACCTCCAACATCCAGGAACTTGTCGCCACCCATTTCCTCATCCTCATCCATCATCAGCTACAATGAGTATCTCCTCGGGGATGTAGGGAGGAGCTCCTAACCGGTTCGCATGCATAAGAACGAACGTAGCCTTCTAGTTCTGCCGGGTAAGCTTAAGAGAATAATCAGGGCTCCATGGAATGCCTCGTGCCCCCTTGTCCTCCCAAGGCATGGAGACATAAGGTGGACCTATGTGGCGGGGAATCAAGAGCCCCCTAATCATAAGTCCCTGAAGTCCTAAGGGCCTCGCAGCAGCCACCCACTCACATGCCGAATAGTCAATCCAAAATGTTTGGCGATGTAGGTCATCATCCCTCCATAACCGATGTTTCCCGCAGCTTTGTTCTTAATCTTGCTAAGAGTGGAAGCAAGCATAGTGGCACAATCCGGAGTCACACCAAACGCCATACAGTAGAGAATGAACAGCTCATCAGCCTTGAGCTTTTGGGGAGTCTCGGTCCTCGGGAAAAGGCACTCGGAGAGGATCATATGGGCTCTCTTAAGGGCAAGATGGTAGATAAGCTTGGCTTTCGAGTCGGCTGGTTGCCAACGATCTTCATGGCCTACCACCATAGCAATCACTTTCCAGAACTCCTTAGCTTTGACACCGCTAGGAAAAGTCCCATTGAATGTATCAGCAAACTCAAATAATGCTCCAAACTGAGCTATGGGCAAGTTATAGATGTGTTCCATCAACCGGAAGGACACCGTTCGGTTAACGGCGCTATGCTCAAAGGAAGTAGTAAATTCCCTCGTAATCTCCTCATAGGCATCCTCTCGGATGCTAACAAACAAAGTCAGTCCAGCCCTATCCAACATCCATCTCAAATCTTCCACAACATGCAACTCCTCAAGTTCTTCAAGCACAATGTACCTAGGAGCTATCACTTTGCGTTTGTGGATTTTTTCAATAGCTTCAAGGTAGTCTTCATGGATTGTAGGGACTCTAGGGCCAGGTGGGATTATAGGAGAGGGTTGGGAAGAGGAGCCTCCACCCTTATGTTTCTTATTTCTGATCGATTTCCTTGTTACAAACATTTTCGACTAAAACCACGGCCTGTTCTTCAATTTCCACGGCCGTGGAACTGTACGGCCACCCGTGGAATCTCTCGATTTCACTCAAAACTCAGTAAATCAACAACAAACACAACAACAGCAGTCCTAAACTACTTCTAACTTCAATTCCGTTCAGTTCTCTTAGAAATCTTCAAGAAAAACGAATGAAATCAACCAAAGAGAAGATTGAGAGAAAATCTAGGGTTTGGATTTGAAGAAATCCAAATTCACGCCCGATTGTTGAATGTTTGTGCAGTTTGTTCCCACAATCTGTTGTAGAATCAGATTTGCTTCAATTTAGGCCAAAGAATCGCGCAAAACGGTTGCCGAATGAAGAAGTACGGAATTGAGGAGGTCCGGCATGGTTTTGGGTGTGGAAAGGAGTTGATTTTGTGAGAGGATTGTGAAGAAGAAGAACTTATATAGCCCCGTAAAGTCCTTGAAAACCACGGTCTATTGGGCAGTTCCACGACCGTTGAAACATACGGCAGCCCGTGGAATTGAGTGTTTTTATTTAGTTTCTCTTGACATGATTTTCCACGACCTTAATTAATAAAACCACGGCTGTGGTTTTGTATGGCAACCCATGGAAACCTCTGTTCTTGCCAAAAGTTCAAATTTCGTTGTTCTTTCGGCTTTCTTCACTTTTTTTTATTGTTTATCAACCCTGACATCCAAAGACACAAAACATACCGGAAGGTATCGACGAAAAACACACACAAACAACTATTATAATCTAATCTAAGAAAGAAAACAAAAACAAAAACAAAAAACGAGAATGCAATACCTTGGGTTGCCTCCCAAGCAGCGCTTTGTTTTTGGTCCGTAGCTAGACCTATTCTTTATAATCTAATCTCGTTGGAGTTCCGGAGAATACTTCTTGAGTCATTGACCGTTCACTTTGAAACTTCCGCACTTCTCACCCCATACTTCAACTGCACCATGGGAAAAAACATGTTTAATTGCATAAGGTCCTGTCCAACGAGATTTAAGCTTACCGGGAAAGAGTCGAAGTCTAGAATTGAATAGGAGAACGAGATCTCCTTCTTTGAAGTCTTTCGGAATGATATGCTTATCATGCCAACGCTTCTCTCTTTCTTTGTAGATCTTGGTGTTCTCATAGGCGTTTAAGCGGAGTTCCTCTAATTCATTAAGGTCCAAGAGACGCTTCTCTCCCGCTTCCATCATGATGAAGTTCAACCACTTAATATCCCAATACGCCTTATGTTCCAGCTCCACCGGAAGATGACAAGACTTTCCATACACAAGGTTGCATGGTGTTGTGCCAATGGGAGTCTTGTATGCCGTTCTATACGCCCACAATGCGTCATCCAGCTTTAATGACCAATCTTTCCTTGTCCTTGACACCGTCTTCTCCAGGATTCCTTTGATCTCCCTATTTGAAATCTCCACTTGTCCACTTGTTTGCGGATGGTAGGGTGAGGCGATCTTGTGAGTCACCCCATACTTAGCTAGTAGAGCTTCAAATCGTCGGGCGATGAAGTGTGAACCTCCGTCACTAATGATGGTTTGTGGTGTCCCAAACCTTGGAAAAATAGTTCGGTTAAAGAACTTAACAACCACCATCCCATCGTTAGTTGGAGAGGCAATAGCTTCAACCCATCTTGAAACATAGTCTACAACTAGAAGTATGTATTGGTTTCCACAAGATGATGGGAATGGTCCCATGAAATCAACCCCCCGAACGTCAAAGATTTCCACCTATTGGATGTTGTTGAGAGGCATCTCTTTCCTCCTTGATATGTTCCTTGTTCTTTGACAAGCATCGCAACAAGCAACAAAGGTTTGTGCATCCTTAAATAAAGTGGGCTAAAATAATTAATACCTTAGCGCTAGTTTTGTGAGAACTAGTGTGTCCTCCGCAAGGAAGAGAATGGCAATGACGAATGACATTTTGCATTTCGTCTTCAGGCACGCATCTTCTAATGATGTCATCAGGACCTCTCTTAGAAGAGTAGAGGTTCGTTCCAATGATATTGACGGACATCCCTAAAGAACTTCTTCCTTTGTTCGAAGGATAGTCCGGGAGGTATTTCCTGACAAACCAAATAATTCACAAAACCAGCAAACCAAGGTTCGTTACCTCTAGAAATATGATTGATGCACTCTTCCATTATGTGTAATTGTTCGTCCGGGAAGTAGTCATCGATGGGAAAGTCGTCACTTATAGTATGTGGTAGACGACTTAAGTGATCCGTAACAGAATTTTCGGACACTTTCTTGTCATGAATCTCGAGATCGAATTCTTGAAGACGAAGAAGAATCCATCTAATCAGCCTTGGCTTTGCATCTTTCTTGGCAAGCAAATACCGAATTGCTGAATGATCCGTGTATACTATCACCTTCCCTCCTACAAGATAAGCACGAAAATTTGCAAATGCATAAACAACGGCATGAAATTCCTTTTCTGTTAGCGTAATAGATGGCATGAGTGCACCCATCTTTCTTTTGTCAAAGCACCGCTCCAACAGCTACGTCACTTGCATCACACATGATTTCGAACGGGAGATTCTAGTCCGGAGGTTGTATTATTGGGGCTGAGATGAGAGCTTCTCGAATCCTGTAGAAAGCTTCCAAACATTCTTTCAAAAATTCCAAAACAGCATCCTTCATCAATAGATTAGTTAACGGTTTAGAGATTTTCAAAAAGTCCTTAATGAATCTCTTATAGAATCCAGCATGTCCTAGAAAACTCCCTATCCCCTTCACCGAAGATGAAGGAGGAAGCTTCTCTATTGTTTCAATCTTAGCTTTGTCAACCTCAATCCCTCTATTGGACATCAAATGCCCTAAAACAATGCCTTCCCTAACAATAAATTGAGCTTCGTCAAAATAGCTTCCAGCACAACGTCCGGCTTCTCCTTGGGTTGTTGGGATGAGCTTGATGACGGCTCTTAGCTCCTCAATGGAGTAGAAGAGGAAGAAGGAGGGTTAAGATCATTTTCAGCATGGGAATAAGGGTTACCGGGATTTTGTTGATTTGATCTCCAATTGTTGTTGAAATTTCTGTTGTTGTTGTTGTTGTCGTAATTGTTGTTGTTCCTTGGTCCTTGATAATTTCCTCTCCCCACATATCTAGCTTCTTGCTCCTTTTTAGTTTGAGCTAACAAAAGCTCTTTCAATGCATTGACTTTATTGTTGAGCGTAGTGAGTTGAGCCGCACTTGAATTTGTAAGACTCATATCCGGAATGCTAACTCGCTTCGCCCCATCTTTAACTCTTCGATGGGAGTACTTTTCCATGTGTAAAGCTTGCTTCTCAATAAACTCTCAAGCTTCGTCAACTGGTGTGTCCATAAAAGCTCCAGCGGAAAGTGATTGGAGTTTGAATTGAGTTTCCTCATCCAACCCCTTGAAGTAAATCTCTAGCAACTCAATCTTTGGAATCTCATGGTGAGGGCAATCCAATAGAAGGTCCTTGAATCTCTCCCATGACTTGAACAAACGTTCTTTATCCTTCATGACAAAAGCATTGATCTTTCCCCTCAATTCAGCGGTCTTTGATGAGGGAAAGAATTTAGTAAGAAACTTTGTAGTCATCTCTTCCCGTGTGTTAACTCTTCCAGTTGGAAGAGATTGATGCCAAGATAGCTCCTTGTCTTTCAAAGAGAAGTAGAAAGGTCTTAGCTTGTAGTTGTTGTTCTCCACTCTTGATGATCTCAAAGTTTCCATAAGATTCTCATAGTTTTGAATGTGTTGATGTGGAGATTCTCTTTCCATGCCTCCAAATTGACATTGTCGAATCATAGTTAGAACTTGAGGTCAAATTTCATAATCATGCTCAGCTGGGTCTCCTAGATTAACTCTTGGATGCCGCACTTGCTTATTTGGGTTCATCCTTTGACCTAGGGTTAGCTCCAACAAAAAGGTGGCCTTGGTCGACCATAGCCGGCAACCAAGGTGGTGGGTGTATCTCGGCCGGTGCAACTAGGGCTGGATCCTGCCTCGGTCGAGCAACTAGGACCGGTCAAGGTTGAATCTGAGCTCTTAGAGCGGCCATATCAGCTTCAATCTCTTTAGTTCTTGCACAAGTTTCTTCTTTCTCTTTCTGCAGTTTTTCCTTACTGAGGCGAAGTTACTCCAATGCCTCCTTCAATTCGGCTTCAAGATCGCAATTATCTTGATAGGCCATCTTAGCTTCTTTCAATCTCCTTTTGTATGTATTTTTTGGTTCGGGATCGTAAGGAACGATTTCCTTTCCAGCACTTCGCATAAACCTAAAGAAAGATCCTACGAAATCACTCAAGTAAAGCAATCAATAATAACATGGGTAGCAGCCCTAAAAGACAACCGAAATCGAATTGGTCTTGACCAAGTCCCGACAACGGCGCCAAAAACTTGTTCGCTCTTAGACGTGTATGTATGGTGAACGATATAACTTTAAATTTATAACCTAAAATATAAGCCTGAAACAATATGTGAACCCGCAGTGTACGGATCAATTGTAATAACGGTAAATACTCCAGGGTCGAACAAAGGGACTATGGTGAAACAAAGCACGTTAATTCAGGTTGTCAATCAAAAACAAGCAATAAAACAAAGGTATCAAAGATGATGTAATAATCAGATAAAGAAAATGCAGATTCTAGAGGACAAAGCATTCAGTTGTGGTTCCTACTCAAGATCTCAAAGGATAACGTGGACAAAGCTGAGGTTTGCAAAGAAAAGGTGTTTTTAAGATGGGAATAGATCACCAGGTAAGTCTCACTACTCACTATCCCAAACCAAAGATCCTCTCACCGGGTAAGTCTTAAGGTACTAAGGAAAGGAACTATAATCTCAAACCAACATACCACCCAAGGGGATAGAACTAACCTTTACCGGGTAAGTCTCGGGCTAACTCTCAAGAATAGGATGAAGGCACACCCAAACCCTAATAAAGGATAAACAATTTATTACCTACACTCATGATCTTGGGTATACAAGCAAAGGAATCACCGGGTAAGTATCATCCTAGGATTGCGTATGGGCCAAGAAAGGTATAACAAGGATAGGATTTGACAAACTGAAACATCAAATCAGATAAGGATCAAGAAAGGTCTCGCCTCGTTTAGTTCATGTTCCATCTCGGTCGAGATGTTCTACAAACCGACTGAGGTGTTCTTCGGTCAAGTTATGGCTCGAGCTTTCAGGATCCACTGGGGTAAAGGCTCATTCTTTCATCGTCTTTCTCACAACCTTCATCCAATCACCCTAGAATCGCACAAAGAACTTAGCCAATAATCATAATGATAACAATAATTAAATATATGAAAAGGGAATCAATATTCAAAAAAGAAAAACCTTAACACAAAGGTCTCAATAACTCAATCAAACAAGCAAACTGTGTTCCTCAATCACAAATCAAAAGACGACAATCAAACAATCTAAGAAAACCTTACAACTTTCTTCAAAGCTTTCAACTTTATCTTCAAGCCAACTTCCTTCATTCCTTGGATCTTCCAAACTCTCTAACTTCCTTCAACTTTCAGATCTGAGACTTGCTTCCATCTAGAAAATCCATCCTATTATATAGGAAAAACACTTGCCAAAAATAAAAGATCTCAGCCAAGAATAAAAGATCTTATGGGTTGCGGGTCGTTCGCCTCGGTCCAGTCCGGCGAAAAGATCAGCTCGACCGAGGTGACACTGTAGCCATCCGAGGTGTGTCTCAGCTACGTGTAAATCTCTCTAATATGGCCCAAAATCAATCTTCTGTCCAACTTTCATGGTTCCTAAGCCTTTCTTGTAGCTCCTCAATGTTCCATAATGTAGCTCTAATGACTCCTTATCTCCCTTAGCTCCATATTGCTCCAAAACGTGTTATTTTCCCTACAATCACAACAAAACTAGGTGTAGACCTCGATTCTTGCAAAGGTAAACAAAACAACATAATGATCAAGAAAATACATTCATACATGCAGATTTATGAAGATAAAACGTTCAAACCAATCCCAAAACATATACTATAATACATAGGGGTGGGCATAAATCCCGCTTAATCCCGTCCCGTCCCGTCCCGGTCCCGTCCCGATCCCGGCGAGATTTGGAAGAAAAATGTGTATCCCGTCCTGTCCCGTGAAAAATTTGCGGGACGGGACGCGGGACGGAGACTTCCCATCCCGGTTAATCCTGTCTCGTCCTGTATATATATATATAATATTTTTATATTTTTATATATTATATAGATAAATATCATGCATAAATTATAATTTTTAAAAAATATTTTTATATTTTCAAAATTATTAGTTCGATAATTTTTCATCAGTCATTCACTCATTCTAAATAAATGTAATTTTTTGTAAATTATTTGTTGTTATTTTTTGAATGTGAATCGGTAAGACACTTTGATGTAACTTGAATTTGTTTTCAATGTATTAACTACTAATGTAGGCGTCATGAATCGATAATTAGGTATCGAGTTTTGTTTCCCGATCATTTGTGTCTCTTTAAACATGAGAGAAAACAAGCTTACATATTGAATATAATCGGTGCATAATTTGTGCGGGATTTGTCCCGTTCCATCCCGTCCCGTCCCGTCCCACATGGGACAAGGCCCGCGCAGGACGAAGAAAAAAAGACATAAATCCCGTCCCGTCCCATGCCCACCCTAATAATACATGTTATCAGTTCCAAATGTATGAGATAGATTTTCATCTTAATCTCCATGAAGGACCGAGATTGGTGGTTGCATATGAACATGATTGAAACCTTCATCAACAAATTGAAGACCATGCGTCTTAGTTTGTTGGAATGCCACATGATTATGATCTCCCAAACAAGGAGTTTTTTTTATTGTACTTGTTGAGCATTTAAAGTGTTCCTGCAAAACCAGCAAAAACAGAGACAACAGTGTAGTAAAACACATCCAGGTCCATAAAAAATCGACAATGAATATCAGCTTTAATAGATTTGTGCAGGGTACGATGTTATACAAATAAGTTGGCAAGCTTATGGTAGAAGTAGACTCAGAACAACTCAGTTTAGGGCTACTGAAGTTAAGGACATCAACCATCAAGATAGATGTTTGCTCTGCTAAGAAACAAAGATTCTAAAAATCACAAAGGATCCGAATTTTCAAGGATCTCAAGCAATAAGGTCATTGTTTTTTAATATGAGCTCCGAAAGGGCTTATGTAACCACTAGTTCCCACAGATTTGTTACAAAGTTCACAGATTTAAAGTTCTTGTAGACAGAAAGATTATACTCGGAATTAGAAAGTGATTTTATCCAACAGAGGGTGAAGAGAAACCTATGATTTGATTGAGTGTTAAACATCTCCTTGTGATGATGAGATGGGAACAAAAGCAAAGTTTGATAGCAGAAAAGACGCCTTGGACCGTGTACGAGGACGCTTATCCTAAATTGAGCACACACGTTCAAAGGAGAGCTAGCCGGCATCCCAACTTTCCCTCGCCACCATCCACACGCTAGGAACACGTCGGAAAACCACAGGGAATGCGTACAACTTTTCTTCATTGTTTTTTTCCCTTTCTCTTGCTCAGGGGAGGGACTTCTGGGCAGAAAGGGTGGAGGAGAAGAGGGCTCGAGAGATTCGAACTTCAACTAGACGCCTGCTTTGCCGGAGTGGATTGCTTTGTTTGTGCATCTAATGAGTGCCATCGGAGGTGTAAATGATATAGGGATGTCAATGGGTCGGATATGGGTCGAGGAGTATCATATTCATCCCCATACCCGTTTAATATAATGACCCCCGTCTCCATCCCCATCCCCGTACCCGCCGGATATTCGTCCCCATCAGGGAATCCCCTCCCCGTTTTATTTTTCCATTTTAAAACCTTATTAGTTTTCCCTGTAAAAATCCCCATCCCCGTTTAACTTTTAGGAGTTTGACAAAAAAAATATTGACTCAGATAATAAATATGAAATTAGACCATAAAATACAAAATTGTTATTTTGTTTAACTATATAAATAAATAAAAAACACTAGTAAAAGAAAGAAGAAAATTTTACTTTAAAAACAAAATACAAATTTGGCAAAGTAAAGTTATACCGTCTATATATTAGGTTTCGTTCGTTCAAGTAGGATCGAGACCCGTAGTACAAACTTGTGTAAACTAAATTAATTATATGTTAACATTTAGATTACGATCTTAAGACAAAGTGTTATATTATTTTATCATTTTAATTTTACGGTTTAGGATTTAGATTGCACATCAAAACACGTATCTAAAAGAGTAAAACACATAAAAAAAAACACAGCATGTAGCGGGATGTGCATGTGATCATCATGATTTGACGTTCACGACGTATTCAAAAACTTCACGAGGTGTTATCCTCATATGATCGAAAACCAAATTAATATAGGTTAGCATTAGTATAATTTACACATATAATTATCAAATAAATATTTAAGGTTAAAATACATTTTATGTAAGTATGAATGAGTAATCTTAAAGTACAAAAGTTTATATAGCTTGAAATTATAGTAATCATCGACAATTTTTGAATTAAATATGAAACTAGAAAGAATTTGTAATATAAATACAATTTGTTTATATATGTATCCCAACATATTATCCGACGGGGATTCCATCGGGTTACCCGTCGGGATCCCCATCGGGTTACCCGTCGGGATCCCCATCGGGTTACCCGTCGGAATCCCCATCGGATTACCCGTCGGGGATCCCAACGGGTTCGGGTTCGAATAGGGGAGCGGAGTGAATACCAATATCTTCACCCCCGTCCCCATCCCCAAGCGGGGAATCGAAGTTTTCACCATCCCCGTCCCCATCCCCGTCCCCGTCCCCATTTAAAATCCCCATCCCCATCCCCATGACGGGTAATTCCCATCCCATTTACACCACTAAAATGATAGGATAAAAGGCTAGTGGCAACGATAATTCATCACTTTGGTTTTTAGGGTTTTCTGTCCAAAGCTACGTTTGAATTGAATTATATATTAGATTGAATTATATATTAAATTGAAACTATCATTGCCTTTTTCTATTTTTTTTTAAAAAAAAGTTTTGAACATGATTATCTCGGATCACGTTACTTCGGTTATTAGGTCATTTTTTGTTGAGTTACTTTTAGTTCGTAAGTCATTTCGGATCAGATTACTTCAGATCGGGTCATTTTAGTTCGTGAGACGTTTTGAGCTATTATATTCGGAATAATCAGATATGCGCTTTTTTCAGATTCGAATTATTTATGATTTCGGGTTAAATTAGTTTCAAACGAACTAGTTCTGGATATTCCGCTTTTCTCAAAATTTTTGAATCTCATATGGATCAGTTTCACGGATCGGGTTTGTGGACCATGATTCTACTACTTTCTTAGCATATAACGAAAAGGGAAAAAAAAAAAAAAAGTGAACAAATTTGACTAGGAAAAATTTTTTTTTGAAGGAAAATTTGACTAGGAAATTTACTACCCCGGTACATTTCCAAAACAAGTGATTAAAATATATCTACATCCACCTAACACGTTACCTCAAGATCATTAAAATTGACACTGGACCGGGTCAACTCTGTTGAGCTCGAGAGTCGAGATCTACATCCACCATATTATGAAGCGAAATGTATGAGCAGCAAAATTTGCAGTTTTTGGTGGAAGAAAAATCAGTAAATTAAGAAAGATGAGGGTGGCGTTATCCTATGCGCTTGCGCACATGGTATTTTTATACGTCGCAGTCGCCGGCGTCCAAATCGCAAAACCCGGGTGCCCCGATGACTGCGGTGGAGTCAAAATCCCCTTTCCGTTCGGGGTTCAAGCAGGGTGTTTCTATGATTCACCCTCCCAGCCAGATCTATACCAAATCAACTGCGACAATTCCACCGGAAAACCAATCCCGATTCTAGCACAACAGACAAGATCCGAGGAGAATCGATCAGTCCTCAGCATTAATCTCGCCGATCACACGTTACGTGTCTCCAATCAAGTCGCTTATGCGTGCTACAAAGGCGGGAAGTTGCAAGATAGCATCCCCATGAATTTCTACTCTTTTGACGCGGCACCGTTTGCCAACTCCGCCCAGAACAAGCTCGTCGCCATCGGATGCGACACCACCGCACGCGTCGGCGACAACGACCGGACCCAAGCGTACTTCACAGGGTGCATGACGTCATGCTTGTCCTCCGCCGATGTCACAGACGGGGTCTGCTCCGGCATTGGATGCTGCGAGGCGTCCATCCCCGCTGGGATCTATATGCCGTATGTCAACGTCGACAGCTTCGACAAACACCAATCGGTGGAGAAATTCAACCCCTGTAGCTTTGGGTTTGTAAGTGAACCGGGCGGCTACAATTTTTCGTCAGCGATACTCAACTACTCAGCCTCACAGTTTCCTCAACTCCGAGTATCGGCTCTGCTGGATTGGGCAATTTTCAATGGGGCTAACTGCAGTGTCAAAAAGGGTTCTGGTAATCAATTGTGTGGTCTAAACACCCAGTGTGTTTATTTGTTTCTTGTGTTTCCTACTTATCGCTGTAGTTGCTTGCCGGGATATTCCGGTAACCCTTACCTCCCCATGGGCTGTCAAGGTATATATATGAATATGTCTGTTCTTAAACCAGGAAAAATTTACTGAATCTTAGATCTGATGAAGCTACTATACCTCCACACATACATGACAGATACAGACGAATGCGCGGATGCAAAGCTTAATGATTGCGAGGGACCTGCACTGTGTTTGAATCAACCTGGGAGCTATCGGTGCGCATGCCCAATTGGATACAGTGGTAGCGGTACAGCAAATCGTCCTTGCCTGCAGCAATCCACTACGTCTTCTCGTAACACATTTCTCATTTTAGGTGTGCTTATACTCACTAGCTACACTCAATTTAAATTGAAAGAATTTGTTCACATACGTACTTTTTATTTATTTATTTTTTTTGCCCTTCAATCAATTTTTATTAAAGTTATGTCGGAAATTAAGGAATTTCATTAGGGTACATTTATTAAACAATCAATTTATTAAACAATTAAAATGATCTTAGAAAAAAATCTTAAAATTACTTAGCTAATTTGGTCAATTAAATATAGCTGAATTCTTTTTCTTTTAAAGCAATCAATTTATTTTGAAATGGGTTCTAGTAGAAATCCTATATTTTCTTTTCTAATTTATTTTCTTTAAGTTTATAATAAATTTCGATTCTTATTATTGATTTATTATAAAAAAAATTTTAGATATTGCTTAGTTACAGTGTTATACTTAATATCATATATATTTTATGTTATTTTTTATTTGAATTTAAGAATATTCTTAATTTTTAGTAAAACATTTAATTTTTATAATTTTCAAATGAAATGTAGTACACCCGAAATTTCACTGATCCCCCATTTCATACGACGGATGTGGATGAATTTGATGCGGATGGGGTGAACAGTGTTTGGTGATGGATCGGGTGGCGGTCAAGGTCATCCACCCTCCACCCGATCCTTGGTCATAGGGTTTCACTTGACTCAATTAGATAGAAGTGAATTCTTATCCTTTTAAAGTAATCAATTTTATTTTGGCAGGCCTTAGTATAAGCCTGGGCTCAATATTAGCTTTGTTATTCCTCGGTGGATTGTATAAAGGTTTGAAAAGAAGAAAGGATGTCAAAGAAAGAGAGCATAACTTCAGTAGAAATGGTGGGTTACTGCTACAGCAACAACTTTGTGCAAATGAAGGTGCAGTGGAGAGAACCAAGA
This sequence comes from Fagopyrum esculentum, assembly GCA_033239045.1. Taxonomy (NCBI): domain Eukaryota; kingdom Viridiplantae; phylum Streptophyta; class Magnoliopsida; order Caryophyllales; family Polygonaceae; genus Fagopyrum; species Fagopyrum esculentum. The sequence continues at coordinate 23,988,715 of BSUD01000003.1, forward strand.
TCTTTAGTCACAAAGAGTTAGAGAAGGCGACAGACAACTTCAACGACAATAGAATACTTGGTCGAGGTGGCCAAGGAACGGTGTACAAAGGCATGTTGGAAGACGGAACAATCATAGCCGTCAAGAAGTCGAAGAAGGTTGATGAAAATCAAGTCGGTCAATTCATCAATGAGGTTGCAATTTTATCCTTGGTTAATCATAGGAATGTTGTTCAACTATTCGGATGTTGTCTCGAGACGGAAGTTCCCATGCTCGTTTACGAGTTTGTACCCAATGGCACCCTTTATCAACATATCCATAATCCAAGTGAAGATTTCCACATCACTTGGAAAATGCGTTTCCAAATAGCCATGGAATGTGCCGGAGCTCTTGCTTATCTACATTCGTCGTCGTCTTCTCCTATCTACCACAGGGATATCAAGTCGTCGAATATACTTTTAGACGAGAAATACAAAGCAAAGGTATCGGATTTCGGCACTTCCAAGACTATCTCTATTGATCAAACTCATGTTACTACATGTGTTCAAGGTACATTTGGTTATCTTGATCCCGAGTTTTTTCAGTCAAGTCAGTTCACAGAGAAAAGCGACGTCTATAGTTTTGGAGTCGTTCTTCTTGAGCTGCTAACTAGCAAGAAGCCAATTTCCTCGGACACATCTAAAGAGTCGAGAAGTTTAGCATCTGAATTTCTGCAATTGATGGCAAGTCCGGATAGACTATATCATATTTTGGATGATGAGGTTCTAAATGAATGTCCTAAGGAGGAGATTTACGCAATGGCGAATCTGACAAAGCGTTGCTTGAGTCTGAATGGGAAGCTGAGGCCTACAATGAAAGAAGTGGCAATGACATTGGAGATGATCAAATCAAAGAATCATCAATTGGTTAATTCTCCGATGGAGCAAATCCTAGAAGGAAATGAGGGGCAAATGTTGAACGATGAGATAGAAATGGTGGTTGGTGGAGATGGTTTTACTTCTGTTAGTACTTCAAGTGGTCCTGACGATTCCTACTCTATCGATGTGCAGCCACTGTTGTTCCATTCTAGTTGAGGAACGTATATAGTATGTACTACGTAGCAGTTAAAATTTACTAATTTTTAACCTTGGAATTTTTTTTTAGCTTTATGGCATGTTTCCTTGTTAATTGATTTAATTTTGAATTTATAATGAGTTTATATGGATTGATAATTTATTTCTAACGGTTTTATTTCTCAGGTAGTTAATATAGATATGTTCAAATCGGGGCCGCCTGTCCGGAAATATCATACGGGTATGAAAAGAGGAAGAAGGCGGGCCCGCCTGCCCGGTTAATTAAATAAAAATATATATTATAATGTATATATTATAAATTTAATATATTTTATATAAATTATCTTAAATTTTTTTGTTTTGTTCAAAATGAAAAACGGGTACGACAGACATTTCAGGCCCGGTAGCTCGAACTCGGATATGAAAAGTTGTAAGTATGTACTCGGGTTTAGTCACGGTGAAGTTAAAAAAAAAAAAGAAAAGAAAAAAAAAACTAGCAGTTACCAGGAAATCCTTCATTCTTTACACTGATCAATGCGACTTATCTCTCTTGAGATTGATGCACTTCATGTAGAAGATGAGCGTTTCTGGCATATACGATCACAGATATCAGAGCTTCAGGCGTGAGATAAAAAAAATACCGCATATTTTCACCATAAAGCGTCTAGTCGTAATGCCCGGAACACGCTTATTGATTTGTTGGATGATGATGGTAATGTTCTCAGTTTGCAACACGACCGTTCTTCAGCGGTGACAAGCTTCTTCTTGGAGTTGTTTGCGAGCTCTCTTCCATTCTCTAAACACATTGCTACTGTCACATCTGTGGTAAAACCAACAGTTACTGCAGAAATGAATGAACAACTACTATTCGGCCAACACCTGTTGAGATTCATTTTGCAATTTTCCAGATGAGGCCGCACAAAGCGCCTGTTGCAATTTTGCAACAGTTACTGGCAGGTCAATCACTTATGAAGGTGAAGACAACCGGGAATTCAGAGGTATGGATTTAGCCCCTAGGCTAGCGAATAAGCTCATGGCTCGTGTCCGTGGTGCCCCACTTACTCGTTCAAGATTAATGGTCTTCTTGAAGGAAATGTCATACCATCCAGGGGACTCCGTCAGATGACCCACTATCTCCTAATCTCTTTTTTGGAATTCTCCATCAGGGTGACCCACTAAGTGCTTGGGCAATGAAATTTCTAACAACACAACCATCATCAATATTCATTCGAGGTCCATAGGTATTGAAAATCCTTGCTACCTTCATCTCTCCACACCTAAACATCTAATGTTCATTAAGCATTTCAGATTTGTTTGTAAGATTTAATTATAAATCTTATTATGTAGCTTACATATTATGTAACAAGATTATATTATATGGTTATTTATTAGTGGGCTATCTAAAATGATTCGATTAAGTCAAGCTCGCATATTTTAATTAATTGGTATGATCTTAATGAGTGGATACCAGATTTTGGGCAATAGGCTAAATGAGATTCTCTTAGGTCAATATATAAAGAAGATTAGGTTATAGTTCATTCTCTACCCATCAGAAAGAAAACCTTAAGAAACCCCTAAGAAATTTCTTAGGAGATTTGACTGAGGAAGACGATATACATGCGGCGCTATTATAAATTCCGCACTAAAGATTGATATGATTGTTGTGCTATGGAACCCGGTTATGTAAATTTTCATTCCTTAATAATCTTAGCATGATTTTGATCCTCGGTGTTTATGGTTCAAATAGATTTTGATCCTCGGTGTTTATGGTTCAAATAATTTAATTATTCTAACAAGTGGTATCAGATGTTTAATCATGTTAGCTTATTAGGATATATTCGATGTACTCCAATTTTACACAGATTTACGTAACCTTGTATGCTACTGTTGTTCTTTTTTTTTTTTTTTTTTTTTT
>BSUD01000003.1:24011953-24050784 GCA_033239045.1 Fagopyrum esculentum
GTTGTTGTTCCTTTGCCCTTGCTCTTCCTTCTTAGTTTGAGCCATCAATAGCTCCTTCAACTGCTTCACGTCGTTCTTCAAGGACGTGAGTTGGTTGTTGTTGGTTTGAGTCTCTTGAAAGTTGACTCTTTTAACTCCACCTTCAGCTCCTTGGTGGGTGTACTTCTCCATGTGCAAGGCTTGCTTCTCAATGAAGTCCCAAGCCTCATCAACCGCCATATCCATGAATGTACCGGCGGAGAGTAGTTGGAGATTGAACTGGGTGTTTCCGTCCAGCCCCTTGAAGTAGATCTCCAACAACTCGATCTTTGGAATCCCATGATGTGGGCAATCCAAAAGGATATCCTTGAACCGCTCCCATGATTTGGACAAGCTCTCCTTGTCCTTCATGATGAAAGCATTGATCTTCCCTCTCATTTCAGCAGTTTTTGAGGGGGGAAAGAATTTGGTCAAGAATTCCGTAGTCATCTCTTCCCATGTGCTGATCTTTCCTGCAGGAAGAGATTGATACCAAGTAAGAGCTCTATCTTTAAGAGAAAAGTAGAAAGGTCTTAGCTTGTAGTTGTTATTTTCAATTCTGGGAGGTCGCAAGGTCTCCATCAAGATCTCGTAGTTTTGAAGATGTTGATGCGGCGACTCCTTCTCCAGCCCTCCGAATTGACATTGGCGAATCATGGCTAGAACTTGCGGTCGAAGTTCGTAGTCATTGTTCGCTCCAAACGGTGTGTGCAAGCTTTAAATTTATAACCCTAGACTTAAGCTTAAAACAAGGATGCGAACCCGCAGTGTACGGGTCAATCGTAGTAAAAGCAAGAAAATTCCAGGGGTCGATCACAGGGACTTAGTGAAACAAAGTCCAATACGGTATGCTAGTGTTGATGCTAACCACAAGAGCAAGTATACAATCAAAGATGAATAAGATGTCAAATAAGCAAACATGCAATTCTAGGGATTAAAGCATCTAGTTGTGGTTCCAACTCAAGATCTATAGATAAGCGGACAAAGCTGAGATTTTTGCATGGGGAAGGTGTTTCTAAAGTGGAGTAGATCACCGGGTAAGTCTCACTACACACTAATCCCAAACCGTAACTCCTATTACCGGGTAAGTCTCAAGGAATTAAGATAAAGAACTATTGCCTCAAACTAACACACCATCTAAGGGAATAGAATTAACCTTTACCGGGTAAGTCTCAGGCTAACTCACAAAGATGGGATGGAAGCACACTCAAACCCCAATAAAGGACAAGCCTTTATTACCTACACTTATGATCGTTGGTATACAAACTAAGGAATTACCGGGTAAGTCTCATCCTAAGCTTGCTTTGAGCCAGAAAGGTATAATAAGAATAGGATTTGGCAAACTCTAACACTTAACTCTCAGTTTAGGATAGGGTAAGTCACCTCGGTCAGAAGAATTCCACCCCGGCCGAGATGTTCATCAACCGAACGAGATGCTTAGGGTTAAGGTTAAAGACTCGAACTTTCAGGATCCTACTGTGATTAAGATCATTCTATCATTGTTTTTCCCACAACCTTCAGCCAATCACCCTAGAATCACACAAGGAAATTAGCCACTCATCATCATAATGAAAGTATTAAATATATGGGAAGAAGGTGAATATTTGAACAAAGAAGAATTTAATGAAAACACTTCAATAACTGAATCAAATATCACACAAAAATCGTTCCTTGGATAATGATCCAATAAGACAAGACAACAAGGAAAAGAATTGAAGACAATCTTACAAAACCCTCCAAAAAGCTATAAAGCTATAGTCTTCAATCTTCCTTCGACCTTCAAAAAGGTTCTTCGAATCTCCCAAATTGGAGTATGATGCGGCTGCTGCGTATTCTTCGCTGTAATCGAGATCGTATGCGGTGTATGCAGCCTCCTCAAATTGTAGAAAATCAACCCTTTTTATAGGAAAAATAAACCTCCAAAGATAATCAATCTTAAGAAGATATTATCCCATAAATATAGGAAAAATATATGATTCTGCATATCTCCTTCCTTCTAGAAGCTCAGCCCAAAAATATAAGATCACTTTCCAATTTTAAAAGATCTCAGCCAAGAATAAAATATTCTCGCCGCGTCCTAGGTGTTCGCCTCGGTCGAGTCGGCGTCTCTGGATCGCCTCGGTCGAGATGAATCTCTGGGCAACCGAGGTGATCATAACTGAGTGTAGAATCTCTCAAAACTGGTCCAAAGTAAATCTTTAATCCATGGTTGTGCTTCCTGGATGTAGCTCCAAATGACTCATGACTCCTTTTGCTCCTTTTTGATGCAAAACGTACCATATTACCTGCAATTACAACGAAACTAGGTGTAGACCTCGATTCTCGCAAAGGTAGATGAAATGGTAGTAAAATCACATAATGTACATACAAACATGCAGATTATGAAAGATAAAACGTCCAAACAAACCCTAAAATATAGACTATAATTCATGCTATCAGTGTCCTAGCACAATGCCTTCATTAACCATAAAGTGACACTTCTCCCAATTCAAAACAAGGTTAGTGTCTTCACATCTGTTAAGCACTAGGGAAAGGTTAGATAGGCAATCATCAAAAGAGGAACCATATACAGAAAAATCATCCATGAATACCTCCATGATCTCCTCTATGTACTCGGAAAAGATAGCCATCATGCATCGTTGGAAGGTAGCTGGTGCATTGCACAATCCAAATGGCATCCTCCGATAAGCAAACGTCCCCCATGGACAAGTGAAAGTGGTCTTCTCCTGATCATCCGGATGAATAGGAATCTGGAAGAATCCACTATAGCCGTCCAAGTAGCAAAAGTGTGAATGCTGGGCCAACCGTTCGAGCATTTGATCAATGAAGGGAAGCGGGAAATGATCCTTCCGAGTCGCCGTGTTCAGCTTCCTATAGTCGATGCAAACTCTCCAGCCCGTAACGGTCCTTGTTGGGATCAACTCGTTGTTCTTATTCGTCACAACGGTCATCCCTCCTTTCTTCGGAACGACATGCACTGGGCTAACCCACTTGCTGTCCGAGATAGGATAAATAATACCTGCATCCAACAACTTAAGAACTTCCTTCTTCACAACCTCTTTCATGATCGGATTTAACCGTCTTTGAGGTTCCCGTGAAGTCTTATGATTGTCTTCCATTAGAATTCTATGCATGCAGAAAGAGGGTTTAATGCCAATAAGATCATCCGTGGTGTAACCTATGGCTTTTCGATGCTTTCTCAGGACATGCATTAGCTTAGATAATTCAGAATCGGAGAGGGAAGCACTAGTAATAACGGGATAAGTAGAATCCGGCCCAAGAAAGATATACCTCAAGTGACTAGGGAGTTGTTTAAGCTCCACAACTGGGGGTGCTTTCTGAGAGGGATCTGTGCTTCCTCTTTCCAGTGGATTGGTGTTAGAAACTGGACTCGATGCAATCTCAGTTTGAATCGTCTCGCTGGCGACCTCGGTCGAGGCACAAAGGCGTTGACCGAGGTGTTCTTTAGACGCCTCGCTCTGTCCAGAAGGTGCCTCGGTCGAGGTACTGCTACTGGATCCGAGACTGGAGATCTTCGTCTCCTGGATTAGCTTCTCAGTTTTGGCTTCTGGATCCTCCTCCAGTGCCTTCAAGCTCCGTATATCTGCATCACAAGAAGCATCTATACCTTCCTCCATTAAACTGAAGCTAATAACTTTTTCGAGTGGATCGTTAATAAGGATAGAGCTCACCAATTCCCTTGATTCTTCTTCATCGTAGATGTTGAAGATATCATCAGTTAGTTGCTCCCCCTTCATGGCTGCAAGTAGTGCGAACTCCACCTCATCGCCACCAACGTTGAATTTCAACTTGGCGTTCTTGCAATCCACATTGCAACCCGAAGTTGCTAGAAATGGCCTCCCGAGAATGATAGGAACAGGATAATCTGCGGGAATGTCAAGTACGACAAAATCTATAGGTAGATAGAAGTTACCTAACTTGACCGGAACGTCTTCCAAAATGCCCACGGGATGGGTGATGGAGCGATCCGCCATGTAAAGTCGAATCTTGACCGGCTTGGGCTCTCCAAGACCGATCTTAGTGCATAGCTCCAGCGGGATGATGCTCACGCTGGCTCCTAGATCACAAAGGGCTTCACAAGTGACATCCCCAACTTGAATGGGAATGCAAAATGAGCCGGGATCTCTCAATTTAGGTGGCATCTTCTCCTTCATGATTTTGATTAGCTCCGAAGACTTAGACGTCATCCTAACTTCACCAACATCCTCCAGCTTCCTCTTCCTTGATAAGATCTCTTTTAAGAACTTCCCATAGGCGGGCATACCTAAAATAGCATCAAGGAAAGGAATATTAATATGTAGCTTATTCATCAAGTCAAGAAACTTACCGAAGTGCTTGTCTAGATGTGCTCTGGCTCTGGATTGAGGGAATGGAAGTGGTGGCTTATATGCAGGAGGTGAAACATAAGTTTCTGTCGTTCCTCCCACTTTCTGTTGCTCCGCCTCGGTTGGCATCTCGGTCGAGGTGTTCTTCGACTGGATCTGGACCGAGGTGGTCTGCGTCGAGCGAGGTACTGGATCAGCAGTTTTAAGTCCACTCCTCGTCGTTATGGCCATGCACTGGCCCTTAGGGTTAGTTTCCGTCTTTGCTGGAAGCTTCCCTGGATCTCTTGGCGCTTCATTCGCCCTATTAGCAAGTTGTTGTTCAAGGGACTTTTGGGCCCTCGAAAATGAAGTCATGGAATTCTCCATAGCGTTAAGCTTGATCAAGATTGCTTCCAGAACTGCGTCTTTCTTTTCTGGCTGAGACAAACTTGATCCTTGCCCTTGGCTTTTCAATGGAGTAGAAGAAGAAGAAGGAGAAGAGAGGAAAGGGTTAGAGGAATCATTAGAGTTGGAGTTTGAATAATTGTTACCGTGGTTTTGATTATTCGCCCTCCAGTTGTTGCTATTGGATCCTCTATTGTTGTTGTTGTAGTTGTTGTTTCGGGGTCCGTTGTTGTTGTTACGGTACCCGTTATTGTTGTTGTTCCTTTGCTCTTGCTCTTCTTTCTTAGTTTGAGCCATCAAGAGCTCCTTCAATTGCTTCACGTCATTCTTCAATGATGTGAGTTGATTGTTGTTGGGTTGAGTCTCTTGAAAGTTGACTCTTTTTACTCCACCTTCGGTTCCTTGGTGGGTATACTTCTCCATGTGCAAGGCTTTCTTCTCAATGAAGTCCCATGCATCATCAATCGCCATGTCCATGAAGGTACCGGCGGAGAGTAGTTGGAGATTGAACTGGGTGCTTCCGTCCAGCCCTTTGAAGTAGATCTCCAACAACTCGATCTTTGGAATCCCATGATGTGGGCAATCCAAAAGGATATCCTTGAACCGCTCCCAAGATCTGGACAAGCTCTCCTTGTCCTTCATCATGAAAGCATTGATCTTCCCTCTCATTTCGGCGGTCTTTGAGGGGGGAAAGAATTTGGTTAGGAATTCCGTAGTCATCTCCTCCCATGTGCTTATTTTTCCTGGAGGAAGAGATTGATACCAAGTAAGAGCTCTATCTTTTAAAGAAAAGTAAAAAGGTCTTAGCTTGTAGTTGTTATTTTCAATTCTAGAAGGTCGCAAGGTCTCCATCAAGATCTCGTAGTTTTGAAGATGTTGATGCGGCGACTCCTTCTCTAGCCCTCCGAATTGACATTGGCGAATCATGGCTAGGACTTGCGGTCGAAGTTCGTAGTCATGATCCGCTGGATCTCCTAGGTTCACCCCTGGACGCCTCAGCTGTTGATTAGGGTCCATCCTTTGACCTAGGGTTTGCGGGATTCCTGCAAGAAGAACATCTCGGACTGGTATCCGAAGTGGGAGTACATCGGCCGGGGCGTCAGGTACTGGAATCTGCATCGGTCGAGGATCAACAGGAGGATCTTCCCTCGGTCGAAGTAGAATCTGGTCTCGTATGGCTCCAATCTCAGCTTCGATTGTTGCAATCCTGGCACGATTCTCTTCTTTCTCTTGCCTTAGCTCTTCTTTACTGAGACGTAGCAGCTCCCGCGTCTCTCTTAATTGGGCCGCAAGATCGTGATTGTCTTGTTGGGCCATCTTCGCTTCTCTTAAGCGTCGCTTGTATGTCTTTTCTGGTTCGGGATCGTAAGGAACGATTTCCTTCCCAGCGCGGGTTCTTCGCATATACCTAAGAAAGAACCTGCAAAGATCGTCACTCAAGTAGAGTGGTTAGATGAAACGGGGCAAGCGGCCCAAGAGCAAACTGTACCGGCTCGGTCTAGACCAAGTCCCCGGCAACGGCGCCAAAAACTTGTTCGCTCCAAACGGTGTGTGCAAGCTTTAAATTTATAACCCTAGACTTAAGCTTAAAACAAGGATGCGAACCCGCAGTGTACGGGTCAATCGTAGTAAAAGCAAGAAAATTCCAGGGGTCGATCACAGGGACTCGGTGAAACAGAGTCAATACGGTATGCTAATGTCAATACTAACCACAAGAGCAATTTAACACAATCAAAGATGAATGAGAAGTCAATCAAGCAAACATGCAATTCTAGGGATTAAGGCATCAAGTTGTGGTTCTAACTCAAGATCTATAGATAAGCGGACAAAGCTGAGATTTTTGCGTGGGGAAGGTATTACTAAAGTGGAGTAGATCACCGGGTAAGTCTCACTACACACTAATCCTAAACCGTAACTCCTTTACCGGGTAAGTCTCAAGGAATCAAGATAAAGAACTATAACCTCAAACTAACATACCATCTAAGGGAATAGAATCAACCTTTACCGGGTAAGTCTCAGGCTAACTCACAAAGATGGGATGGAAGCACACTCAAACCCCAATAAAGGATAAACCTTTATTACCTACACTTATGATCGTTAATACACAAACTAAGGAATTACCGGGTAAGTCTCATCCTAAGCTTGCATTGAACCAGGAAGGTGAAATAAGAATAGGATTTAGAAAACTCTAACACTTAACTTTCTGTTTTAGGTCGGATAAGTCACCTCGGTCAGAAGAATTCCACCCCGGCCGAGATGTTCATCAACCGGACGAGATGCTTAAGGTTAAGGTTAAAGACTCGAACTTTCAGGATCCTACTGGAATCTAATATTATTCTATCATTGTTTTTCCCACAACCTTCAGCCAATCACCCTAGAATCACACAAGGAAGTTAGCCACTCATCATCATAATGAAAGTTTTAAAATATATGGGAAGAAGGTGAATATTTGAACAAAGAAGAATTTAATGAAAAAGACTTCAATAACTGAATCAAATATCACAACGAAGCGTTCCTTGGATAATAATCCAACAAGACAAGATAACAAGGAAAGGAATTGAAGACAATCTTACAAAACCCTTCAATAAAGCTATAAAAGCTATGATCTTCAATCTTCCTTCAACCTTCAAAAAGGTTCTTCGAAAACTCCCAAATTGGAGTATACCGCGGCTGCTGCGTGTATGGGGTGTGCTGCGTCGTATGCGGGATTTCCAGCTGTAAGCGGATGTCGGAATTATGGGAAATCCGACCCTTTTTATAGGAAAATAACCCTCCAAAGATAAAATATCTTAGAAAGATATATTCCCATAAAAATAGGTAAAATATATGATTCTGCATATCTCATTCCTTCCAGGAGCCAAGCCCAAAAATATAAGATCACTTTCCAAATTTAAAAGATCTCTTCCAAGAATAAAATATTCTCGCCGCGTCCTAGGTATTCGCCTCGGTCGAGTCGGCGTCTCTGGATCGCCTCGGTCGAGGTGAATCAATGGTCAACCGAGGTGACTCACGACAGAATGTGAAATCTCTCGAATCTGCTCCAAAGTAAATCTTTAATTCCATGGCTATGCTCCCTGGATGTAGCTCCAAATGACTCATGACTCCTTTTGCTCCTTTTTGATGCAAAACGTACCATATTACCTGCAATTACAACGAAACTAGGTGTAGACCTCGATTCTCGCAAAGGTAGATGAAATGGTAGTAAAATCACATAATGTACATACAAACATGCAGATTATGAAAGATAAAACGTCCAAACAAACCCTAAAATATAGACTATAATTCATGCTATCAGGAACGTGCGGTATAGTAATAACCGAGAAGGGTTAAAGTTTATAGTTAGTACGGCCGGAGTAGTGTACTCTAGTTATGAGAGTTGTGGGGGTTCTATGGGTGGGCGTATACTAACGTTAGGATAACAAATTCTACTTATTAGAATATCTTAAGTGCTCCTCATAAAAGTATAAGCTAAACTCTCATAGGTTCTCAGTTTCTGATAGGTGTTGGAATCACTATCATTTAGATTAGTTTTTAGAGTCTTTTTATTGCATTTGTGTCGGTTTATACTACTAAATCCTTGGTCCAGAAGAAGAAGTCTAAAAGAAGATAAAAAAGGAGTTATAAGCACTTAGGAGTGAAGACCATTCACGAAGCAAGGTTTCTGTTGCATCACCGCCCCTACGGGTCCTTGTCCCCGCCCCTGCGGGTAACGCCTTCCACCAGAGCGCCACCTGCCCCTTCACCAGCGCCAACCAAGAAGTGTGTCACCGTCCCTGCGCCACTCCATTGGCGCCCCTGCAGTGACCTACCCTGAAGAGACGAAGACCAGCTCCCCTACGCCTCCCACTGTGCCATGTCTGCGCCTCAACCTGGGAGCTGGAAGACGAAGAGGTTGTGTCACCGCCCCTGCGCTGACATAGGGCGCCCCTGCGCCTTGGCATCAGAAACGCCAAGAAGTTGAAGGGTCAGACGTTGAAGAGCATTAAAGATCCGCCCCAGCGGAATGTCCTAGCCGCCCCTGCGGCTTTGAAGAAGATCAACCGATACTGCCTAAACCGCCCATGCGGTCTCTGAAGGCCGCCCCTGCGGTTTAACACCAGAAGCTTTACTCCGGCTGTTTACACCACCTTTATGGCATTGAAGGTGGCTATTTAAGGCCGGCCATTTACTCCTAGTTAAGTGTCCTTTGTAGTATAAATAGTTCTTGGCTGATTGCTAGAATCATCCATGCTTTTCCCACAAAAAATCCATTTTAGAATTGAGTTTTCCATTGTAATGAGTTGCTAACCCCCTTGCTACATTGGGTTGGTTTGAAGCTGTGTCGTTACTTTGGTTGTAAGTTCTTTTTAATATAAGTTTTTATTCTGTAATACTTTGTGTTTCCTTGATCTCCATTGTCTAATTGTATGTTTACTATTGCTTAAGATTGATCACCTTAGGTTCTAAAGTGCATGCAAATAACTAGGATTAATAGGTTCCGGGTTCGGGTCTTTAATCTAGTAGTAACTTTAAGTAATAACGGGTTGTAATTACTTAAAGAAAAGGAACACAAATATAAAGATAAGTTTAACGGTTTTAATATTGTCTTTATATCGCTTAGTCTTTGTTTGAAAGCTAACTTGTTATTCGTTCTTGTAGGTTTACGGAACTTTAACTTGTTAAGTTGTGTTGATGCCGGTTGGCTCGACACATACATATGATCGAGACGGGAGATTAATTAAGAACTTGAAAAAGGAACTCACCAAAGTAGTAATTGCATGCTTAGAATCAACCTAGTGTAGATTCACCTATCATTGTCTTACTTGTCGCGTTAATCGTTTTCTTAAGTTTTGTGTGCATCAATTCAACCAAAACCCCCCTTTTGTTACTTGCTACTGAAACCAATAGTTGCATCTAAAACACCTCAACTCTCTTGGGTTCGACCCTTACTTATCTACTATACTTGTTTTTAGTGCTAAGTTGGGATTTACTTTTGATTGGGTATAGACGACCAATGAAATACCTTCAGTCAAATTTTGGCACCGTTGTCGGGGAGTTTGTGTGTTATATTGTTATTATTGGTTTCTTTGGTTTGAACCATTTTATGGTTCAAACCCGTGCTACTAACTCCAGCTTTCCTTCTTTTGATCCAAAATTAGAGGACGCACATCCGGCAGCGAAGACAACAACAACTTCAGCAAGAGATGGCTGACCGTACACTTCGTCAACTCACGCAGCCCACTGTTCGCCCCTAAAGGTGTGTGCAAATAAGTTTTAAATTTATAAAACTAGAATCAAGCAGCGAACCCGCAGTGTACGGATCGACGTAGCTAAGCAAGAATTCCAGAGTATCGAACACAGGGATTTGGGTGGGAACAAATTCGATTTCAGATTGTCAAGAGTAAGTATGAGAGTTTTGCAAATATTGGGAAAACAACAATTCTAAAGATCCAAGTATCCAGCTGTGGCAATCGATTCAAGATATACTTAATGATATAAAGACAGAGTTGAGATATGCAAAGGTATACTAAAGTAAGGTAATCGTACGGTGAAGTTCCAAAAACCTTATGTAGCTCACCTACAAGGCACTCTCTATACAGGTTGTTGAGGCTCAATATAGAAAGATTCTAAAGGTGAGAATTAGTGTCAAATACCCAAACTTGTAACCCAAGGATCAAGACTAACTTAACCGATTGAGGTTGTGACACTCACAATCGAGGTAGAGGTTGTTGAGGCTTCACTACCGCCTAGAAAAGACAAGTCTAAACTAAGTTAAAGCAAATCTTTAACTTTGGATTAAAGTAAAAGCAGGTTCGTAAACTGAGGGAAATTACTGTTGGATCTTGAGATTCCACGGTCGTGGAACTCAAGAACAGCCCGTAATTTAGGGTTCGTCGACAATTCTCTCGAACTCTCAGGGTCTAATCTATTTGCGATCGATCTATCATCATCTAAGCCACAACTATCAACCCTTCACCTTAGAATTGTTAAGGGTTTTTAGCCAATAACCGTCATATTGATATCAATTCAAGAAATAAAAGATAGAAAGATGAAAACTTTCAAGAACTTTCAATAATTATCAAACCAATCTCAAAGTCTCAATAAAAAACGAGTATTGTCAAAAGATTCAAACTAAGGTAAACAATCACAACCGTAGGAAAGAATGGAAAACGGGATGTCAATCCGTTTCCTAAATCAAACCTAAACAAGAAGAGAGATCTTCTTGCAAAATCTTCCAAAAGCTTCGATCTTCCGCCAATCCGGAAAATATGGAAATCCCAGCAATAATCTCCACCAAGTGCGAGATTAGGGCAATTCCAAGCACGAACTTTGATCTCCAACGAGATCTCCAAATGCTTCTCAACGAGGATAAGCGAAGGTCGCGGCGTTTTTCTCTATAACGGGGATCTTCCTCCTAAGCGATGATCAGCGGCATAAGCGAAGATGACGGAATCTCCTTTCGTCCGCCTTTTTATAGGGCAAGATAAAATATCAGCCCGGCCCAATCTTCAAAAGATCGTGGCTTCAAAGTGTGGCGAAAAAGATTCGCCAAGATCACGGTCGTGGAAGTTTTCACGACCGTAATTTAGAGCGTGGATTAGGTCACGGTTTGCACCATACATTCCACGACCGTAATAGTTACTGGAATGCATCACGCTTTTCTTTGCAAGATCCACGGCCGTGGAACTGAACGTGGTTTGTAATACGGCCGTATTTCAGAGCGTGGTTTAGGGCAAGAACGTGATTCTTCCCTAGCTTCGTGCATTCCTCAAGTAAAACTCCAATTTGCTTCCTAAGAATGTCCTCAATCTATGGACTCACTCAATCAACTCTTCTTTTGCTCGATTCCGTTCGGAAATAGCTCCAAATCACCTATAATCAACATAGAACTAGTGTAGACATCCATATCGACAATATAGGTAATACTAGCCCACATATGCAGCAAAGTTCAATCAAAGACTATCAATATGAATCAAATACGTTTAGAAAACGTGCCTAAAATATCACAATATTTCATGCTAACAAATAACCCCATACTTAACACTTGCTTGTCCCTAAGCAAGGTCTTTCAAAAAGCTTTAAACAAGAGTTAGGATGAAATATGTGTACCTTCTTTTGGATGAATGTGCCTTCTAAAGAATAGATCATTCTCAAACCTTGCTTCAATCGTTTATCAAACTTTCACACACTCAATTAAAGAGTAAAAAGGCAAAGAAAATTCATGATTCAATCAAACTTCTCTACAAGCATCATAACCTTCAAACATTATCAAAATCAATCATAAGAAACTTCAATTTAGATCACAAAGTCATATACCATTCTTTTGATCTTAAGGACTTTCAAAGAAAAAAGGTCTAGAATGTGGAAGGGGAAGGAAACCTTTAGGTAATGTGGTGCTTGAATCCGGGAAAGTGGACAACTACCTTCTTCTTCTTTTGCGGTTTCCGCAACACTTCACTTAGAGCTTCGCTCTCTTCCTTTCATTTTTCGACTTTACTTTTGGAGTTATGGATAGAGGTGCACAAAAACCGAAGCCTAGGAGATTGACGTTTCTCAATTTTCATGAGATGCCTCAAACCCTTAGCGCACATACCATAATCCGTTAGGAATATCGCTCAATTCGACTTTGGCAAGACACAAACACCCGGCTATGTGAATGGTGCCGAGTTACTCATCGTTATGATTGACTTCCCCAAACCTACAATTTCTTTCTATTCACTTGATTGCAAATAATTGCTCTCATGGCCCTCCCACATCAAACATGCCTTTTTCATTCACTTCTCCAAATTCCCGGATAGGTAAAGGAGGCTAATATTTCAATGAGGAGCTAGATGATCAAAGAAAGAAGAAAGAAAGTATCGAATTGCCTTAATCATTTCAACAAGAAGTATATGAACTTATAACGTGATTTCAATTTCAATTTTCTCAACATGATTTAGGTAACATTTTCACATTATAAAACTTGCAAAAGAGGTAAAATTCATTCATTCAAATCCTTTTCGATTCACTATTCTTTTAAGCATGCAATTGTTATCAAACTCCATTCACAAGTAGTGATTATCATGGAAATCATCTCAGTTAATTAGAAACATTTCTTTTTCAAAATTTTTCAATTTTTATGGGTTTTTCAAGTTATTTTTCATGCAATGTGAAAATGAAACGTGCAACACATAATGAACATGCAACGATAGTCTCGAATGAAAGCAACCATAGAGAGTAGAGTTATTACAAATTTTTTGTACATCCCACCCCATACTTAGGACGAACATTGTCCCTAATGTTCATAAGAAAGAAAGAAAAGAAAGAAAAGAAAAAGAAACTCACAAAGTGGTGGCGGGAATGTCTAAAATGAACGGTCATGCATCAAATCACTACGGTGCCGGCGGAGGTGGGAATGGAGAGAAGCTGGAGTCGTATGGCCGCCCAAACTGCTGGCGGTAGACGTCCCTCATCATGTGGTTAAGGTCGTCGAGGCGTCTGTCTCTAGCGTCGGCCCGGATCTCCAACGCTCCAACTCTCTCTGAAAGTCCGGTAGCCCAATCCGGCATCTGCTCGTACCATCCAGGGGCGTGACTGAACCATGCTGGGGCGTCGGATGGTGCTGGTGCTGGTGGTGGTGCTGCTGGCTGCTCCGTCGACCAAGGAGGAGGAATGCCATACCATGTGGGAGGTGTGGTCATCCACGTGGGCCTCTCACTCATGCTAGCGCGGCGAGATGACGAGCCTGATGCTCTAGCTGGACGTGGAGAGCGTCTAGGTACATCTGGGGCCGCCTCCGGCTGGTCCGGAAACGTGCCAAACTCCTGCTCCGCTCCTCCTCCACTCTCGAACTGATCTCCCATGTCCTCCTCCTCCACAACCGGTGGTGGGACGTAAGGGGGAGCTACTAACCTGTTCACATGCATCACAGCGAACGTCTCCTTCCAATTGTGGCGTCCCGCCACAATGGAGTACTCCGGCAGCCACTCTATACCCCTGCCTGTCCTACTCTCCCAAGGCATGCCCGCATAAGGCGGACCTCTATGTGTGGGGAAAATGAGACCCCTAACCATGAAAGCATGTAACCCTAGAGGAACGGCCGGTATGCGGGTGCAAGCAGAAAAATCTACACCAAGACTCCTAGCAATGTGGGTGCCTATCCCACCATATCCGATGTTTCCCTTCGCCTTGTTCTTGAGCTTGCTCATCGTAGCAGCCAAGAGAGTAGCACAATCTGCACGGCGTCCATAAAGCATACAATAGAGCAAGAATAGCTCATCCGTCTTTATCTTTTGGGGCGTCTCCGTCCTAGGAAAGAGACACTCCGAAAGAACACGGTGAGCTATCTTCAAAGCTAGATGGTGTTCGCCCCTAGAGGTGTGTGCAAATAAGTTTTAAATTTATAAAACTAGAATCAAGCAAGCGAACCCGCAGTGTACGGATCGACGTAGTTAAGCAAGAATTCCAGAGTATCGAACACAGGGATTTGGGTGGGAACGAACTCGGTTGCAGGTTATCAAGCAAGTAAATATGAGAGTTTTGCAAATATTGGGAAAACAACAATCCTAAAGATCCAGGTATTCAGCTGTGGCAATTTATTCAAGATATACTTAATGATGTAAAGACAGAGTTGAGATATGCAAAGGTATACTAATGTAAGGTAATCGTACGGTGAAGTTCCAAAAACCTTTTGTGACTCACCTACAAGGCACTCCCTATACAGGTTGTTGAGGCTCAATATAGAGGGATTCTAAAGGCTAGAATTAGTATCAGATACCCAAACTTATAATCTAAAGGTCAAGACTAACTTAACCGATTGAGGTTGTTGAGACTCACAATCGAGGTAGAGGTTGTTGAGGCTCACTACCACCTAGAAAAGACAAGTCTAAACTAAGCTAAAACAAATCTTTAACTTTAGATTGAAGTAAAAGCAGGTTCGTAGACTTAAGGGAAATCACGGTTAGTTCTTGAGGTTCCACGGCCGTGGACTCAAGAACAGCCCGTAATTTGGGTTTGTCGACGATATTTCTCTAACTCTCAGCGTCTAATCTAATTGCGATCAATCTATCATCATCTATGCCACAACTATCAACCCTTCACCTTAGAATTGTTAAGGGTTTTTAGCCAATAACAGTCATATTGATTTCAATTCAAGAATTAGAAGATGAAAAGATGAAAACTTTCAAGAACTTTCAATAACCTTCAACTTAATCTCAAAATCACAAGGAGAACAAATAATGTCAAAAGATTCACAATAGAACAAATAATCGTAATCATAGGAAAGAAAAGAAAACGGGATGTCAATCCGTTTTCCAAATCAAACCTAATCAAGAAGAGAGATCTTCTTGCAGAATCTTCCAAGAACTTCGATCTTCCGCAATTCCTGGAAATCTCTACGGCAATCTCCACCACAAGTGCGAGATTCCAGGAATTCCAAACACGAACTTCGATCCCTTCAAAGAGATCTCGATTGCTTCCAAGCAATCTACGCAAAACGTGCTCGTCTAGACGATGATGTCACAAGTGTAAACCTAAAGTGGAAATGTAAGCGGTGATAAGCGGTCGTAAGCGGGTCTAAACGACTCGGCCGTCTTTTTATAGGGCAAGACGAAGTATCGGCCCGGCCCAATCTTCAAAAGATCGTGGCTTCGAAGTGTGGCGAAAAGATTCGCCAAAATCTCGGTCGTGGAAGTGTTCCACGACCGTAATTTAGAGTGTGGAAACAAATACGGTTTGCAACATATGTTCCACGGCCGTGTAATCCCCTGGAATGAACATGGTTTTCTGACTTCAATTCCACGGCCGTAATTCTGAACGTGGTTTGTGATACGGCCGTATTTTAGGGAGTAATTTAGGGCAAGAACGTGATTCTTCCCTAAACTCGTGCATTCCTCAATCCAAGACTCCAAATTGCTTCCAAAGAGTGTCCTCGATCTATGGATATATCAACTCAACTTTCCTTTGCTCGATTCCGTTCGGAAATAGCTCCAAATCACCTATAATCAACATAGAACTAGTGTAGACATCCATATCGACAATATAGGTAATACTAGCTCACTTATGCATAAAGATCAATCGAAGACTATCAAATATGAATCAAATACGTTTAGAAAACGTGCTTAAAATATCACAATATTTCATGCTAACAAATAACCTCATACTTAACACTTGCTTGTCCCTAAGCAAGGTCTTTCAAAAAGCTTTAAACAAGAGTTAGGATGAAATATGTGTACCTTCTTTTGGATGAATGTGACTTCTAAGAAATAGATCATTCTCAAACCTTGCTTCAATCGTTCATCAAACTTTCACACACTCAATTAGAGAGTAAAAGGCAAAGAAAACTCATGAATCAATTTAATTTCCAAACAAGCATTATAACCTTCAAACATTATCAAAATCAATCATAAGAAACTTCAATTTAGATCACAAAGCCATATAATATTCTTTTGATCTTAAGGACTTTCAAAGAAAAGGTCTAGAATATGGAAAGGGAAGGGAAAACTTTAAGGGAGAGTGGTGCATAAATCCGGGAAAGTGGACAACTACCTTCTTCTTCTTTTGCGGTTTCCGCAACACTTCACTTAGAGCTTCGCTCTCTTCTTTTCATTTTTCGACTTTACTTTTGGAGTTATGGATAGAGGTGCACAAAAACCGAAGCCTAGGAGATCGGCGTTTCTCAAAATTGCAAGAGATGCCTCAAACCCTTAGCGCACATACCATAATCCGCTAGGAATATCGCTCAATTTGACTTTGGCAAGACACAAACACCCGGCTATGTGAATGGTGCCGAGTTACTCATCGTCATGATTGACTTCCCCAAACCTATAATTTCTTTCTATTCGATTGATTGCAAATAATTGCTCTCATGGCCCTCCCACATCAAACATGCCTTTTTCTCATTCACTTCTTCCAAATTCCCGGATAGGTAAAGGAGGCTAATATTTCAATGAGGAGTTAGATGATCAAAGAAAAGAAGAAAGAAAGTATCGAATTGCCTTAATCATTTCAACAAGAAGTATAGGAACTTATAATGTGATTTCAACTTCAATTTCCTAACATGATTTAGGTAACATTTTCACATTATAAAACTTGCAAAAGAGGTAAAATTTATTCATTCAAATCCTTTTCAATTCACAATCCTTTTAAGCATGTAATTGTCATCAAACTCAATTCACAAGTAGTGATTATCATGGAAATCATCTCAATTCATTAGAAGCACAAAATTTTCAAAATTTGTCAATTTTTATGGGTTTTTAAAGTTCTTTTTCATGTAATGCAATAAGGAAACTTGTAACACATAATGAACATGCAACGATAGTCTCAAATGAAAGCAAACATAGAGAGTAGAGTTATTACAAACTTTTTAGTACATCCCACCCCATACTTAGGACGAACATTGTCCCTAATGTTCAAAAGAAAGAACAAAAGAAAGAAAAGAAACTCACAAGTAGTGGCGGGAATGTCTAAAACAACGGTCATGCATCGATCACTACGGCGGCGGTGGAGCTGGGAATGGAGAGAAACTCGGATCATAAGACCGCCCAAACTGCTGGCGGTAGACGTCCCTCATCATGTGGTCAAGGTCGTCTAGGCGTCCGTCTCTAGCATCCGCCCGGATCTCTAGCGCTCCGACTCTCTCTGAAAGTCCGGTAGCCCAATCCGGCATCCTCTCATACCATCCCGGGGCGTGATCAAACCATGCAGGGGCATCGGTCGGTGCTGGCGGTGGTGGTGGTGGTGCTGCTGGCTGCGTCGTGGACCAAGGAGGAGGTGTGTCGTACCAAGTGGGAGGTGTAGTCATCCACGTGGGCCTCTCACTCACGCTAGCGCGGCGAGATGACGAGCCTGAAGCTCTAGCTGGGCGTGGAGAGCGCCTAGGTACATCCCGGGCCGCCTCCGGCTGATCCGGAAACGTGCCGAAATCCTGCTCCGCTCCTCCACCACTCTCGTACTGATCTCCCATGTCCTCCTCATCCACAACTGGTGGTGGAACGTAAGGGGGAGCTACTAGCCTGTTCGCATGCATCGCAGCGAACGTCTCCTTCCAATTGTGGCGTCCCGTCACAATGGAATACTCTGGCAGCCACTCTATACCCCTGCCTGTCCTAGTCTCCCAAGGCATGCCCGCATAAGGCGGACCTCTGTGTGTGGGGAAGATGAGTCCCCGAACCATAAAAGCATGTAGCCCTAAGGGAACCGCCGGTATATAGGTGCAAGCGGAAAAATCTACACCAAACGTCCTAGCAATGTGGGTCACTATCCCACCATATCCAATGTTCCCCTTCTTCTTGTTCTTGAGCTTGCTCATCGTAGCAGCCAAGAGAGTAGCACAATCTGCACGACGTCCATAGAGCATGCAATAGAGCAGGAATAGCTCATCCGTCTTGATCTTTTGGGGCGTCTCCGTCCTAGGAAAGAGACACTCCGAAAGAACGCGGTGAGCTATCTTCAAGGCTAGATGGTACATCAATCTAGCCTTGGTATCGGCGGGCTGCCAACGGTCCTCGTCGGCGTAAATCATCGCAACTTCCGCCCAAAAATCCTTAGGGTAGACACCGATAGGGAATCGACCATTGTAGGTCTCATGGAACCCGAAAATGGTCCCAAACTCAACAATACTCAAGTGATAGTCTCGTTCCATGAGACGGAAAGAGACGGTCCTGTCAACGTGGCTGTGCTCAAAGGATGTCACAACCTCTCGGGTAATCTCCTCATAGGCGTCTTCACGAATGTTCGTGAAGACAGTCAATCCGGCTCTATCCAAGAGCCATGTAAGATCCTCAACTATGTTGAGAGGATGTAGATCCTCCAACAACAAATACCTAGGACCTATCACTGTCCTCTCCTTGATCTTCTCAAATGCAGCAAGGTGGTTCTCATGTATGGTTGGGATGCTAGGGTGAGGGGGTGAAGATGGAGGTGAAGGTGAGGATGGTAGTGAGGGAGATGAGGGTGGTGGTGCCCTAGAGGTGGAGGGGTTGCCCTTTCTTTTCTTATTTTGGTCCCCTTTCTTCTCCTTTATCCTTCCTGAAACTCTCCTTACGAAATCCATTTTTCTCCAAAAATTACGGTCTGTTCTTCAGGTTCCACGGCCGTGGTTTACCCAGAGACCGTGATTCGTCTCAGAAATTCGTGAATCTCAGCAAATTCACCAACAATCACCACAACAAGCAGTCCTAATCTAATTCCTTCCAGTCTTTGTCAGTTCTTCCTAAAAATCTATAGCAAAAACGAACCAAATCCGCGAGAATCGAGAAGAAAGAAATAACCTCTTTTTCGGATTGAAAAATCCAAAATGCGTGTTTGTTGATCGATTTCCACTCGATTTGTTGCTTGGATCCTGTTCGTGGTTGGATTTGCTGCAGTTTAGGATGAATAATCGTTGAAAACGATTAGGAAACGAAGAATTGGGAGTGGCTGCGGGTTTTCGGTATCTAGGTCGTGGAATGGGGGAAATGTGGTTAAGTTTGTGAAGAAAGTGGCTTATATAGTGGCCGGCAAAATTTCCAAAAATTACGGTCTATCGGGGCATTCCACGGCCGTGGAAGTGTACGGAACCGTGGTTTTGATGATTTTTCACAGGCTTTTGAGAATTACGGCCACTGTAGCTATGACGACCGTAATTTAGACCGTGGAACCTTCTGTAAAGCTTCAAAGTCCAAATTTCGTCACTTTTCTTCGACATTATCCTCCCTTTCTTCTTTTTCATCGATCCTACAACCAAAAACACGAACATACCGGAAGAAATCGAGGAAAAATAAAGCGAAAACGTCTATTCTAAACTAATCTATGAATCGAAAACAAAAACGAGAATGCAATACCTTGGGTTGCCTCCCAAGAAGCGCTTTGTTTAAGGTCCGTAGCTAGACCAAATTCGCACTTATTCGAGTGCGGTAGGCGCAAACTCCTCAGCTTGGAGTTCCGGCGTATACTTCTTGAGTCGTTGGCCGTTCACCTTAAAACTTCCGCTAGCTTCACCCCATACTTCAACTGCACCATGGGGGAAAATGCGCTTAATTCGAAAAGGTCCATTCCAACGAGATTTAAGCTTACCTGGAAAGAGGCGAAGTCTTGAATTGAAGAGGAGAACTTGATCTCCTTCTTTGAAGTCCTTTGGAATGATATGCTTATCATGCCAACGCTTTGCTCTTTCCTTGTAGATTTTAGCGTTTTCGTAGGCGTTCAAACGGAGTTCATCCAGCTTGTTGATGTCTAGGAGACGCTTCTCTCCTGCTTCTTTCATGCCGAAATTCAGCCATTTGATAGCCCAAAACGCTTTGTGTTCCAGCTCTACCGGCAAATGACAAGACTTCCCATACACAAGGTTGTATGGTGTGGTTCCTATGGGGGTCTTGTACGCAGTCCGGTACGCCCATAATGCATCATCTAGTTTCAAGGACCAATCCTTCCTAGTCCTCGAAACTGTCTTCTCTAGAATTCCCTTGATCTCCCTATTTGAGATCTCAACTTGTCCACTCGTTTGTGGATGGTAAGGGGTAGCGATCTTGTGAGTAACCCCATACTTGGCTAGAAGAGCTTCAAAGCGACGGGCTATGAAGTGAGAACCTCCATCACTAATGATCGTCCTTGGTGTCCCGAATCGTGGAAAAATGGTCTTGTTGAAGAACTTAACCACCACCATGGCATCATTTGTGGGAGAGGCAATTGCTTCCACCCATCTAGAAACGTAGTCTACCGCCAATAATATGTATTGGTTTCCACAAGAAGATGGGAATGGTCCCATGAAATCGACTCCCCAAACGTCGAAAATCTCCACCTCTTGGATGTTGTTGAGGGGCATCTCGTTCCTTCTAGAAATATTGCCTGTTCTTTGACAAGCATTGCAACAAGAGACAAAGGATTGCACATCTCTAAATAAAGTAGGCCAATAGAATCCAGATTGCAATACCTTTGCGCTAGTCTTGTTCGAACTAGCGTGTCCTCCACAGGGTAGTGAATGACAATGGCGGATGACACTTTGCATCTCATCTTCCGGCACACATCGCCGAATGATGCCATCCGGACCTCTCTTGAAGAGGAGAGGCTCGTTCCAATAGTATTCCCGGACGTCCTTAAAGAACTTCTTCCTTTGTGCGTAGGATAGTCCGGGTGGTATCTCCTGGCAAACCAAATAGTTAACAAAATCAGCAAACCATGGTTCGTTACCTTTGGAGATCTCGTTGATGCACTCCTCTATGACGTGTAGGTGCTCGTCCGGAAAGGAGTCATCAATGGGTAGATGGTCGTCCTCTAGATGTGTGAGGCGACTCAAATGATCCGCAACAGAATTTTCCGAGCCTTTCTTGTCGCGGATCTCAAGATCGAATTCTTGTAGGAGAAGAATCCATCTAATTAGCCTCGGCTTCGCATCTTTCTTAGCAAGGAGGTACCGGATCGCAGCATGATCCGTGTAGACAATCACCTTTGCACCTACAAGATAAGAGCGAAACTTGTCAACAGCGTAGACAATGGCTAGAAATTCTTTTTCCGTAGTGGCGTAGTTGAGCTGAGCTTCGTCTAGCGTCTTGCTAGCGTAGTATATGGCGTGGGTTCGTCCTTCTTTTCGTTGTCCAAGAACAGCTCCAATGGCTACGTCACTAGCATCGCACATAATCTCAAAGGGGAGAGTCCAATCCGGAGGTTGGATAATGGGTGCTGAAATTAGAGCTTGCCGGATAGTGTTGAACGCATCTAAACATTCCTGTGAAAACTCAAAAACCGCATCCTTCATCAATAGATTAGTGAGAGGTTTTGATATCTTAGAAAAGTCTTTAATGAAGCGTCTATAAAATCCAGCATGTCCTAGGAAACTTCTTATCCCTTTCACCGAAATTGGGGGAGGAAGTTTCTCTATGGTCTCTATTTTAGCCTTGTCTACCTCTATCCCTCTACTAGAGACTAAGTGACCTAATACGATTCCTTCTTTAACCATGAATTGACACTTTTCCCAATTAAGAACTAGGTTAGTATCTTCACAACGTTGTAAAACAAGAGAGAGGTTAGAAAGGCAATCGTTAAAAGAGGAACCGTATACGGAGAAGTCGTCCATGAAGACTTCCATGATTTCCTCTACGTACTCGGAGAATATGGCCATCATGCACCGTTGAAAGGTGGCTGGGGCGTTGCAAAGCCCGAACGGCATTCTCCTATAAGCGAACGTACCCCAAGGGCACGTGAATGTGGTCTTCTCTTGATCATCCGGATGTATCGGAATCTGAAAGAAACCACTATAACCGTCAAGGTAGCAAAAATGTGAATGTTGTGCTAACCTTTCAAGCATTTGATCGATGAATGGCAATGGAAAGTGATCCTTCCGCGTTGCGTTGTTGAGCTTGCGGTAGTCTATGCACATTCGCCATCCAGTCACTGTTCGGGTAGGAATGAGTTCGTTGTTCTTGTTGGTGATGACCGTCATTCCTCCCTTCTTTGGAACTACTTGAACTGGACTCACCCACTTGCTATCGGAGATAGGATAGATGATACCTGCATCAAGAAGTTTAAGAATTTCCTTCTTGACAACCTCCTTCATGGTCGGATTCAACCGCCTTTGAGGTTGTCTTGAAGTTCTAAAATCCTCCTCCATTAGTATCTTGTGCATGCATAAGGAGGGTTTAATTCCTACTAAGTCCTCTATAGTATAGCCTATGGCTTTTCTATGTTTCTTAAGGACAATCATGAGCTGTTCATGTTCATCTATGCTTAATTTGGAGCTAACGATAACCGGAAAGGTAGAATTAGATCCAAGAAAAGCGTACCTTAGATGAGTAGGGAGTGGTTTGAGTTCCATCACTTTCGGAGCCTCCAATGATCTTTGAGTAGCGTCCGACGTCTCCTTAGAAGTTTCTAAGGGTGTTGAGTGGTTTGGAGAAGAATTAGAAGAAGTTGAGGAAGTTTGCCGGTTACCCTCTTCCACGGTCAGAATTACGGCCTCCTCATGTGTTCCACGGCCGTGTAATCTCCTGGAATGGAGGTCGATTTTTGTGGTGAAATCCACGGTCGTGGAATACAGGGTATGACCGTGGATTCTTATATTCTCAGCCTCATCGTGGAGTTTCTCAAACTCCTCTTCATGGATCTCCTCTTGTGCTTCTAAGGCTTCAATTTCCTCTTTGCACTCTTCTTCTTCCCCTTCATTGGTTAGACTCATAGTGATAACCTTTTGTAAAGGATCGTTAAAGAGAATCGCACTTACCTCCTCCCTAGACAAACCTTCTTCGTCTTGGATATCTAAGATGTCCTCGTCAAAGATTGGCTCCTTCACTAGAGTGGAAAGGACGAACTCTACTTTCTCTTCTCCAATATCAAAAGCGAGTCTTCCATTCTTGCAATCGACCATGCAGCCGGAAGTTACAAGAAACGGTCTTCCGAGTATAATCGGGGCCGGACTATCTGCAGGAATGTCAAGCACGACAAAATCAATGGGAACAAAGAATTTACCTAGCTTGACCGGGACGTCTTCTACAATGCCGACGGGGCGAGTGATGGATCGATCCGCCATGTATAACGTCATCTTTACTGGTTTAGGGTCGCCTAAACCGATCTTCCTACATAATGCAAGTGGTATGATGCTCACACTTGCTCCCAAGTCACATAATGCGTCGTATGTGACGTCTCCCACTCCAATGGGAATGCAAAATGACCCTGGATCTTTCAACTTTGGGGGCATTTTCTCTTTCATGGTCTTGATGAGATCCGAAGAATCCGAACTCATCTTGACCTCTCCGAAGTCTTCTAGCTTCCTCTTGTTGGAAAGGAGCTCTTTCAAGAACTTGCCGTAAGCCGGCATACCTACAATGGCATCAATGAAAGGTATATTAATATGCAGCTTACTCATGAGTTCTATGAACTTACCGAATTGTTTGTCTAGGCGCGCTCGCGCTCTAGATTGAGGGAACAGTAGGGGAGGTTTGAAAGCTGGAGGAGGAACATAGACATCTTCCTTCTCTTTTCCCTTTCCTTTTTCTTTCTCCACGGGGACTTCGACGAACGTAGGCTGCGGATCGGTGGTAGTCACTCCGCTCCTAGTTGTAATCGCCATTACCCTTCCTTTAGGGTTGTCCTCCGTCTTTCCTGGAAGTTTCCCTTGATTTCTAGGAACTTCCTCCGCATGATCGAACATTTGGTTTTCTAAAACCTTTTGAGCTTTGTCGATTTTAGAAACTCGATCATCAACCTTAATGAGGCGGTTCTCCATCCCTTGAAGCTTTCCCAAGATCGTTTCCAACATGGGATCTGGCTTCTCCTTTCCCGTATTGTTTCCTCCATTAGATGATTGCTCCTGGCTTTTCAAAGGAGTAGAGGAAGAGGAAGGTGGAGTTAGTGAGTTAGAATTGGAAGGATAAGAGTTACCGGAATTTTGTTGATTGGGGCGCCAATTGTTGTTGTTTGAACCCCGATTGTTGTTCCAATCATTGTTCCGGTTGTTGTTGTTTCCATTCAGTTGTTATTCCGGTTGTTACCCCGGTTATTGTTGTTTCCGCCATTATTGTTGCCCAAATAGCCAACATCCTTCCCTTGTTGCTTTGGGAAGTTGGTCTTGATAGCCTCCTTCAACTCTTTGATCTCATTGTTGAGGGAGAAAATCTGATTTTGAGCTTCATGTGTGAGCTTCGCTCCTTGCTCCACACGATTTCCCTCCACTTTCCGGTGGGAATACTTCTCTATGACTCTTGCTTGCTTCTCAATGAAGTCCCAAGCGTCATCTTCTCTCATGTCCATGAACGTTCCGCATGAGAGGGATTGGAGGTTGAATTGCGTTCCCGCATCCAGCCCTTTGTAGTAAATTTCCAGCAAGGCAAGCTTGGATATTCCATGATGAGGGCAATCCAAGAGCAAATCCTGAAACCTTTCCCATGATTGAAACAAACTTTCGTTAGGTCTCATAGAAAAAGCATTAATCTTACCTCTAAGTTCCGCCGTTTTGGAAGGTGGAAAGAATTTGGTGAGAAACTCTGCGGAAAGGTCTTCCCACGTGTCTAGTTTCCCATTAGGAAGAGCTTGGTACCAAGATAACGCTTTCCCTTTCAAGGAGAAAAAGAAAGGTTTGAGCTTATAGCTGTTGGTGGTAGCGTTCTTCGGTCTCATTGTCTCCATCATGCACTCGAAGTTTTGCAAGTGTTGGTGTGGAGATTCAGCACTTGTACCGCCAAATTGGTTTTGGCGAACAAGGGTGATAACTTGAGGGTTAAAGCTAAACCCTTGAACATCTTCAGCATCAAAATTCACACCTAAGCGGCGTGGTTGTTGTGTTGGATCCATCCGTTGGCCAAGAGTCCTTGGCTCATTATCCACACGTTCGATCCTCGCATTCCTTGGTGGGATGCGGCGATTAGCAGCTCCTTGTGGATGGAAAGGATTCATATTGATCGTGGGATCAATCTCTTCTAACGGCGGCATGGAAGAGTCACTATCATCAGCGGATGAGTGACTTTTTCTTTTAGACCTTGATCTCCTTCTTGAGGACTTCTTGCCTACCTTATCTTCAAGGTCGCTCATCTTTATCCTCATTTGGAAGAGCATGTCTTGTAGACCGTTAACTTGAGATTGATGACGATCCATCTCATCCTGGCGGAGAGTCTCGTTCCAACGGAGTTGAGCCTCCTTTTCCGCCAACTCCGTTTGAAGATCACGTTCGTTTTCTTCGGCCATCTTCTTTTCCTTGCGCTTTTGCCTTAAGGTTTTCTCTAGCTCTTGATCAAGAGGCAAGAGACCTTCGGTGTTCCTAGACCTGCGCATGCACTCAAAGAACAATCAAATAACGAGAGCAAGCTCCCAAGCTTGACAACCGGCTACCGGATTCGGCCGAAACCAAATCCCCGGCAACGGCGCCAAAAACTTGTTCGCCCCTAGAGGTGTGTGCAAATAAGTTTTAAATTTATAAAACTAGAATCAAGCAAGCGAACCCGCAGTGTACGGATCGACGTAGTTAAGCAAGAATTCCAGAGTATCGAACACAGGGATTTGGGTGGGAACGAACTCGGTTGCAGGTTATCAAGCAAGTAAATATGAGAGTTTTGCAAATATTGGGAAAACAACAATCCTAAAGATCCAGGTATTCAGCTGTGGCAATTTATTCAAGATATACTTAATGATGTAAAGACAGAGTTGAGATATGCAAAGGTATACTAATATAAGGTAATCGTACGGTGAAGTTCCAAAAACCTTTTGTGACTCACCTACAAGGCACTCCCTATACAGGTTGTTGAGGCTCAATATAGAGGGATTCTAAAGGCTAGAATTAGTATCAGATACCCAAACTTATAATCTAAAGGTCAAGACTAACTTAACCGATTGAGGTTGTTGAGACTCACAATCGAGGTAGAGGTTGTTGAGGCTCACTACCACCTAGAAAAGACAAGTCTAAACTAAGCTAAAACAAATCTTTAACTTTAGATTGAAGTAAAAGCAGGTTCGTAGACTTAAGGGAAATCACGGTTAGTTCTTGAGGTTCCACGGCCGTGGACTCAAGAACAGCCCGTAATTTGGGTTTGTCGACGATATTTCTCTAACTCTCAGCGTCTAATCTAATTGCGATCAATCTATCATCATCTATGCCACAACTATCAACCCTTCACCTTAGAATTGTTAAGGGTTTTTAGCCAATAACAGTCATATTGATTTCAATTCAAGAATTAGAAGATGAAAAGATGAAAACTTTCAAGAACTTTCAATAACCTTCAACTTAATCTCAAAATCACAAGGAGAACAAATAATGTCAAAAGATTCACAATAGAACAAATAATCGTAATCCTAGGAAAGAAAAGAAAACGGGATGTCAATCCGTTTTCCAAATCAAACCTAATCAAGAAGAGAGATCTTCTTGCAGAATCTTTCAAGAACTTCGATCTTCCGCAATTCCTGGAAATCTCTACGGCAATCTCCACCACAAGTGCGAGATTCCAGGAATTCCAAACACGAACTTCGATCCCTTCAAAGAGATCTCGATTGCTTCCAAGCAATCTAGGCAAAACGTGCTCGTCTAGACGATGATGTCACAAGTGTAAACCTAGAGTGGAAATGTAAGCGGTGATAAGCGGTCGTAAGGGGGTCTAAACGACTCTAAGCAGGGATATGCGATCCTCCTGAAATCTCTTTTCGGCCGTCTTTTTATAGGGCAAGACGAAGTATCGGCCCGGCCCAATCTTCAAAAGATCGTGGCTTCAAAGTGTGGCGAAAAGATTCGCTAAAATCACGGTCGTGGAAGTGTTCCACGACCGTAATTTAGAGTGTGGAAACAAATACGGTTTGCAACATATGTTCCACGGCCGTCTTATCCCCTGGAATGAACATGGTTTTCTGACTTCAATTCCACGGCCGTAATTCTGAACGTGGTTTGTGATACGGCCGTATTTTAGGGCGTAATTTAGGGCAAGAACGTGATTCTTCCCTAAACTCGTGCATTCCTCAATCCAAGACTCCAAATTGCTTCCAAAGAGTGTCCTCGATCTATGGATATATCAACTCAACTTTCCTTTGCTCGATTCCGTTCGGAAATAGCTCCAAATCACCTATAATCAACATAGAACTAGTGTAGACATCCATATCGACAATATAGGTAATACTAGCTCACTTATGCATAAAGATCAATCGAAGACTATCAAATATGAATCAAATACGTTTAGAAAACGTGCTTAAAATATCAGAATATTTCATGCTAACAGATGGTACATCAATCTAGCTTTGGTATCAGCGGGTTGCCAACGGTCCTCGTCGGCGTAAATCATTGCAACTTCCTCCCAAAAGTCCTTGGGGTAAACACCACTCGGAAATCGACCATTGAAGGTCTCATGAAACCCAAAAATAGTCCCAAACTCAATGATGCTCAAATGATAGTCTCGTTCCATGAGACAGAAGGAGACGGTCCTATCTACGTGGCTGTGCTCGAAAGACGTCACAACCTCTCGGGTGATCTCCTCACAGGCGTCTTCTCGGATAGCCGAGAAGATAACTAGTCCGGCTCTATCCAAGAGCCAAGTAAGGTCATCAACTATGTTGAGAGGATGTAGATCCTCCAACAACAAATATCTAGGGCCAATCACTGCCCTCTTCTGTATCTTCTCGAATGCAGCGAGATGGTTCTCATGTATGGTCGGGACTATAGGGTGAGGAGGTGAAGATGGAGGTGAAGGTGAAGATGGTAGTGAGGGAGATGAGGGTGGTGGTGCCCTAGAGGATGAGGAGGAAGGATTTCCCTTTCTTTTCTTATTCTGGTTACCCTTCTCTTTTATCCTTCCCGACACTCTTCTTACAAAATCCATTCTGCACAGAAATTACGGTCTGTTCTTCCAAATCCACGGCCGTGGTTTACCCAGAGACCGTGATTCGTCTCAGAAAGTCACGAATCTCAGCAAATTTGCACGCAATCACCACAACAAGCAGTCCTAGTCTAATTCCTTCCAGTCTTTATCAGTTCTTCCTAAAGATCTATAGCAAAAACGACCCAAATTGGCGAGAATCGAGAAGAAAGAAATAACCTCTTTTTCGGATTGAAAAATCCAAAATGCGCGTTTGTTGATGGATTTCCGCTCGGTTTGTCGCTTGGATTTTGTTTGTGGTTGAATTTGCTGCAGTTTAGGATGAAGAATCGTTGAAAACGATTAGAAAACGAGGAATTGAGATGGGTCGTGGTGTTTCGGCACTTAGGTCGTGGAAAGAGGGATTTTTGGGATGAATTTGTGAAGAATGTGGCTTATATAGTCGCAGGCAAAATTTTTGAAAATCACGGTCTGTCGAGGTGTTCCACGGCCGTGGAAGTGTACGGAACCGTGGTTTTGGTGATTTTTCAAAGGCTTTTGGAAATTACGGGCACTGTAACTATGACGACCGTAATTTAGACCGTGGAACCTCCTGTAAAGCTCCAAAGTCCAAATTTCGTCACTTTTCTTCGACATTATCTTCCCTTTCTCCTTTTCCATCGATCCTACAACCAAAAACACGAACATACCGGAAGAAATCGAGGCAAAATAAAGCGAAAACGTCTATTCTAAACTAATCTATGAATCGAAAACAAAAACGAAAATGCAATACCTTGGGTTGCCTCCCAAGAAGCGCTTTGTTTAAGGTCCGTAGCTAGACCAATCTCGCACTTATTCGAGTGCGGTAGGCGCGAACTCCTCAGCTTGGAGTTCCGGCGTATACTTCTTGAGTCGTTGGCCGTTCACCTTAAAACTTCCGCTAGCTTCACCCCATACTTCAACTGCACCATGGGGGAAAATACGCTTAATTAGAAAGGGTCCGGTCCAACGGGATTTAAGCTTACCTGGAAAGAGGCGAAGTCTTGAATTGAAGAGGAGAACTTGATCTCCTTCTTTGAAGTCCTTTGGAATGATATGCTTATCATGCCAACGCTTTGCTCTTTCCTTGTAGATCTTGGCGTTTTCATAGGCGTTCAAACGGAGTTCATCCAGCTTGTTGATGTCTAGGAGACGCTTCTCTCCCGCTTCCTTCATGCCGAAATTCAGCCATTTGATAACCCAAAACGCTTTGTGCTCCAGCTCCACCGGCAAGTGACAAGACTTCCCATACACAAGGTTGTATGGTGTGGTTCCTATGGGAGTCTTGTACGCAGTCCGGTACGCCCATAAAGCATCATCTAGCTTCAAGGACCAATCCTTCCTAGTCCTTGAAACCGTCTTCTCTAGAATTCCTTTGATCTCCCTATTTGAGATCTCAACTTGTCCACTCGTTTGTGGATGGTAAGGGGTAGCGACCTTGTGAGTAACCCCATACTTAGCTAGAAGAGCTTCGAAGCGACGGGCTATGAAGTGAGAACCTCCATCACTAATGATCGTCCTTGGTGTCCCGAATCGCGGAAAAATGGTCTTGTTAAAGAACTTAACCACCACCATGGCATCATTTGTGGGAGAGGCAATTGCTTCCACCCATCTAGAAACGTAGTCTACCGCCAATAGTATGTATTGATTTCCACAAGAAGATGGGAATGGTCCCATGAAATCAACTCCCCAAACGTCGAAAATCTCCACCTCTTGGATGTTGTTGAGGGGCATCTCATTCCTTCTAGAAATATTGCCTGTTCTTTGACAAGCATCGCAGCAAGAAACAAAGGATTGCACATCTCTAAATAAAGTAGGCCAATAGAATCCAGATTGCAATACCTTTGCGCTAGTTTTGTTCGAACTAGCGTGTCCTCCACAAGGTAGTGAATGACAATGGCGGATGACACTTTGCATCTCATCTTCCTGCACACATCGCCGAATGATGCCATCCGGACCTCTCTTAAAGAGGAGAGGCTCGTTCCAATAGTATTCCCGGACGTCCTTAAAGAACTTCTTCCTTTGTGCGTAGGATAGTCCGGGTGGTATCTCCTGGCAAACCAAATAGTTAACAAAATCAGCAAACCATGGTTCGTTACCTTTGGAGATCACGTTGATGCACTCCTCTATGATGTGTAGGTGTTCGTCCGGAAAGGAGTCATCAATGGGTAAATGGTCGTCCTCTAGATGTGTTAGGCGACTCAAATGATCCGCAACAGAATTTTGCCGAGCCTTTCTTGTCGCCGATCTCAAGATCGAATTCTTGTAGGAGAAGAATCCATCTAATCAGCCTTGGCTTCGCATCTTTCTTTGCAAGGAGGTACGGGATCGCAGCATGATCCGTGTAGACAATCACCTTTGCACCTACAAGATAAGAGCGAAACTTGTCAATAGCATAGACAATGGCTAAAAACTCTTTCTCGGTAGTGGCGTAGTTGAGCTGCGCTTCGTCTAGCGTTTTGCTAGCATAGTATATGGCATGGGTTCGCCCTTCCTTTCGTTGTCCAAGAACAGCTCCAATAGCTACGTCACTAGCATCGCACATAATCTCGAAGGGGAGAGTCCAATCCGGAGGTTGGATGATAGGTGCTGAAATTAGAGCTTGCCGAATGGTGTTAAACGCATCCAAACATTCCTGCGAAAACTCAAAAACCGCATCCTTCATCAATAGATTAGTGAGGGGTTTTGATATCTTAGAAAAGTCCTTAATGAAACGTCTATAAAATCCAGCATGTCCTAGGAAACTTCTTATCCCTTTCACCGAAATTGGGGGAGGAAGTTTCTCTATGGTCTCTATCTTAGCCTCGTCTACCTCTATCCCTCTACTAGAGACTAAGTGACCCAATACGATTCCTTCTTTAACCATGAATTGACACTTCTCCCAATTAAGAACTAGGTTAGTGTCTTCACACCTATGTAAAACAAGAGAAAGGTTAGAAAGGCAATCGTTAAAAGAGGAACCGTATACGGAGAAGTCGTCCATGAAGACTTCCATGATTTCCTCTACATATTCGGAGAAGATGGCCATCATGCACCGTTGAAAGGTGGCTGGGGCGTTGCAAAGCCCGAACGACATTCTCCTATAGGCGAACGTACCCCAAGGGCACGTGAATGTGGTCTTCTCTTGATCGTCCGGATGTATCGGAATCTGAAAGAAACCACTATAACCGTCAAGGTAGCAAAAATGTGAATGTTGTGCTAACCTTTCAAGCATTTGATCGATGAATGGCAATGGAAAGTGATCCTTCCGCGTTGCGTTGTTGAGCTTGCGGTAGTCTATGCACATCCGCCATCCAGTCACGGTTCGGGTAGGAATGAGTTCGTTGTTCTTGTTGGTGATGACCGTCATTCCTCCCTTCTTCGGAACTACTTGAACTGGACTCACCCATTTACTATCGGAGATAGGATAGATGATACTTGCATCAAGAAGTTTAAGAATTTCCTTCTTGACAACCTCCTTCATGGTCGGATTCAACCGCCATTGAGGTTGTCTTGAAGTTCTAAAGTCTTCCTCCATTAATATCTTATGCATGCATAGGGAGGGTTTAATTCCTACTAAGTCCTTAATAGTATAGCCTATGGCTTTTCTATGTTTCCTAAGGACAATCATGAGCTGTTCATGTTCATTTATGCTTAATTCGGAGCTAACGATAACCGGAAAGGTAGAATTAGATCCAAGAAAAGCGTACCTTAGATGAGTAGGAAGTGGTTTGAGTTCCATCACTTTCGGAGCTTCCAATGATCCTTTAGGAGCTTCCGACGTTTCCTTAGAAGTTTCTAAGGGTGTTGAGTGAGTTGGAGAAGAATCAAAAGAAGCTGAAGAAGTATGCCGATCACCCTCTTCCACGGTCAGAATTACGGGCTCTCCATATGTTCCACGGCCGTGTAATCCTCTAGAATGGAGGTCGATTTTGGTCGTGAAATCCACGGTCGTGGAATACAGGGTATGACCGTGGATTCTAACATTCTCAGCCTCATCGTGGAGTTTCTCAAACTCCTCCTCATGCATCTCTTCTTGTGCTTCCAAGGCTTCAATTTCCTCTTTGCACTCTTCTTCTTCCCCTACATCTGTTAGACTCATGGTAATGACTTTTTGTAAAGGATCGTTAAAGAGAATTGCGCTTACCTCTTCCCTAGATAAACCTTCTTCATTTTGGATATCGTAAATATCCTCATCAAAGATTGGTTCCTTCACTAGAGTGGAAAGAACGAACTCTACTTTCTCTTCTCCAATATCAAAAGCGAGTCTACCATTCTTGCAATCGACCATGCAGCCGGAAGTTGCAAGAAACGGCCTTCCGAGTATGATCAAGCACGACAAAATCAATGGGGACAAAGAATTTACCTAGCTTGACCGGGACGTCTTCTACAATACCGACGGGGCGAGTGATGGATCGATCCGCCATGTATAACGTCATCTTCACCGGTTTAGGTTCGCCTAAACCGATCTTCCTGCACAACGCAAGTGGTATGATGCTCACACTTGCTCCTAAGTCACATAAAGCGTCATATGTGACATCTCCCACTTCAATGGGAATGCAAAATGACCCCGGGTCTTTCAACTTTGGGGGCATTTTCTCCTTCATGGTCTTGATGAGATCCGAAGAATCCGAACTCATCTTGACCTCTCCGAAATCTTCCAGCTTTCTCTTGTTAGAGAGAAGCTCCTTCAAGAACTTGCCGTAAGCTGGCATACCTACAATAGCATCAATGAACGGTATATTAATATGCAGCTTACTTATGAGTTCTATGAACTTACCGAATTGTTTGTCTAGGCGCGCTCGCGCTCTAGATTGAGGGAATGGTAGGGAAGGTTTGTAAGCTGGAGGAGGAACATAGACATCTTCCTTCTCCTTCCCCTTCTCTTTGTCCTTCTCTACGGGGACTTCAACGAACGTAGGCTGCGGATCGGTAGTAGTCACTCCGCTCCTAGTCGTAATCGCCATTACCCTTCCTTTAGGGTTGTCCTCCGTCTTTCCTGGAAGCTTCCCTTGATTTCTAGGAACTTCCTGCGCGTGGTTGAACATTTGGTTTTCTAAAACTTTTTGAGCTTTATCAACCTTAGAGACTTGATCGTCAACCTTGATGAGGCGGTTCTCCAACCCTTGAAGCTTTCCCAAGAACGTTTCCAATATGGGATCGGGCTTCTCCTTCCCCGAAGTGTTTCCTCCATTAGATGATTGCCCCTGGCTTTTCAAAGGAGTAGAGGAAGAGGAGGGTGGAGTTAGTGAATTTGAGTTGGAAGGATAAGAGTTACCGGAATTTTGTTGATTGGAGCGCCAATTGTTGTTGTTGGAACCCCTATTGTTGTTCCAATTGTTGTTCCGGTTGTTGTTGTTTCCATTCCAATTGTTATTCCGGTTGTTGTTCCGGTTGTTGCGGTTTGTGTTATCACTGCCATTGTTGTTGCCCAAATAACCAACATCTTTCCCTTGTTGCTTTGGGAAGTAGGTCTTGATAGTCTCCTTCAATTCTTTGATCTCATTGTTGAGGGAGAAAATCTGATTTTGAGCTTCATGTGTGAGCTTCGCTCCTTGCTCCACACGATTTCCCTCCACTTTTCGGTGGGAATACTTCTCTATGACTCTTGCTTGCTTCTCAATGAAGTCCCAAGCGTCATCTTCTCTCATGTCCATGAACGTTCCACATGAGAGGGATTGGAGGTTGAATTGCGTTCCCGCATCCAGCCCCTTGTAGTAAATCTCTAGCAAGGCAAGCTTGGATATGCCATGATGAGGGCAATCCAAGAGCAAATCCTGAAACCTTTCCCAAGATTGAAACAAACTTTCGTTAGGTCTCATAGAAAAAGCATTAATCTTACCTCTAAGTTCCGCTGTTTTTGAAGGCGGAAAGAATTTGGTGAGGAACTCCACGGAAAGGTCTTCCCACGTATCTAGTTTCCCACTAGGAAGAGCTTGATACCAAGACAACGCTTTCCCCTTCAAAGAGAAGAAGAAAGGCTTGAGCTTGTAGCTGTTGGTAGTAGCATTCTTCGGTCTCATCGTCTCCATCATACACTCAAAGTTTTGCAAGTGTTGGTGTGGAGATGCAGCGCTTGTCCCGCCAAATTGGTTTTGGCGAACAAGAGTAATAACTTGAGGGTTAAAGCTAAACCCTTGCACATCTTCAGCATCGAAGTTCACGCCCAAGCGGCGTGGTTGTTGTGTTGGATCCATCCGCTGGCCAAGAGTTCTTGGCTCATTATCCACACGTTCGACCCTCACATTCCTAGGTGGAACGCGGCGATTAGCAGCTCCTTGTGGATGGAAGGGATTTATGTTGATCGTGGGATCAATTTCTTCTAACGGTGGCATGGAAGAGTCACTATCATCAGCGGATGAATGACTTCTTCTTCTTCTAGATCTTGATACCCTCCTTGAGGATTGCTTGCTTTCTTTATTCTTAATGTCGCTTAACTCCATCCTCATTTGGAACATCGCATCCTGTAGTTTGCTAACTTCGGATTGATGGCGATCCATTTCATCCCGGCGGAGGTTCTCATTCCATTGGAGTTGAGCGTTCTTCTCCGCCAACTCCGTTTGAAGATCACGTTCGTGTTCTTCAGCCATCTTCTTTTCCTTGCGCTTTTACCTTAAGGTTTTCTCTAACTCTTGATCAAGAGGTAAGAGATCCTCGGTGTTCCTAGACCTGCGCATGCACTTAAGAAAATATCAAATAACGAGAGCAAGCTCCCAAGCTTGACAACCGGTTACCGAATTCGGCCGAAACCAAATCCCCGGCAACGGCGCCAAAAACTTGTTCGCCCCTAAAGGTGTGTGCAAATAAGTTTTAAATTTATAAAACTAGAATCAAGCAGCGAACCCGCAGTGTACGGATCGACGTAGCTAAGTAAGAATTCCAGAGTATCGAACACAGGGATTTGGGTGTGAACAAATTCGATTTCAGATTGTCAAGAGTAAGTATGAGAGTTTTGCAAATATTGGGAAAACAACAATTCTAAAGATCCAAGTATCCAGCTGTGGCAATCGATTCAAGATATACTTAATGATATAAAGACAGAGTTGAGATATGCAAAGGTATACTAAAGTAAGGTAATCGTACGGTGAAGTTCCAAAAACCTTATGTAGCTCACCTACAAGGCACTCTCTATACAGGTTGTTGAGGCTCAATATAGAAAGATTCTAAAGGTGAGAATTAGTGTCAAATACCCAAACTTGTAACCCAAGGATCAAGACTAACTTAACCGATTGAGGTTGTGACACTCACAATCGAGGTAGAGGTTGTTGAGGCTTCACTACCACCTAGAAAAGACAAGTCTAAACTAAGTTAAAGCAAATCTTTAACTTTGGATTAAAGTAAAAGCAGGTTCGTAAACTGAGGGAAATTACTGTTGGATCTTGAGATTCCACGGTCGTGGAACTCAAGAACAGCCCGTAATTTAGGGTTCGTCGACAATTCTCTCGAACTCTCAAGGTCTAATCTATTTGCGA
Organism: Fagopyrum esculentum; assembly: GCA_033239045.1. NCBI lineage: Eukaryota > Viridiplantae > Streptophyta > Magnoliopsida > Caryophyllales > Polygonaceae > Fagopyrum > Fagopyrum esculentum. Next base: position 24,047,384 of record BSUD01000003.1, read on the forward strand.
TCGATCTATCATCATCTAAGCCACAACTATCAACCCTTCACCTTAGAATTGTTAAGGGTTTTTAGCCAATAACCGTCATATTGATATCAATTCAAGAAATAAAAGATAGAAAGATGAAAACTTTCAAGAACTTTCAATAATTATCAAACCAATCTCAAAGTCTCAATAAAAAACGAGTATTGTCAAAAGATTCAAACTAAGGTAAACAATCACAACCGTAGGAAAGAATGGAAAACGGGATGTCAATCCGTTTCCTAAATCAAACCTAAACAAGAAGAGAGATCTTCTTGCAAAATCTTCCAAAAGCTTCGATCTTCCGCCAATCCGGAAAATATGGAAATCCCAGCAATAATCTCCACCAAGTGCGAGATTAGGGCAATTCCAAGCACGAACTTTGATCTCCAACGAGATCTCCAAATGCTTCTCAACGAGGATAAGCGAAGGTCGCGGCGTGTTCGCTCCAAACGGTGTGTGCAAGCTTTAAATTTATAACCCTAGACTTAAGCTTAAAACAAGGATGCGAACCCGCAGTGTACGGGTCAATCGTAGTAAAAGCAAGAAAATTCCAGGGGTCGATCACAGGGACTCGATGAAACAGAGTCAATACGGTATGCTAATGTCAATTCTAACCACAAGAGCAATTTAACACAATCAAAGATGAATAAGAAGTCAATAAAGCAAACATGTAATTCTAGGGATTAAAGCATCTAGTTGTGGTTCCAACTCAAGATCTATAGATAAGCGGACAAAGCTGAGATTTTTGCACGGGGAAGGTGTTACTAAAGTGGAGTAGATCACCGGGTAAGTCTCACTACACACTAATCCTAAACCGTAACTCCTATTACCGGGTAAGTCTCAAGGAATCAAGATAAAGAACTATAACCTCAAACTAACATACCATCTAAGGGAATAGAATCAACCTTTACCGGGTAAGTCTCAGGCTAACTCACAAAGATGGGATGGAAGCACACTCAAACCCCAATAAAGGATAAACCTTTATTACCTACACTTATGATCGTTGGTACACAAACTAAGGAATTACCGGGTAAGTCTCATCCTAAGCTTGCATTGAACCAGGAAGGTGTAATAAGAATAGGATTTAGCAAACTCTAACACTTAACTTTCTGTTTTAGGTCGGATAAGTCACCTCGGTCAGAAGAATTCCACCCCGGCCGAGATGTTCATCAACCGAACGAGATGCTTAGGGTTAAGGTTAAAGACTCGAACTTTCAGGATCCTACTGGAATCTAAGATTATTCTATCATTGTTTTTCCCACAACCTTCAGCCAATCACCCTAGAATCACACAAGGAAATTAGCCACTCATCATCATAATGAAAGTATTAAAATATATGGGAAGAAGGTGAATATTTGAACAAAGAAGAATTTAATGAAAAGACTTCAATTAATGAATCAAATATCACAGCAAAGCGTTCCTTGGATAATAATCCAACAAGACAAGACAACAATCGAGGGAATTGAAGACAATCTTACAAACCCTCCAAAAAGCTATTAAAGCTATGAACTTCAATCTTCCTTCAACCTTCAAAAAGGTTCTTCGAAAACTCCCAAATTGGAGTATGCTGCGGCTGCTGCGTGTGTAAACCCTGATCGACGGTATAGCGTGATCATCAAATTGTGGAAATCCAACCCTTTTTATAGGAAAATAACCCTCCAAAGATAAAATATCTTAGAAAGATATATTCCCATAAAAATAGGTAAAATATATGATTCTGCATATCTCCTTCCTTCCAGAAGCCAAGCCCAAAAATATAAGATCACTTTCCAAATTTAAAAGATCTCTTCCAAGAATAAAATATTCTCGCCGCGTCCTAGGTGTTCGCCTCGGTCGAGTCGGCGTCTCTGGATCGCCTCGGTCGAGGTGAATCAATGGTCAACCGAGGTGACTCACAACTGAATGTGAAATCTCTCAAATCTGGTCCAAAGTGAATCTGTAATCCATGGCTATGCTCCCTGGATGTAGCTCCAAATGACTCATGACTCTTTTTGCTCCTTTTTGATGCAAAACGTACCATATTACCTGCAATTACAACGAAACTAGGTGTAGACCTCGATTCTCGCAAAGGTAGATGAAATGGTAGTAAAATCACATAATGTACATACAAACATGCAGGTTATGAAAGATAAAACGTCCAAACAAACCCCAAAATATAGACTATAATTCATGCTATCAAAATACCCCATACTTAGCCCTTGCTTGTCCCCAAGCAAGTTCCTCATATAAAAGACAAGATAGAATGGATTATAAGTCAAGAAAATCAATGAAAAAGTCTTTCAAAAACATTTTATGGTGTGTAATTATCATAGATCACTCTAAGAGAATACTTCCTGGAATTAAAAACTTAATATGATCAAAACATTTTATAAATATAAGAAAGTTGTTCATCTTTGCATAAAATCATAGAATGCATAATAAATCATAATTATCAAAATTAATCATGTATAATCCAGTTTAAACCGCTAAGTCAATCAACAAGCTCGAGGTCTCAAGGGCTTCCCAAAAGAAAAGGTCAAGAAACGTGTAGGGTAGGGATGTATGTAAGGTAATGTGGTGCTAGAATCCGGGAAAAGGATGAACTTCACTTTCACTTCAACTTGCAACATCTTCCACCAATAAGCTTTGCTTATCTCACACTTTTTCTTTTTTTCTTTTTTTTTTTTACTTTACTTTTTGGGATGCATGGACAGAGGTGCACAATAACCGAAGCCTAGGAAATCTGCAATCATCAATTTCTCGAGATGCATCAAACCCTTGATGCACATACCATGACCCGTTAGGAATATCGCTCAATCCGACTTTGGCAAGACACAAACACCCGGCTATGTGAATGGTGCCGAGTTACTCATCTTCATGATTGACTTCCCCAAACCTAAAATTACTTTCTAACACTTCACTTCCAGCCCATTCTTCAACTTTAACTTGCTTTCACCACTTCGCTTGCTTCCAAATTTTCGGATAGGTAAAGGGAGGCAAAATGTATATGAGGGGCTAAGCATGATCAAGAAGAAGAAGAAGAAGAAAATGAATTGCCTTGGTCTTTCCAAGAAGAAAGTGAGAGAACTTAACCTGCGGTGTCAACCTTCAAATTCAACATAATTTGGATAAAAACAAAGTATTAAACATGCTAATAATTTCAAACAAAGCATTTAGCAACTTAAACATATTATCAAACCTTTCTAACACACAAAGAATTTAAAACCAGTAGGTAAACAAAATCTTCACTGAGATCATATCCAGATAAGTAACACAAAATCGTTTTCGAAAACTTTCTGTTACGTCACCTCGGTCGAGATGTTCTTGGTTCAACCGAGGTGAAATGCCTCGTTTCGCCAGAATCTCCCCGATCGAGGTAAAATTTTTTTTTTTTTTTTTTTTTTTTT
>BSUD01000003.1:24050794-24185925 GCA_033239045.1 Fagopyrum esculentum
GAGGTAAAATTTTTTTTTTTTTTTTTTTTTTTTTAAAACCATTATTTTTGTTTCGGTTTCGACGTTTTTCTCAATCAAATAACCTGTAGGTATGCATGTAATATCAGATAATCATATAAAGGCAACTGAAGCATAAATATGAAAATATCCGATAAATAAAATACATCAAAAGTATCAAATACATCAAAGGTAGCCACATAGTCAAATAACAAACACCCCATACTTGAGACACACTGTCCTAGTGGGTATAATAAAAAGTCTAAACAAAAGAGAACTCACCGGATGAAAGCCGAACTGCATAAAAAATATAATAATAAAACCCTGCAGCTCCTCAGTAGTCTTGATCCGGTGGTGGTGGTGGTATGTAGGGGAACTGAGTCGGATCATAGGGATGGCCCATGATACGCTCAAACTGTAGCTGAGCCATCATGTGCTGATGATGCTGACGCTCCTGCATCTCGCGGATATCCAGCGAAAGTGCAGCATATGAGTCGATAACCTGATCCGTCAGGTCATCGATCCGTCGGTGTGCAGCTCTATCTCTCACTCCCCGCCTCCTGCGTCTAGCAGGTCTGACCGGAGAAGTCTCAGCTGGCGCCGGCTCAGTGTCCTCCTCATCATCTAAGTCTATAATAGGTGGCGCGCTCGTCCCAGCTGTATCTGTCCCTGTGTCCATCGGGACGCCGCCTCCTCTCTCATCCACTGTCTCATCATCGTCGTCATCCTCATCCTCAGCCTCCTCCTCAGCTGCAGCAGGGGCAGCTGTTGCCTCTCTGTGATCCTCTATCAGTGTATCCCATGCTGTCTGCCAGTAGTGTGGATCAAAGACTGTGAACTGTGCAGACCAGCGGATCCCCTGAGGTGCAGTCCGCTCCCAAGGCATGGCGACGTATGGAGTGGTCAAACCACGGGGAACTAGAATCCTCCGTGTGATCATCTCCTGTAATCCCAGCGGATTCGGAGCCGCCGCCAACGTGCAAACGCTGAGGTCCATCCCATCGTAGGTAGCGATGTGGGTGATCAGACCTCCGCAACATATGTCTCCCTTCGCTTTGGCCTTGATCTTGTGCAGATCCTCTGCCAAGAGCAAGCCAAAGTCTGGGAAACCTCCTGTAACCATGCAGTAAAGCGAAAAGAGCTCCCCCTGTCGGACCTTCTGGGGCGTCTCAGTACGCGCCAGAAGCGTCTCGCTGAAAATCCTGTGGGCTAGTCTAAAAGCCGGGTGAAAGATGACCTTCTCCCTGGAATCTCCAGGGCGCCATCTGTCTGCGTGCTCAGTAATGTGGGCAATCTGTCCCCAGAACTCCCTAGCTACGGATCGGGAGGGGAAGTCGGTGGCGGTGGACTCAGGAAAGCCAAAAATCTCTCTCCATATCTCTAAAGGAACTATGAAGTTCCGGTTCATCAACCGGTACTTCACAAACCGCTCTGTGGGAAGGTAGGAGAAGGAGCTAACAAACTCAAGTGTCGGCTCTAAGTAGGCTGGGGCTCGGATCTCAGTAAACTGATCCAGCCCGACAGTAGCTATCATCCTCCTAAGGTCAGCATCTAACCCTAGGCAATCAAAAGCTGACACATCCAGAAATCGTGGTGCGATGACTGGACGGCCAGCTATCCTCTCATAGTCTACCCGGCATCTCTCGTGGATAACCGGGCGGTAGGGACGGGATGAGGAAGGAGAAGGGGAAGGGGAGGATCTATCTCTAAGGGCTAAACGACGATCTGAACTCATTTTCAAACACACTGTCAGACTACCTCGGTCGACTGACAAACTCCAAGAATCACCTCGACCGAGGTGCAGAACGACTGGACCGAGGCGAAGGCAGTCGCGATTTCAACTCTCAAAAATCCAGTTCTTTTCCCCCAAAAATCACTATAGATGCTTCCTATGGGGTACTTAGGATTTTCCTCAACAAAATCAGGGGCAACCAAAGCCCAAATTTCAGTAAACGAACGAGTTTAGGTTTTCGAACGTTTTTACCTCGTTCCGGTCGAAACGCTCAAATTTCTTGCAGATCTGTAGTTGCAACCGACTCCTCTATCCTTCAATCTTGGTTTGGAAGTAGAAATTGTCGAAAACGAGCAAGAAACGAGGTGAGCGAGGTGCGTCTGTTCGCCGCGGTCGAGGAGGATAAAAAAATGTGAAAAGTAATTTTTCCCCCTTTTATACTTTTACTGGATCTGTTGTCACCTCGGTCGAGATGGTCTCGACTGGACCGAGGTGGTATGGACCGAGGCAGTTCTGCAGAAACCCTAGTCGCCTCGGTTGCTTCAAGAATCAACTCGGTCGAGGTGCTCTGACAGTGACCGAGGTGCTTCTGTCTTCTCAGAATCTCGAACTTCTGTCCTTCCAGTTGTGCTCCTTCCTAGATATTCCCTGTTGTCTGTCCAGAATGCCAAAAACAAAGCAAAGCAAAGCAAAAGCAAAAACTATCTAAACTAGACTAGAAAACGGGAAAAAGAAAGCAATACCTTGAGTTTCCTCCCAAGAAGCGCTTGATTTAAGGTCGCTAGCTGGACCGTGATGTGTCTCAAAGGAGGTATATCGGTGCAACCTCCTTAACCGGCATTTCCGGTTGATATTTCTTAAGTCTATGACCGTTGACCTTGAAGCTTCCACTAGTTTCGCCCCATATCTCAACTGCACCATGAGGGAAAACATGTTTCACAACATAAGGTCCGGTCCATCTAGATTTTAACTTACCTGGAAAGAGACGGAGGCGGGAGTTGAAGAGTAGAACTAAATCTCCTTCGTGAAGCTCCTTTGGAACGATACGCTTGTCATGCCATCTCTTCGTCCTTTCCTTGTAGATTTTGGCATTCTCATAGGCGTTCAAACGCAGCTCCTCCAGCTCGTTAAGTTCCAATAGTCGCTTCTCACCAGCCTCCTTGATGTCAAAGTTCAACCATTTGATAGCCCAATACGCCTTGTGTTCCAATTCAACGGGCAAATGGCAAGACTTCCCATATACCAAATTATAAGGGGTGGTACCTATGGGAGTCTTGAATGCGGTCCTGTACGCCCAAAGAGCATCGTCCAACTTCATGGACCAATCCTTCCTCGTTCTAGAGACGGTCTTCTCCAAGATTGCTTTGATTTCTCTATTCGAGATCTCGACCTGTCCACTAGTTTGAGGGTGATAAGCGGTTGATACCTTGTGGGTTACCCCATACTTCGATAGAAGTGCTTTAAACTTCCGGTTGATGAAATGCGTTCCTCCATCGCTAATGATGATGCGTGGAGTTCCAAATCGTGGAAAGATAATTCTATTCAAGAACTTCACAACCACCTTGGCGTCGTTAGTGGGAGAAGCAATGGCTTCAACCCATCTAGAGACGTAATCAACTGCAAGGAGAATGTAGAGGTTTCCTCCAGAGGATGGAAAAGGTCCCATGAAGTCAATCCCCCATACATCAAAGATTTCCACTTCTTGGATGTTGTTAAGTGGCATCTCGTTCCTTCTTGATAAATTCCCTGTTCTTTGGCATGCATCACAAGAAACAACAAAAGATTGCACGTCCTTAAATAATGTAGGCCAAAAGAAACCGGAACGCAATACCTTAGCGCATGTTTTATCGGTGCTAGCATGCCCCCCACAAGGAAGTGAATGACAATGCTTTATGACGCTATTGACTTCATCCTCCGGAATGCACCTTCGAAGCATCCCATCCGGTCCGCGCTTGAATAGCAGCGGCTCATCCCAGTAGTAATGCCGTACTTCCTTGAAGAATCTCTTCTTTTGAGAGTACGTCAATCCGGGCGGTGTTTCCTGGCAAACAAGATAATTCACAATATCAGCATACCAAGGACCTTTATTATCAGAAAGTTGGTGGAGGGAATGGTCCGCCAACAGTGGGTGAATGTCAGAGAAGGGAGTGAGGAAATTGTTATTCTCAGCAATCTCAGTTGACATTGTCTCGCTGTCGACCTCGGTCGAGGCGCAAAGGCGTTGACCGAGGTGTTCTTCAGTCGCCTCGCTCTGTCCAGAAAGTGCCTCGGTCGAGGTACTGCTACTGGATCCGAGATTGGAGATCTTCGTCTCCTGGATTAGCTTCTCAGTTTTGGCTCCTGGATCTTCTTCCAGTGCCTTCAAGCTCTATATATCTGCATCACAAGAAGCATCTATACCTTCCTCCATTAAACTGAAGCTAATAACTCTTTCGAGTGGGTCGTTAATAAGGATAGAGCTCACCAATTCTCTTGATTCTTCTTCATCGTAGATGTTGAAGATATCATCAGTTAGTTGCTCCCCTTTCATGGCTGCAAGTAGTGCGAACTCCACCTCATCACCACCAACGTTGAATTTCAACTTGGCGTTCTTGCAATCCACATTGCAACCCGAAGTTGCTAGAAATGGCCTCCCGAGAATAATAGGTACTGGATAATCTGCGGGAATGTCAAGTACGACAAAATCTATAGGTAGATAGAAGTTACCTAACTTGACCGGAACGTCTTCCAAAATGCCCACGGGATGGGTAATGGAGCGATCCGCCATGTAAAGTCGAATCTTGACCGGCTTGGGCTCTCCAAGGCCGATCTTAGTGCATAGCTCCAGCGGGATGATGCTCACGCTGGCTCCTAGATCACAAAGGGCTTCACAAGTGACATCCCCAACTTGAATGGGAATGCAAAATGAGCCGGGATCTCTCAACTTAGGTGGCATCTTTTCCTTCATGATTTTGATTAACTCCGAAGACTTAGATGTCATCCTAACTTCACCAACATCCTCCAGCTTCCTCTTCCTTGATAAGATTTCTTTTAAGAACTTCCCATAGGCGGGCATACCTAGAATAGCATCAAGGAAAGGAATGTTAAAATGTAGCTTATTCATCAAGTCAAGAAACTTACCAAAGTGCTTGTCTAGATGTGCTCTGGCTCTGGATTGAGGGAATGGAAGTGGTGGCTTATATGCAGGAGGTGGAACATAAGTTTCTGTCGTTCCTCCTACTTTCTGTTGCTCCGCTTTGGTTGGTATCTCGGTCGAGGTGTTCTTCGACTGGATCTGGACCGAGGTGGTCTGCGTCGAGCGAGGTACTGGATCTGCAGTTTTGAGTCCACTCCTCGTCGTTATGGCCATGCACTGGCCCTTAGGGTTAGTTTCCGTCTTTGCTGGAAGCTTCCCTGGATCTCTTGGCGCTTCATTCGCCCTACTAGCAAGTTGTTGTTCGAAGGACTTTTGGGCCCTCGAAAATGAAGTCATAGAAGTCTCCATAGCGTTAAGCTTGATCAAGATTGCCTCCAGAACTGCGTCTTTCTTTTCTGGCTGAGACGAACTTGATCCTTGCCCTTGGCTTTTCAATGGAGTAGAAGAAGAAGAAGGGGAAGAGAGGAAAGGATTAGAGGAATCATTAGAGTTGGAGTTTGAATAATTGTTACCGTAGTTTTGGTTATTCCCCCTCCAGTTGTTGCTATTGGATCCTCTATTGTTGTTGTTGTAGTTGTTGTTTCGGGGTCCGTTGTTGTTGTTACGGTACCCATTGTTGTTGTTGTTCCTTTGCCCTGGCTCTTCCTTCTTAGTTTGAGCCATCAAGAGCTCCTTCAACTGTTTCACGTCGTTCTTCAACGATGTGAGTTGATTGTTGTTGGATTGAGTCTCTTGAAAGTTGACTCTTTTAACTCCACCTTCAGCTCCTTGGTGGGTATACTTCTCCATGTGCAAGGCTTGCTTCTCAATAAAGTGCCAAGCCTCATCAATCGCCATGTCCATGAAGGTACCGGCGGAGAGTAGTTGGAGATTGAACTGGGTGCTTCCGTCCAGCCCTTTGAAGTAGATCTCCAACAACTCGATCTTTGGAATCCCATGATGTGGGCAATCCAAAAGGATATCCTTGAACCGCTCCCAAGATTTGGACAAACTCTCCTTGTCCTTCATGATGAAAGCATTGATCTTCCCTCTCATTTCAGCGGTCTTTGAGGGGGGAAAGAATTTGGTTAAGAATTCCGTAGTCATCTCCTCCCATGTGCTAATTTTTCCTGGAGGAAGAGATTGATACCAAGTAAGAGCTCTATCTTTTAAAGAAAAGTAAAAAGGTCTTAGCTTGTAGTTGTTATTTTCAATTCTGGAGGGTCGCAAGGTCTCCATCAAGATCTCGTAGTTTTGAAGATGTTGATGCGGCGACTCCATCTCTAGCCCTCTGAATTGACATTGGCGAATCATGGATAGAACTTGCGGTCGAAGTTCGTAGTCATGATCCGCTGGATCTCCTAGGTTCACCCCTGGACGCCTCAGCTGTTGATTAGGGTCCATCCTTTGACCTAGGGTTTGTGGGATTCCTGCAAGAAGAACATCTCGGACTGGCATCCGAAGTGGGAGTACATCGGCCGGGGCGTCAGGTACTGGAATCTGCCTCGGTCGAGGATCTACTACTGGATTCTGCATCGGTCGAGGATCAACAGGAGGATCTTCCCTCGGTCGAAGCAGAATCTGATCTCGTATGGCTGCAATCTCAGCTTCGATTGCTGCAGTCCTGGCACGATTCTCTTCTTTCTCTTGCATTAGTTCTTCCTTACTGAGACGTAGCAGCTCCTGCGTCTCTCTCAATTGGGCCGCAAGATCGTGATCATCTTGTTGGGCCATCTTCGCTTCTCTCAAGCGTCGCTTGTATGTCTTTTCTGGTTCGGGATCGTAAGGAACGATTTCCTTCCCAGCGCGGGTTCTTCGCATATACCTAAGAAAGAACCTGCAAAAGTCGTCACTCAAGTAGAGTGGTTAGATGAACCGGGGCAAGCGCCCCAAGAGCAAACCGTACCGGCTCGGTCTAGACCAAGTCCCCGGCAACGGCGCCAAAAACTTGTTCGCTCCAAACGGTGTGTGCAAGCTTTAAATTTATAACCCTAGACTTAAGCTTAAAACAAGGATGCGAACCCGCAGTGTACGGGTCAATCGTAGTAAAAGCAAGAAAATTCCAGGGGTCGATCACAGGGACTCGATGAAACAGAGTCAATACGGTATGCTAATGTCAATTCTAACCACAAGAGCAATTTAACACAATCAAAGATGAATAAGAAGTCAATAAAGCAAACATGTAATTCTAGGGATTAAAGCATCTAGTTGTGGTTCCAACTCAAGATCTATAGATAAGCGGACAAAGCTGAGATTTTTGCACGGGGAAGGTGTTACTAAAGTGGAGTAGATCACCGGGTAAGTCTCACTACACACTAATCCTAAACCGTAACTCCTATTACCGGGTAAGTCTCAAGGAATCAAGATAAAGAACTATAACCTCAAACTAACATACCATCTAAGGGAATAGAATCAACCTTTACCGGGTAAGTCTCAGGCTAACTCACAAAGATGGGATGGAAGCACACTCAAACCCCAATAAAGGATAAACCTTTATTACCTACACTTATGATCGTTGGTACACAAACTAAGGAATTACCGGGTAAGTCTCATCCTAAGCTTGCATTGAACCAGGAAGGTGTAATAAGAATAGGATTTAGCAAACTCTAACACTTAACTTTCTGTTTTAGGTCGGATAAGTCACCTCGGTCAGAAGAATTCCACCCCGGCCGAGATGTTCATCAACCGAACGAGATGCTTAGGGTTAAGGTTAAAGACTCGAACTTTCAGGATCCTACTGGAATCTAAGATTATTCTATCATTGTTTTTCCCACAACCTTCAGCCAATCACCCTAGAATCACACAAGGAAATTAGCCACTCATCATCATAATGAAAGTATTAAAATATATGGGAAGAAGGTGAATATTTGAACAAAGAAGAATTTAATGAAAAGACTTCAATTAATGAATCAAATATCACAGCAAAGCGTTCCTTGGATAATAATCCAACAAGACAAGACAACAATCGAGGGAATTGATGACAATCTTACAAACCCTCCAAAAAGCTATTAAAGCTATGAACTTCAATCTTCCTTCAACCTTCAAAAAGGTTCTTCGAAAACTCCCAAATTGGAGTATGCTGCGGCTGCTGCGTGTGTAAACCCTGATCGACGGTATAGCGTGATCATCAAATTGTGGAAATCCAACCCTTTTTATAGGAAAATAACCCTCCAAAGATAAAATATCTTAGAAAGATATATTCCCATAAAAATAGGTAAAATATATGATTCTGCATATCTCCTTCCTTCCAGAAGCCAAGCCCAAAAATATAAGATCACTTTCCAAATTTAAAAGATCTCTTCCAAGAATAAAATATTCTCGCCGCGTCCTAGGTGTTCGCCTCGGTCGAGTCGGCGTCTCTGGATCGCCTCGGTCGAGGTGAATCAATGGTCAACCGAGGTGACTCACAACTGAATGTGAAATCTCTCAAATCTGGTCCAAAGTGAATCTGTAATCCATGGCTATGCTCCCTGGATGTAGCTCCAAATGACTCATGACTCTTTTTGCTCCTTTTTGATGCAAAACGTACCATATTACCTACAATTACAACGAAACTAGGTGTAGACCTCGATTCTCGCAAAGGTAGATGAAATGGTAGTAAAATCACATAATGTACATACAAACATGCAGATTATGAAAGATAAAACGTCCAAACAAACCCCAAAATATAGACTATAATTCATGCTATCACGGCGTTTTTCTCTATAACGGGGATCTTCCTCCTAAGCGATGATCAGCGGCATAAGCGAAGATGACGGAATCTCCTTTCGTCCGCCTTTTTATAGGGCAAGATAAAATATCGGCCCGGCCCAATCTTCAAAAGATCGTGGCTTCAAAGTGTGGCGAAAAAGATTCGCCAAGATCACGGTCGTGGAAGTTTCCACGACCGTAATTTAGAGCGTGGATTAGGTCACGGTTTGCACCTACATTCCACGACCGTAATAGTTACTGGAATGCATCACGCTTTTCTTTGCAAGATCCACGGCCGTGGAACTGAACGTGGTTTGTAATACGGCCGTATTTCAGAGCGTGGTTTAGGGCAAGAACGTGATTCTTCCCTAGCTTCGTGCATTCCTCAAGTAAAACTCCAATTTGCTTCCTAAGAATGTCCTCAATCTATGGACTCACTCAATCAACTCTTCTTTTGCTCGATTCCGTTCGGAAATAGCTCCAAATCACCTATAATCAACATAGAACTAGTGTAGACATCCATATCGACAATATAGGTAATACTAGCCCATATATGCAGCAAAGTTCAATCAAAGACTATCAATATGAATCAAATACGTTTAGAAAACGTGCCTAAAATATCACAATATTTCATGCTAACACCCACTTTGGCTCAAAATCCCCTTGCGGTCACTATACCGGAATTAAGGGAAGGAGTTAATTTTGAGCTCAAACCTGGCCTCATTCACTTGCTTCCATCCTTTCATGGGCTAAGTGGTGAAGACCCCATCAAGCACCTAGGGAAGTTCTATACCGTGTGTATGAGCATGAAACCAACCAACATTATTGAAGAACAAATCAAGATGAGGGCATTCGGTTTCACACTAAAAGATTCCGCGGATGATTGGTATTATCACCTTCCATCCGGGAGCATCAACACATGGGAGAACCTCCACAAGGCATTTTTGGAGAAGTACTTTCCAGTCAAGAAGGCCAATAGCTTGAAGAAAGCTATAAGCAACATCGAGCAAGAGGCGAACGAAACCCTTTACGAATACTTCGAGAGGTTTGCACGTCTCCGATCCAGCTGTCCTTTTCACGGATATTCAAGATCTAGTCTTGTACTTGTACAATGACTTGCTAGACAACGAAAGGAGGATCGTCGATGTTGCTTGCGGAGGTAATATTCTTAACTCTACACCTGACCTTGCTTTGGAAAAGATACAGGAACTAGCAGAAGGGACTCGGAACTTTGGAAGAACACCGTCCAAGAAAGGAGTTCATGTTGTGAGTTCCGGGAAGAGCGAGATTTCCACCGAGCTGGCGGAATTGAAGGAAATGGTAAAAAGGCTAACACTTATGGGAACACCACAACAGCTCAAAGCTTGTGGAGTATGTGCCGACCCATATCATCCAACGGACATGTGTCCACAAGTCCAGGATGATGATGCTGAGGTGAACGCGATGGGTTATGGACAACTACAGCAGCAAAGACCTAGGAACGATCCCTATGCTTAGAATTTCATGCCGAATTGGCGTGACCAACAGAATTTCCGTTGGAGGGATCAACAAAACCAACAACAACAACTCCGTCAAGGTAAGTATCAAACAACTGAGGATATGTTGCAGGTTTTGACTAAACATTTTGCTACTCATGTCCAAACAACAGAACCCAGCATCAAGAACCTTGAAAAACAGGTTGGACAAATAGCGTAAGCCATTTCAAGGACCGAGTCAAGACTGGCTGGAGGATTGCCTTCCCAAATGTTTATAAACCCCAAGGAGAATGTTAGTGCCCTAACATTGACAAGTGGGAAGCAGATCCAACAAAAACCTGCAAAAGAATCACAAAGCAAACCTTCTGTCGATTTTTCCGCACCTATAGCCGCCCCTGCGGCTGTAACTGCGCCCAGAACAGAGCAGGCGACGCCCCTACGGCTGGATGCCCCCGCCTCTGCGGTGACAACCCCTGAGCCGCCCTTGCGCTTACAAGTTGACGCCCCTGCGGAAAGTACACCAGAAGGTTGTGCTGAGAAGGATACTTACGTCCGGCCTAATTTTCCACCACTATACTCGGAGAAACCACCAGCTCCTTTTCCGGAAGCTTTGAAGGAGAGAAGAATCATTGAGGGCAAAGACCTCTTTGAGACTTTCTCCGAATGCAAGGTAAACATTCCCCTCCTTAAATTGGTGAAAAGTGTTTCTAAGTATGCTAGTTTTTTGAAGGAACTCTGCACTATCAAGAGGAACCAGAAGCTGAAGGGGAAACAAAAGGTGAAAGTGAGTGAGCATGTGTCGGCCGTTTTTCAACGAAGAATGCCCAAGAAGTGCAGCAATCCGGACATGGTAAGCATCCCTTGCGTTATAGGGGAAACCCGTTTTGACAAAGCAATGCTTGATCTTGGTGCTTCTATCAATGTTTTTCCATATTCGTTTTACAAATCACTTGGCCTTGGCCCATTAATGGAAACTAGGATTGTAGTACAACTTGCTGATAGACCTAATGTGTACCCGAAAGAGATAGTTGAAGATGTATTAGTAATGGTAGACAACCTAATATTTCCTTCCGATTTCTTTGTAATGGATATGGAAAATGATTCACATGCTGCACCCATTCTGTTAGGTAGGCCATTTCTAAAAACCGCTAGGACAAAAATTGATTATGTTAGTGGCAAATTGACCATGGAGTTTGATGGAGAAGTAGTGGAATTTGACATCTATGATGTGATGAGATTTCCTAGTGATGATCACTCTCTATGTGCTATTGACATTGTTGAACCTTTTGTGCAAGATGTTTTTGATAATTCTGATGTTAATGAATTAAAAAATATGATTGAGTATGACATTGATGGTTTCAAATCAGATTATGAGTAAACATCCAGCATGAAAGAGGTCCTAGCCCAACTAGATGGATATACAAGGCTACCTATCTCCAATTTGGCCATTGGGCCCACTCTACTAACCCCAAGCGAAAAGCTTGTTCCGTCCATAGTGCAGGCACCTGAAATAGAATTGAAGGACCTTCCGTCACACCTCAAGTACGTTTTCCTTGGAGAACAAAATACCTTGCCGGTGATCATCTCCAACAAGTTGACTACCGGTCAAGAAAGCAAGTTGGTGAAAGTACTAAAAGAGCACAAGACGGCCCTTGGATGGACCATCGCGGACATCAAAGGGATAAGCCCTTCAACTTGCATGCATAGGATTTTCCTTGAGGACGAAGCCAAACCCTCTAGGCAACCTCAAAGGAGGCTGAATCCGCCAATGATGGATGTAGTCAAAAAGGAAGTGTTGAAGCTCCTCCAAGCTGACATGATCTTTCCTATCTCGGATAGCACTTGGGTTAGTCCAACCCAAGTAGTTCCAAAGAAGGGAGGCATCACCATGGTGGAAAATCAACATGGGGAGATGGTTCCAAGCAAGACACAAACTGGATGGAGAGTTTACATTGATTACCGCAAGCTCAATAAGGTAACACAAAAAGACCATTTCCCATTACCTTTTATTGACCAAATGTTGAAACATATTGCAGGTCATCAGTACTACTGCTTCTTGAATGGATATTTGGGCTATTTTCAAATAGCCATCGCACTAGAAGATCAAGAGAAGATGACGTTCACTTGCCCATTCGGCACTTTTGCATACCGCAGAATGCCATTTGGACTTTGCAACGCACCCGGCACTTTCCAACGGTGCATGATAAGTATTTTCTCCGAATACATAGAAAATTTCATTGAAGTCGTTATGGATGATTTTACCGTCCATGGAGATAGTTTTGATGCATGTTTGGGACATTTGAAACTTGTTCTTGAAAAATGTGTTGAAACCAATTTGGTCCTTAATTGAGAAAAATGTCATTTCATGGTCGAACAAGGAATTGTGTTAGGACATGTGATATCCTCAAAAGGGATAGAGGTAGATAGGGCAAAGGTTGATGTAATCCAAAATTTACCTTATCCTACTAATGTTCGGGAAATCCGATCTTTTCTTGGTCATGCAGGTTTCTACCGACGTTTCATCAAAGATTTTTCAAAGATCTCCGCTCCCCTATGTGAACTGCTCAAGAAAGACGTCACCTTCATAGTAGATGAGGATTGCAAGAAAGCTTTCGACACTTTGAAGGCATGTCTTACCACCGCACCAATCATCCGTTCCCCAAATTGGGAAAAACCTTTTGAAATCATGTGTGATGCCAGTGACTACGCCGTCGGAGCTGTTTTAGGACAAAAAGATGGACGGGCTTCCCATGTAATCCATTATGCGCCAATGACACTCAATGGAGCGCAAAGGAATTACTCTACCACCGAGAAGGAGATGTTGGCGGTAGTTTTTCCCCTTGAGAAATTCAGGCAATACTTACTCGGGGTACAGGTAATTATTTTTACTGACCATGCAGCCCTTAGGTACCTCATGGAAAAGAAGGAGGCAAAGCCATGATTGATCCGATGGGTGCTCCTTCTAAGCGAATTTAACCTAGAGATAAGGGACAAAAAGGGGGCTGAGAACCTGGTGGCAAATCATTTGAGCAGACTAGTGCAAGAGGAGGAAGAACCAGGAAAAAGAAGAGAGATAGCTGGAAGTTTTCCAGACGATACATTTTACACAACTCTCTGTTGTGTAACCTCCCCCGCGCCTCACATCATCCGCCCCTGCGGACAGCCGCCCCTGCGGCTCAATCTAGACGCCCCTGCAGAATTTTCGACAAAGGTTTGTCTTAAGCTTTAATCTTTTAAGCCTTGGTTTGCTGACATTGTGAACTTCATTGTCAGAAAGGAGTATCCTCCAGACTTCACCAAGACACAATGAGAGAAGGTAAAGGCTGAAGCTAGACACTACGTTTGGGACGATCCCTACCTTTGGAAGCATTGTAGTGACCAAGTGATCCGGCAGTGCATTCCGGACAATGAGGTACAATCGGTCCTAACTTTATCTCATTCTTAAGCATGTGGGGGGCATTTAGGGGCCAACAAAACAACAAGAAAAGTTTTGGATGCTGGTTTCTTTAGGCCACACATTTTCCGAGACGCTTTTGCGTTTTGCAAAGTGTGTGATAGATGCCAAAGAGTGGAAAATCTTTAAAGGAGACATGAAATGCCCCAATCCTCTCTTATATTTTGTGAAATATTTGATGTTTGGGGAATTGATTTCATGGGGCCATTTCCTACGTTATTCGGGAACACGTATATTTTGCTTGCGGTGGACTATGTTTCCAAGTGGGTGGAAGCAAAGGCCACCAAAACTGATGATTCAAAAGTGGTTGCAGCATTTCTTAAGGAAAATATCTTTGCCAGATTTGGAATTCCGAAAGCCTTAATAAGTGATAGGGGTACCCAATTCTGCAACAAAACAATCACAGCTCTGCTTAAGAAGTATCACATTCACCAAAAAGTATCAACAGCTTATGATCCTCAAACAAACGGTCAAGCTGAGGTATCTAACCGGGAAATAAAGACCATCCTTGAAAAGACGGTTTCGCCCGGAAGGAAGGATTGGAGTGCAAGGCTAAACGATGCGCTATGGGCATATCGGACAACCTACAAAACTCCGATAGGGATGTCTCCGTTCAGGCTTGTGTTTGGGAAAGCATGCCACCTCCCGGTGGAACTAGAGCATAAAGCTTGGTGGGCAGTAAAAAAGTGCAACATGAACATAGAGGAAGTGGGAGAATTCCGGAAGCTCCAATTGCAAGAGTTGGAGGAATTGAGGCTAGATGCATATGATAATGCTACCACATACAAAGAAAAGACAAAAGCATGGCATGACCGAAACATTCTCCGGAAAGATTTCAAGGTAGGTAATAAGGTACTTCTCTTTCAATCTCGTTTGAAACTCTTTGCAGGTAAGCTACGTTCGAGGTGGACAAGGCCGTTCATAGTAGCCGAAGTATATCCTCACGGTGCTGTGGATCTCTATAATCCCCAAACGCACAAGGTGTTCAAGGTGAACGGACAAAGGCTAAAGCTTTACCTTGAAGGGGTCAAGAACGATCCGATTGACGAGATGGTACTGGAGGAAGCACAGTCAGAGAAGTAGAGATCTTACGTCGAGCCAGCGACGTAAAACAAAGGCGCTTCTCGGGAGGCAACTCGAAGGAATAAGAAGAGGAGAGTTTGTCAAGCAACCGCCCCTGCTGATCAGTGACACCGCCCCTACGGTGACACTCATGCCCAGCGCCGCCCCCGGCGCTGGGCCTGCGCCTGTGAGGAACTTGTCACCGCCCCCGCGGTGACATCCCTACGCCCTTGCGGCGGCCATCCTTGACACGCATCCTCGGCGCCGCCCCGGCGCTGAGCCTGTGTGACCTCTCTCCCTTATCACCGCCCCCGCGGTGACAATCCCCCGCCCCTACGGGTATACCCAGAAAAGAAAAAAAATAGATCTCGAAAATGCCTACACCTACCACACCACCACTCACCAACCCTCATTTACACATCCTCTCCAAAACCTTATCCCCTTACACACACTCACGCTCCTGTGCCTTTTACTCAACAACCACCTCTCCGACGTTCCTTTGCCACCTCCGACAACCAACCACCGCCTGCAACGCACCCGCGCTGTTACGCTATGGATGTGTGCACGCAATAAGCCTTAAATTTATACTCGTTATATTTCTCCTAACTCCTAGCGAACCCGCAGTGTACGGGACGTTTTGTAGTAGGGATAGTATTCCGAGGTCGAACACAAAGACTGAGGTGAGATTGATTCGATTAGTGATTAAGTTTAGTGAAGATCTAGGCTTAAGAAAAGAGAAAGAAATAAAGAAATGAAAATCTCAATGTTTTTGGTTGGTTTTTAGGTGATCAATCAAGGATCACAAATCATGCAAAGTAAACAATCAACTAAGCTGACACCACAAGTAAACAAGGCAAACACAAAATATATGATCAAAGAGAGAAAAGGCGGATTCTAGGGGTTGGAAATTCCGGTTATGGCATGGGACTCAAGCTATCTAATCATTCCTTGGATTTCTAAAGTACGTTGGGAGTAAATGTTTCTAGGTTGGGATCAATCACCGAGTAAGTCTCATGATCCTCTAGTACGTTCCTAAGGTCTCATCACCGGGTAAGTCTCAAAAGCCTAAGGATAGGAATTCTACACAAACCGGATAGTATTCTAGGGATCCAACCTCTCTTTACCGGGTAAGTCTCGGAAAGGCAAGTCCTAAACAACTATCCTAGCACACTTAATCCAATAGCGGCTTATGAGGCTCACTACTACCTAGAGTTTGTCATTTCGATATCTAAGAGTAAGAATCACCGGGTAGGTCTCTTCTGACACTTAGTTGCTAACGCTAGGTCACCCTAGGATAGATTTGACTCAACAAACACTAGGATTTCAACATTCTAACAATCTAGAACTTAGATCCATCAAATCAAACGAACCAGGCAAACCACGGGCTGTTCTACCACTTCCACGGCCGTGGACTGGCAAGAACAAACCGTGGACTACAACAGTTACTTTGTTCAAGAAAATGAATCATCCAAGGGCAAATCTAAGTCCATCGTATCATAGTCCTAGCCATAACCATCCTTTCCTTACCCTAGAATCGCATCTATTTAGCCTACAACACACATCATCATAATCGAAATCATCAAACATAAAATCATAGCTTCCATTTGCAAGACAATGAAGAGAAAGAGGTGAACAAGTGAAACAAGTAAAACCAAGTTGAAAGTAAGATTAGAAAGACTCACAACCCTTCAAAAGAAGGTTTAATCGATTCTTACAACCCTAGAAATTGATTCCGAAAATCTTCACTACAAAACTTATCAAAGACTAGCAATGGTGAGTTCTTCTCTTCTTCTCCAATGGAGCTTCTTCCTCCTCCAATGACAGCTTCCTTCCAAGCTTCCAATTGAGAGAATATTCTTGTTGAGAGTGTGGTGGAGAATGTGGATTTGATTGGATGATAGGGGATGTCCTTCTCTCAGCCTTGCAGGACCACTTTTATACTACAACCTTGCTAGAGTCGGCCATGAGATCGTGGCACAGCTGTCACAACTGTCTGGCAAAAACCATGGTCAGGTTCCACGGCCGTGGAAGTGCCAATGACCGTGGTTTTGGTGCCTCAGCTTGCTTTGGATCATTGAGTCACGATTTGGTGCATGGCTTGCACCAACAAGGTCCCATTGGTCTTCCTTAGCCTCTAGCTTGCATCCTAATGAGTCCGAAGGTGTGTTGTCTCGAGGAACGATCCTCGAATGTATCGATTAACCTCTCAATTCTTCCAAAATACCTACAAAGCAATGCAAAAGTCCGCGTAGACGTCTTTCTCGAGAAAATACGTGAATTGAGTGCATACGTCGTGAACTAGTGCTAAATGCATGAATGAGTAGATAATCTATCTAGATGAGTGCCTAATCCTAAGTCATAAATCGTGTTATCAAAAATACCCCATACTTAAGGTTTGCTCGTCCCCGAGCAAGTCCCAACTATAGACTAAGAGATGACATGATTTATGCATGCAGAAAAATGACAAAATCTTTTTGGATTTGTGCTTCTAATATTGGATCACCTTCATAGTCATGTTTCATGGCAATGGACAAGCAATTATGTATCAAATAAATGAAGGCACGGAAAGACAATTGTACTTAACTCGAAAGCATGCATGAAATGTAAAAATGAAGAAGTCAAGATTATCAAGAGCATATCCAATCTAGATTACTAAGTCTTACACACATGCAAATAGGTCACAAGGGCTTGTGAGATAAAAGGCCAAGAAACGTTGTGATTAGGTGGGGATTTTTCTAGGCTATGTGATGCTAATCCGGGAATGGAACTAACTCCACAATTTTGTCCTTGATCAACTTCCCACAAGTGTATATTTTCTCCATCTTTTCTTTTTCTTTCACTTATTTTTGAGACAATGGCATTGGTGTACAAAAGCCGAAACCTTGGTGATTAGCCGTCCTCGGGTTTTTTCTATTTTTCGAGGTGCATCCACACCGGGCACACATACCAAAGCTCGTTAGGACTATTGGTTTATTTGACTTTGGCAAGGCACAAACACCCGATTATGTGAATGGTGCCGAGTTACTCGTCATTTAAACCAACGTCCCCAAACCTATATTTTTGTCTACACTTTCACAACAAATTCAGCGTTTCATTCATAACATTCTTTCATCAACATCTTCACCCCACACTTGCTTTTCACACACTCAACACACTAACATGCTCCTATTACCGGATGGGTCAAAAGAGGTTAAATTTATATCAATTGAGGTGCTCAAACATCATGATCAAGATGAGAAGTAGAGAAAGATGAAATTCCTAGATGATGTGCAAGAACTAGCATGTAATTTCGACTTTCAATACTCCATCCAATCAAGACAAACATCATGATTACAATTCATTCATGGTATTCAAAATAAGTACTTCAAGTCCACATATGCATTTCATCAATTTAACACATAAGGCCATCCATAGCTAATCTACACAACAATTTCATCATAAGGGTCATTCCCAAGTTTAGAAGCACTAAAAATTTTTAAATTTTCTGATTTTTTGGATTTTTCGAAATATCTATGTACAATGCAAGGCATGATGAAGCATATGATAATATTAAACTATCCTAGATGCTAGTCGTGTAAAGGATCATGCAAACCCCACCCCATACTTAGAAACACATTGTCCCCAATGTGGCATTCAAGTAAAGAAGAGTGAAAGAGGGTTCTCACAATGTAAAAATGGTTTGCTTCGGTATTTGGGATTACTCAAGTGGATTGATGGTGGGTGATCCTATCAACAATGGTAGAGAGCTCTAAGTGTTCATCAAGGCGTCGGGACCCGCGCTAGGCACCGCTAGCCGTCCAAGTTCCGCGTCCGCTCCACCCATAATTGATAAGGAGTTCATCATCATCATTCACATGCCATGCAAGGCTTCCATGCTACCAAGACTCTAGCACACACAAAACATACCAAACACACACAAAAACAGAAAAATCAAAAACAAAAACAAAAGGGAAAAACGTTACCAATGGGTTGCCTCCCATCAAGCGCTTCTTTAAGGTCATTAGCTTGACCAAACTCGGGGGCGTCTACTCAAGGTGAAGTGGGGCAATCATGTCCACAGGAGCTCCTGGGATATACTTCTTCAACCGGTGCCCATTCACCTTAAAATCTCCACAATGCTCCCCTCCTATCTCAATTGCTCCATGGGGAAAGAACTTCTTTACCACATAAGGACCGGTCCACCTCGACTTTAGCTTTCCAGGGAAGAGCCGCAGCCGTGAGTTGAAGAGAAGGACAAGGTCGCCTTCACTCAACTCCTTCGGGATGAGGCGCTTATCATGCCATCGTTTGGTCCTCTCCTTGTAGATCCGGGCATTTTCATAGGCATCCAACCGGATCTCCTTAAGAGCGTTCATATCAAGCAACCTCTTCTCTCCGGCCTCCTTGAGGTCAAAATTTAGCCACTTAATGACCCAATAAGTTCTATGCTCCATCTCTACCGGAAGGTGACAAGACTTGCCATAGACTAACTTGTAAGGAGTGGTGCCAATCGATGTCTTGAAAGCGGTTCTATATGCCCACAAAGCATCATCGAGCTTCATAGCCCAATCCTTTCTCGTCCTAGAGACCGTCTTCTCAAGAATTCCCTTTATCTCCCGGTTGGAGATCTCCACTTGGCCACTAGTTTGGGGATGGTAAGGTGTTCCCACCTTATGAGTCACCCCATACTTAGCCAAAAGTGCTCCAAAGTTCCTATTAGTGAAGTGCTTCCCTCCATCACTTATGATCACCCTTGGTGTTCCAAACCTAGGGAAGATCACTCGGTTGAAGAACCGCACAACAACCTTGGCATCATTTGTAGGAGAAGCGATTGCCTCCACCCATCTCGAAACATAGTCTACCGCCAATAGGATGTAGAGGTTGCCACAAGAAGAGGGGAATGGTCCCATGAAGTCCACACCCCAAACATCGAATATCTCCACCTCTTGTATGTTGTTCAAGGGCATCTCATTCCTCCTTGAGATGTTGCCCGTCCTTTGGCAAGCATCACAAGTTACCACAAAGCTTTGCACATTGATAGCATGAATTATAGTCTATATTTTAGGGTTTGTTTGGACGTTTTATCTTCAATAATCTGCATGTTTGTATGTGTTATATGTGATTATATTACCATTTTATCTACCTTTGCGAGAATCGAGGTCTACACCTAGTTTTGTTGTAATTGTAGGTAAAATGGCACGTTTTGCATCAAAAAGGAGCAAAAGGAATCATGAGTCATTTGGAGCTACATCCAAGGAGCATAGCCATGGATTAAAGATTCACTTTGGACCAGTTTTGAGAGATTTCACATTCAGTTGTGACTCACCTCGGTTGACTAGAGATTCATCTCGACCGAGGTGATCCAGAGACGCCGACTCGACCGAGGCGAACACCTAGGACGCGGCGAGAATATTTTATTCTTGGCTGAGATCTTTTAAAATTGGAAAGTGATCTTATATTTTTGGGCTTGGCTCCTGGAAGGAAGAAGATCTTATATTTTACCTATTTTTATGGGAAAAGATCTTTCTAGGATATCTTATCTTTGGAGGGTTATTTTCCTATAAAAAGGGTTGGATTTCCCAAAAATCCGGAGCCCGTTATACAATCCGATATACATCCAGCAGCAGCAGCAGCATACTCCAATTGGGAGTTTCGAAGAACCTTTTTGAAGGTTGAAGGAAGATTTAAGTCTATAGCTTTCATAGCTTTTTGGAGGGTTTTGTAAGATTGTCTTTTAATTCCCTCACTCGTTGTCTTGTCTTGTTGGATTACTATCCAAGGAACGCTTTTGTTGTGATATTTGATTCAGTTATTGAAGTCTTTTTCATTAAATTCTTCTTGTTCAAATATTCACCTTCTTCCCATATATTTAATACTTTCATAATGATGATGAGTGGCTAATTTCCTTGTGTGATTCTAGGGTGATTGGCTGAAGGTTGTGGGAAAAACAATGATAGAATAATCTTAGATTCCAGTAGGATCCTGAAAGTTCGAGTCTTTAACCTTAACCCTAAGCATCTCGTTCAGTCGATGAACATCTCGGCCGGGGTGGAATTTGGCTGACCGAGGTGACTTATCCGATCCTAAACTGAGAGTTAAGTGTTAGAGTTTGCCAAATCCTATTCTTATTACACCTTTCCTGGTTCAATGCAAGCTTAGAATGAGACTTACCCGGTAATTCCTCAGTTTGTGTACCAACGATCATAAGTGTAGGTAATAAAGGTTTATCCTTTATTGGGGTTTGAGTGTGCTTCCATCCCATCTTTGTGAGTTAGCCTGAGACTTACCCGGTAAAGGTTGATTCTATTCCCTTAGATGGTGTGTTAGTTTGAGGTTATAGTCCTTCATCTTAATTCCTTGAGACTTACCCGGTAATAGGAGTTACGGTTTAGGATTAGTGTGTAGTGAGATGTTCGCTCCAAACGGTGTGTGCAAGCTTTAAATTTATAACCCTAGACTTAAGCTTAAAACAAGGATGCGAACCCGCAGTGTACGGGTCAATCGTAGTAAAAGCAAGAAAATTCCAGGGGTCGATCACAGGGACTTAGTGAAACAAAGTCAACACGGTATGCTACGTTAATTCTAACCACAAGAGCGATTAACACAATCAAAGATGAATAAGATGTCAAATAAGCAAACATGCAATTCTAGGGATTAAAGCATCTAGTTGTGGTTCCAACTCAAGATCAATAGATAAGCGGACAAAGCTGAGATTTTTGCGTGGGGAAGGTGTTACTAAAGTGGAGTAGATCACCGGGTAAGTCTCACTACACACTAGTCCTAAACCGTAACTCCTATTACCGGGTAAGTCTCAAGGAATCAATATAAAGAACTATAACCTCAAACTAACATACCATCTAAGGGAATAGAATCAACCTTTACCGGGTAAGTCTCAGGCTAACTCACAAAGATGGGATGGAAGCACACTCAAACCCCAATAAAGGATAAACCTTTATTACCTACACTTATGATCGTCGGTACACAAACTAAGGAATTACCGGGTAAGTCTCATCCTAAGCTTGCATTGAACCAGGAAGGTGTAATAAGAATAGGATTTAGCAAACTCTAACACTTAACTTTCTGTTTTAGGTCGGATAAGTCACCTCGGTCAGAAGAATTCCACCCCGGCCGAGATGTTCATCAACCGAACGAGATGCTTAGGGTTAAGGTTAAAGACTCGAACTTTCAGGATCCTACTGGAATCTAAGATTATTCTATCATTGTTTTTCCCACAACCTTCAGCCAATCACCCTAGAATCACACAAGGAAATTAGCCACTCATCATCATTATGAAAGTATTAAATATATGGGAAGAAGGTGAATATTTGAACAAAGAAGAATTTAATGAAAAGACTTCAATAACTGAATCAAATATCACAACAAAAGCGTTCCTTGGATAGCAATCCAACAAGACAAGACAACAAGTGAGGGAATTGAAGACAATCTTACAAAACCCTTCAAAAAGCTATAAAAGGCTATGATCTTCAACCTTCCTTCAACCTTCAAAAAGGTTCTTCGAAAACTCCCAAATTGGAGTATGCTGCGGCTGCTGCGTTGTATGCGAGATTTCCAGCGGTAAGCGGATGTCGGATTTATGGAAATCCGACCCTTTTTATAGGAAAAATAAACCTCCAAAGATAATAAATCTTAAGAAGATATTATCCCATAAATATAGGTAAAATATATGATTCTGCATATCTCCTTCCTTCCAGAAGCTCAGCCCAAAAATATAAGATCACTTTCCAAATTTAAAAGATCTCTTCCAAGAATAAAATATTCTCGCCGCGTCCTAGGTATTCGCCTCGGTCGAGTCGGCGTCTCTGGATTGCCTCGGTCGAGGTGAACCTCTGGTCAACCGAGGTGACTCAGAATGTGGAATCTCTCGAATTTGCTCCAAAGTGAATCTTCAATCCATGGCTATGCTTCCTGGATGTAGCTCCAAATGACTCTTGACTCCTTTTGCTCCTTTTTGATGCAAAACGTACCATATTACCTGCAATTACAACGAAACTAGGTGTAGACCTCGATTCTTGCAAAGGTAGATGAAATGGTAGTAAAATCACATAATGTACATACAAACATGCAGAATATGAAAGATAAAACGTCCAAACAAACCCCAAAATATAGACTATAATTCATGCTATCAAAATACCCCATACTTAGCCCTTGCTTGTCCCCAAGCAAGTTCCTCATATAAAAGACAAGATAGAATGGATTATAAGTCAAGAGAATCAATGAAAAAGTCTTTCAAAAATTATTTTATGGTGTGCAACTATCATAGATCACTCTAAGAGAATACTTCCTGGAATTAAAAACTTAATATGCTCAAAACATTTTATAAATATAAGAAAGTTGTTCATCTTTGCATAAAATCATAGAATGCATAATAAATCATAATTATCAAAATTAATCATGTATAATCCAATTTAAACCGCTAAGTCAATCAACAAGCTCAAGGTCTCAAGGGCTTCCCAAAAGAAAAGGTCAAGAAACGTGTAGGGTAGGGATGTATTTAAGGTAATGTGGTGCTAGAATCCGGGAAAAGGATGAACTTCACTTCACTTTGACTTGCAACACCTTCCACCAATAAGCTTTGCTTATTTCACACTTTTTACTTTTTTGGATGCATGGACAGAGGTGCACAATAACCGAAGCCTAGGAAATCTGCAATCATCAATTTCTCGAGATGCATCAAACCCTTGATGCACATACCATGACCCGTTAGGAATATCGCTCAATCCGACTTTGGCAAGACACAAACACCCGGCTATGTGAATGGTGCCGAGTTACTCATCTTCATGATTGACTTCCCCAAACCTAGAATTACTTTCTAACACTTTACTTCCAGCCCACTCTTCAACTTTTACTTGCTTTCACCACTTTGCTTGCTTCCAAATTCCCGGATAGGTAAAGGGAGGCAAAATGTATATGAGGGGCTAAGCATGATCAAGAAGAAGAAGAAGAAGAGAATGAATTGCCTTGGTCTTTCCAAGAAGAATGTGAGAGAACTTAACCTGCGGTGTCAACCTTCAAATTCAACATAATTTGGATAAAAACAAAGTATTAAACATGCTAATAATTTCAAACAAAGCATTTAGCAACTTAAACATATTATAAAACCTTTCAAACACACAAAGAAATTAAAAACAGTAGGTAAACAAAATCTTCACTGAGATCATATCCAGATAAGTAACACAAAAATCGTTTTCGAAAACTTTCTGTTACGCAGCCTCGGTCGAGGTGTTCTTGGTTCAACCGAGGTGAAACACCTCGTTTCGCCAGAACTGTCCCGGTCGAGGTCAAAAAAAATTTTTTAAATACCAAATTTTTTTTTCTTTTCGGTTTGGTTTTGACGTTTTTCTCAATCAAATAATCTGTAGGTATGCATGTAATATCAGATAATCATATAAAGGCAAGTGAAGCATAAATATGAAAGTATCCGATGAATATAATACATCAAAAGTATCGAATACATCAAGTAGTCAAGTAGTCAAATAATACATCAAATACCCCATACTTGAGACACACTGTCCCAGTGGGTATAAATAAAAGTTTAAGGACAGGATACTCACCGAACATAGCTAAGCTGCATGAAGAAGTAAGAAACAGCTCCAAGATAAGACCATCTCGGTTGGCGAAGCACATATCGGTCGAGGTGTTCTGACAGTCCCCGAGATGTATCTCAGTAAAGCTCGTTTCCTCAACTTCTCGAAATTTTGTTCTTCCAGTGTAGCTCCTGAACTGTGATCCTTCCTTTTTGGAATACCTGGTTGTTGTCTAGAGGAAAACAAAAACAAAGCAACTATCTAAACTGAACTAGAAAAGGGAGAAGAAAGCAATACCTTGGGTTGCCTCCCAAGAAGCGCTTGGTTTAAGGTCGCTAGCTGGACCCTTCTCCATAGAATTACTCAATGCACTTCGAACGTTGTGGAGTGCTCATCACATCCATCATAAGAGTCTTCCAAAAAGGTTCCGGTTCCTAATTTCACCGGCAAATGGTAAGATCTCCCACGTACAAGCTTGTACGGTTTGATTCTCACCGGAATTCTTCTAGATTTCCTGCACTTCAATGGGACATAATCTACCCTCGTGTCCCATCCTTTCCTGGATCGAGAAAACAGTTTCTCGAGAATCATAGCAGCTTCCCCATCTAGAACTTGGGGATGGTACAAGGTCCTGAGCATGCGAGGGACCCCATACTTGAACAAGAAACACTTCATCGCCTTAACGGTGTAGTGCTTGCGAACTTCACTCCTTATAATCCAAGGAGTATCTTCCTCCAACAGTTTCAAGGGAGGTTTCATCTTGATCTTAGGAGGTTCTTTCGGAAGAGACCTCCAACTCTCCGGTGTCTTCCTGAAAAATTCAGAAATATTAATAGGGAATTCAAATGAAGTAGGAGAACGTACCTTGCAAAGTTCTCCAAAGCTTGAGGCAAGTTTCGTGTTGGGTTGATAATCCACCCACGAAATCTCTCTCAGTTCAGCTGGTCTTTCTTCCACCTTGACCACAATCTCAGTAATTTGGCCAAAGTCTTCTGCATCTGCCTCTTCCGGTTCTGCAGGTTCTTCTTTCATCTCGACCGAGGTTACTTCCACCTCGACCGAGGTCTCAACAGTCAGATCGAGATCTTCCACATCTTCTCCCTCTAAAGCTTCAGGAGAAACTTCTGGTTTGACTGGATGTATGCTCGAAACGTGCAACACTTCCTTATGCTCCTCTTCCGGCTTAGCATAGGATAGGGTGCTTTCCTTGAGCTCCGTCACCTTCTTCATCAACTTCTCCAATCTTGATTCGAGAGAGTCTTCGAAAGGTTGCTCATAAATGTTTTTAGGGACATTCTTCTCATCCCATATCGCAAGTTCATGTTGAATGGCCTCTTCTCTTTCCCATTCATTGTTGAACCAATAGAAGGAGTACTTCTCCTCCAAGTATTCATAATGATCCGCCCTAGCACTTTGTCTTGCTATCCAGGCTGGATCAAACATAGCCATCAGAAATCCTGAAAACTACAAAACTCATAGAAAGAGTAGTTAGTAGCAACAGGGGCAAGCGCCCCGAAAGCAAACCGTACCGGCTCGGTCTAGACCAAGTCCCCGGCAACGGCGCCAAAAACTTGTTCGCTCCAAACGGTGTGTGCAAGCTTTAAATTTATAACCCTAGACTTAAGCTTAAAACAAGGATGCGAACCCGCAGTGTACGGGTCAATCGTAGTAAAAGCAAGAAAATTCCAGGGGTCGATCACAGGGACTTAGTGAAACAAAGTCAATACGGTATGCTACGTAAATGCTAACCACAAGAGCGATTAACACAATCAAAGATGAATAAGATGTCAAATAAGCAAACATGCAATTCTAGGGATTAAAGCATCAAGTTGTGGTTCCAACTCAAGATCTATTGATAAGCGGACAAAGCTGAGATTTTTGCGTGGGGAAAGTGTTACTAAAGTGGAGTAGATCACCGGGTAAGTCTCACTACACACTAATCCTAGACCGTAACTCCTATTACCGGGTAAGTCTCAAGGAATCAAGATAAAGAACTATAACCTCAAACTAACACACCATCTAAGGGAATAGAATCAACCTTTACCGGGTAAGTCTCAGGCTAACTCACAAAGATGGGATGGAAGCACACTCAAACCCCAATAAAGGACAAACCTTTATTACCTACACTTATGATCGTTAATACACAAACTAAGGAATTACCGGGTAAGTCTCATCCTAAGCTTGCATTGAACCAGGAAGGTGTAATAAGAATAGGATTTAGCAAACTCTAACACTTAACTCTCAGTTTAGGATAGGATAAGTCACCTCGGTCAGAAGAATTCCACCCCGGCCGAGATGTTCATCAACCGAACGAGATGCTTAGGGTTAAGGTTAAAGACTCGAACTTTCAGGATCCTACTGGAATCTAAGACTATTCTATCATTGTTTTTCCCACAACCTTCAGCCAATCACCCTAGAATCACACAAGGAAATTAGCCACTCATCATCATTATGAAAGTATTAAATATATGGGAAGAAGGTGAATATTTGAACAAAGAAGAATTTAATGAAAAGACTTCAATAACTGAATCAAATATCACAACAAAAGCGTTCCTTGGATAGCAATCCAACAAGACAAGACAACAATTGAGGGAATTGAAGACAATCTTACAAAACCCTTCAAAAAGCTATAAAAGGCTATGATCTTCAACCTTCCTTCAACCTTCAAAAAGGTTCTTCGAAAACTCCCAAATTGGAGTATGCTGCGGCTGCTGCGTTGTATGCGAGATTTCCAGCTGTAAGCGGATGTCGGAATTATGGGAAATCCGACCCTTTTTATAGGAAAAATAAACCTCCAAAGATAATAAATCTTAAGAAGATATTATCCCATAAATATAGGTAAAATATATGATTCTGCATATCTCCTTCCTTCCAGAAGCTCAGCCCAAAAATATAAGATCACTTTCCAAATTTAAAAGATCTCTTCCAAGAATAAAATATTCTCGCCGCGTCCTAGGTATCCGCCTCGGTCGAGTCGGTGTCTCTGGATCGCCTCGGTCGAGGTGAACCTCTGATCAACCGAGGTGACTCAGAATGTGGAATCTCTCGAATTTGCTCCAAAGTGAATCTTCAATCCATGGCTATGCTTCCTGGATGTAGCTCCAAATGACTCTTGACTCCTTTTGCTCCTTTTTGATGCAAAACGTACCATATTACCTGCAATTACAACGAAACTAGGTGTAGACCTCGATTCTTGCAAAGGTAGATGAAATGGTAGTAAAATCACATAATGTACATACAAACATGCAGAATATGAAAGATAAAACGTCCAAACAAACCCCAAAATATAGACTATAATTCATGCTATCAAAATACCCCATACTTAGCCCTTGCTTGTCCCCAAGCAAGTTCCTCATATAGAAGACAAGATAGAATGGATTATAAGTCAAGAAAATCAATGAAAAAGTCTTTCAAAAACATTTTATGGTGTGCAACTATCATAGATCACTCTAAGAGAGTACTTCCCGGAATTAAAAACTCGATATGCTCAAAACATTTTATAAATATAAGAAAGCTGTTCATCTTTGCATAAAATCATAGAATGCATAATAAATCATAATTATCAAAATTAACCATGTATAATCCAGTTGAAACCGCTAAGTCAATCAACAAGCTCAAGGTCTCAAGGGCTTTCCAAAAGAAAAGTCAAGAAACGTGTAGGGTAGAGATGTATGTAAGGTAATGTGGTGCTAGAATCCGGGAAAAGGATGAACTTCACTTTCACTTTGACTTGCAACATCTTTCACCAATAAGCTTTGCTTATTTCACACTTTTTCTTTTTACTTTACTTTTTGGGATGCATGGATAGAGGTGCACAATAACCGAAGCCTAGGAAATCTGCAATCATCAATTTCTCGAGATGCATCAAACCCTTGATGCACATACCATGACCCGTTAGGAATATCGCTCAATCCGACTTTGGCAAGACACAAACACCCGGCTATGTGAATGGTGCCGAGTTACTCATCTTCATGATTGACTTCCCCAAACCTAAAATTACTTTCTAACACTTCACTTCCAGCCCACTCTTCAACTTTTACTTGCTTTCACCACTTCGCTTGCTTCCAAATTCCCGGATAGGTAAAGGGAGGCAAAATGTATATGAGGGGCTAAGCATGATCAAGAAGAAGAAGAAGAAGAGAATGAATTGCCTTGGTCTTTCCAAGAAGAATGTGAGAGAACTTAACCTGCGGTGTCAACCTTCAAATTCAACATAATTTGGATAAAAACAAAGTATTAAACATGCTAATAATTTCAAACAAAGCATTTAGCAACTTAAACATATTATAAAACCTTTCAAACACATAAAGAATTTAAAAACAGTAGGTAAACAAGATCTTCACTGAGATCATATCCAGATAAGTAACACAAAATCGTTTTCGAAAACTCTCAGTTAACCCACCTCGGTCGAGATGTTCTTGGTTCAACCGAGGTGAAACACCTCGTTTCGCCAGAACTGTCCCGGTCGAGGTCGAAAATTTTTTTTTTAAAACCATTTTTTTTTTTCGGTTTCGACGTTTTTCTCAATCAAATAATCTGTAGGTATGCATGTAATATCAGATAATCACATAGAAGCAAACTGAAGAATACATATAAATAAAGATCCGATCAAGTAGAGTCATCCATCACATAAGTGTCAAATAATACACAAATACCCCATACTTGGGACACACTGTCCCAGTGGGTTAAAATAAGTCTAAGGACAGGATACTCACCGAACATAGCTAAACTGCATGAAGAAGTAAAAAAATAGTTCCCAGATAAGACCATCTCGGTTGGCGAAGTACATCTCGGTCGAGGTGTTCTGACAGTACCCGAGATGTATCTCAGTAAAGCTCGTTTCCTCAACTTCTCGAAATTTTGTTCTTCCAATGTAGCTCCTGAACTGTGATCCTTCCTTTTGGAATACCTGGTTGTTGTCTAGAGGAAAACAAAAACAAAGCAACTATCTAAACTAAACTAGAAAAGGGAGAAGAAGAGCAATACCTTGGGTTGCCTCCCAAGAAGCGCTTGGTTTAAGGTCGCTAGCTGGACCCTTCTCCATAGATTTACTCAATGTACCTTGAACACTTTGGAGTGCTCATCACATCCATCATAAAACTCTTCCAAAAAGGTTCCGGTTCCTAATTTCACCGGCAAATGGTAGGATTTCCTACGTACAAGCTTGTACGATTTGGTTCTCACCGGAATCCTACCGGTCTTCCTCTTTGTCCATGGGACATAACTCAGTCTTTCATCCCATCCTTTCCTTGATCGAGAAAACAGCTTCTCGAGAATCCTAGTAGCTTCCCCTTCTATAGCTTGGGGATGGTACAAGGTCCTTAGCATGCGAGGGACCCCATACTTGAACAAGAGACACTTCATCGCCTTAACGGTGTAGTGCTTGCAAACTCCACTCCTTATAATCCAAGGAGTATCTTCCTCCGAAAATTTCAAGAGAGATTTCATTTTGATCTTAGGAGGTTCTTTCGGAAGAGACCTCCAACTCTCCGGTGCTTTCCTGAAAAATTCAGAAATATTAATAGGGAATTCAAATGAAGTGGGAGAATGTACCTTGCAAAGTTCTCCAAAGCTTGAGACAAGTTTCGTGTTGGGTTGATAATCCACCCACGAAATCTCTCTCAGTTCTGCTGGTCTTTCTTCCACCTTGACCACAATCTCAGTAATTTGGCCAAGGTTCTCTGCATCTTCCATTTCTGGTTTTGCAGATTCTTCTTCCATCTCGGTCGAGGTCTCAACAGTCGGATCGAGATCCTCAACATCCTCCTCTTCCACAAAAACATCAAGAGAAGCTTCCGGTCCGACCAGAGGAATGCTTGGAACGTGCAACACTTCCTTATGCTCCTCTTCCGGCTTAGCGTAGGATATGTTGCTTTCCTTGAGCTCCTCCACCTTCTTCATCAACTTCTCCAATCTTGATTCGAGAGAGTCTTCAAAAGGTTGCTCATAAATGTTTTTAGGGACATTCTTCTCATCCCATATCACAAGTTCATGTTGAATGGCCTCTTCTCTTTCCCATTCATTGTTGAACCAATAGAAGGAGTACTTCTCCTCCAAGTATTCATAATGGTCCGCCCTAGCACTTTGTCTTGCTATCCAGGCTGGATCAAATGTAGTCATCGGAAATCCTGAAAACTACAAAACTCATAGAAAGAGTAGTTAGTAGCAACAGGGGCAAGTGCCCCGAAAGCAAACCGCAACCGGCTCGGTCTAGACCAAGTCCCCGGCAACGGCGCCAAAAACTTGTTCGCTCCAAACGGTGTGTGCAAGCTTTAAATTTATAACCCTAGACTTAAGCTTAAAACAAGGATGCGAACCCGCAGTGTACGGGTCAATCGTAGTAAAAGCAAGAAAATTCCAGGGGTCGATCACAGGGACTTAGTGAAACAAAGTCAACACGGTATGCTACGTTAATTCTAACCACAAGAGCGATTAACACAATCAAAGATGAATAAGATGTCAAATAAGCAAACATGCAATTCTAGGGATTAAAGCATCAAGTTGTGGTTCCAACTCAAGATCTATAGATAAGCGGACAAAGCTGAGATTTTTGCGTGGGGAAAGTGTTACTAAAGTGGAGTAGATCACCGGGTAAGTCTCACTACACACTAATCCTAGACCGTAACTCCTATTACCGGGTAAGTCTCAAGGAATCAAGATAAAGAACTATAACCTCAAACTAACACACCATCTAAGGGAATAGAATCAACCTTTACCGGGTAAGTCTCAGGCTAACTCACAAAGATGGGATGGAAGCACACTCAAACCCCAATAAAGGACAAACCTTTATTACCTACACTTATGATCGTTAATACACAAACTAAGGAATTACCGGGTAAGTCTCATCCTAAGCTTGCATTGAACCAGGAAGGTGTAATAAGAATAGGATTTAGCAAACTCTAACACTTAACTCTCAGTTTAGGATAGGATAAGTCACCTCGGTCAGAAGAATTCCACCCCGGCCGAGATGTTCATCAACCGAACGAGATGCTTAGGGTTAAGGTTAAAGACTCGAACTTTCAGGATCCTACTGGAATCTAAGACTATTCTATCATTGTTTTTCCCACAACCTTCAGCCAATCACCCTAGAATCACACAAGGAAATTAGCCACTCATCATCATTATGAAAGTATTAAATATATGGGAAGAAGGTGAATATTTGAACAAAGAAGAATTTAATGAAAAGACTTCAATAACTGAATCAAATATCACAACAAAAGCGTTCCTTGGATAGCAATCCAACAAGACAAGACAACAATTGAGGGAATTGAAGACAATCTTACAAAACCCTTCAAAAAGCTATAAAAGGCTATGATCTTCAACCTTCCTTCAACCTTCAAAAAGGTTCTTCGAAAACTCCCAAATTGGAGTATGCTGCGGCTGCTGCGTTGTATGCGAGATTTCCAGCTGTAAGCGGATGTCGGAATTATGGGAAATCCGACCCTTTTTATAGGAAAAATAAACCTCCAAAGATAATAAATCTTAAGAAGATATTATCCCATAAATATAGGTAAAATATATGATTCTGCATATCTCCTTCCTTCCAGAAGCTCAGCCCAAAAATATAAGATCACTTTCCAAATTTAAAAGATCTCTTCCAAGAATAAAATATTCTCGCCGCGTCCTAGGTATTCGCCTCGGTCGAGTCGGCGTCTCTGGATTGCCTCGGTCGAGGTGAACCTCTGGTCAACCGAGGTGACTCAGAATGTGGAATCTCTCGAATTTGCTCCAAAGTGAATCTTCAATCCATGGCTATGCTTCCTGGATGTAGCTCCAAATGACTCTTGACTCCTTTTGCTCCTTTTTGATGCAAAACGTACCATATTACCTGCAATTACAACGAAACTAGGTGTAGACCTCGATTCTTGCAAAGGTAGATGAAATGGTAGTAAAATCACATAATGTACATACAAACATGCAGAATATGAAAGATAAAACGTCCAAACAAACCCCAAAATATAGACTATAATTCATGCTATCAAAATACCCCATACTTAGCCCTTGCTTGTCCCCAAGCAAGTTCCTCATATAAAAGACAAGATAGAATGGATTATAAGTCAAGAGAATCAATGAAAAAGTCTTTCAAAAATTATTTTATGGTGTGCAACTATCATAGATCACTCTAAGAGAATACTTCCTGGAATTAAAAACTTAATATGCTCAAAACATTTTATAAATATAAGAAAGTTGTTCATCTTTGCATAAAATCATAGAATGCATAATAAATCATAATTATCAAAATTAATCATGTATAATCCAATTTAAACCGCTAAGTCAATCAACAAGCTCAAGGTCTCAAGGGCTTCCCAAAAGAAAAGGTCAAGAAACGTGTAGGGTAGGGATGTATTTAAGGTAATGTGGTGCTAGAATCCGGGAAAAGGATGAACTTCACTTCACTTTGACTTGCAACACCTTCCACCAATAAGCTTTGCTTATTTCACACTTTTCCTTTTTTATTTTACTTTTTTTTTCTTTTTTTTTTTACTTTTTGGGATGCATGGACAGAGGTGCACAATAACCGAAGCCTAGGAAATCTGCAATCATCAATTTCTCGAGATGCATCAAACCCTTGATGCACATACCATGACCCGTTAGGAATATCGCTCAATCCGACTTTGGCAAGACACAAACACCCGGCTATGTGAATGGTGCCGAGTTACTCATCTTCATGATTGACTTCCCCAAACCTAGAATTACTTTCTAACACTTTACTTCCAGCCCACTCTTCAACTTTTACTTGCTTTCACCACTTTGCTTGCTTCCAAATTCCCGGATAGGTAAAGGGAGGCAAAATGTATATGAGGGGCTAAGCATGATCAAGAAGAAGAAGAAGAAGAGAATGAATTGCCTTGGTCTTTCCAAGAAGAATGTGAGAGAACTTAACCTGCGGTGTCAACCTTCAAATTCAACATAATTTGGATAAAAACAAAGTATTAAACATGCTAATAATTTCAAACAAAGCATTTAGCAACTTAAACATATTATAAAACCTTTCAAACACACAAAGAAATTAAAAACAGTAGGTAAACAAAATCTTCACTGAGATCATATCCAGATAAGTAACACAAAAATCGTTTTCGAAAACTTTCTGTTACGCCGCCTCGGTCGAGGTGTTCTTGGTTCAACCGAGGTGAAACACCTCGTTTCGCCAGAATCTCCCCGGTCGAGGTCAAAATATATATATATATATATATATATATATATATTTTTTTTTTTTTTAAAACCAATTTTTTTCTTTTCGGTTCGGTTTCGACGTTTTTCTCAATCAAATAATCTGTAGGTATGCATGTAATATCAGATAATCATATAAAGGCAAGTGAAGCATAAATATGAAAGTATCCGATGAATATAATACATCAAAAGTATCGAATACATCAAGTAGTCAAGTAGTCAAATAATACATCAAATACCCCATACTTGAGACACACTGTCCCAGTGGGTATAAATAAAAGTTTAAATGAAAGAGGACTCACCGGATAAAGAGCTGAACTGCATAAAAATATAATAAATAAAACCCTGCAGCTCCTCAGTAGTCTCGATCCGGTGGTGGTGGTGGTATGTAGGGGAATTGAGTCGGGTCATAGGGATAGCCCATGACATGTTGGAACTGTAGCTGAGTCATCATGTGCTGATGATGCTGCCGCTCCTGCATCTCGCGGATGTCCAATGAAAGTGCAGCATATGAGTCGATAACCTGATCCGTCAGGTCATCGATCCGTCGGTGTGCTGCTCTGTCCCTAACTCTCTGCCTCCTGCGCCTAGCGGGCCTGACTGGAGAAGTCTCAGCTGGCGCCGGCTCAGTGTCCTCCTCATCCTCATCCAAATCAATAATGGGAGGCGCGCTCGTCCCAGCAGTATCTGTACCTGTGTCCATCGGGACGCCGCCTCCTCTATCATCAACTGTCTCGTCGTCGTCGTCCTCATCAGCTTCATCAGCCTCCTCCTCAGCAGGGGCAGCTGCTCCCTCTCTATAGTCCTCCATAAGCGGGGCCCATGCTGTCTGCCAGAAGTGCGGGTCGAAGACCGAGAACTGTGCAGACCATCTGATGCCCTGAGGTGCAGTCCGCTCCCAAGGCATAGCAACGTAGGGTGTAGTCAGTCCACGGGGAACTAGAATCCGCCGTGTAATCATCTCCTGAAGTCCGAGCGGCTTGGCAGCCGCCACCATGGTACACCTACTCAGATCCATATCCTGATACCTAGCGATATGGGTCACTATACCTCCGCAGCATATATCACCCTTCCCTTTGGCCTTGATCCTGTGCAGATCCTCTGCCAGCATCAAGCCAAAGTCAGGGTATCCCCCTGTGACCATGCAGTATAAGGAGAAGAGCTCCCCCTGTCGGACCTTCTGGGGCGTCTCAGTACGCGCCAGAAGCGTCTCGCTGAAGATCCTGTGTGCCAACCGAAAAACTAGATGATAGATAAGCTTCGCTCTGGAATCACCAGGGCGCCACCTGTCTGCATGACTCGTAATGTGGGCAATCTGACCCCAGAACTCTCTAGCTACAGCTCGGGTCAGGAAATCTACAGCGGTGGGGGTAGGGAAGCCAAAAATGTCTCTCCAGTAGGCAAGAGGTACTAGGTAGTTCCGGTTCATCAACCGGTACTTCACAGCCCCCTCTGTGGGGAGGTAAGTGAAGGAACTGACAAACTCGAGGGTAGGCTCAAGGTAGGCTGGGGCTTGGATCTCAGTAAACTGATCCAGCCCGACTGTGGTGATCATCCTCCTAAGTTCTCCATCTACATGGAGACAGTCAAAGGCAGAAACGTCCAGAAATCTAGGAGCGATGACTGGACGACTAGCAATGCGGTCATAATCTACCCGGTGTCTCTCATGGATCACCGGGATAGAAGGTCGGGATGAGGAAGAAGAAGGGGAAGGAGAGGATCTATCTCTAAGGGCTAGCAATCTGTCAGAACTCATTTTCAAAACAACACTGTCAGACCACCTCGGTTGACTGACAACTCAAAGAATCACCTCGACCGAGGTGCAGACCGACTGGACCGAGGCGAAGACAGTTCGAATTCCACTCTCTGATTTTCAGTTCTTTTCCCCCTAAAATCACTACAAATGCTGCCTAAGGGGTACTTATGGATTTCCTCAACAAAATCAAGGGCAACCAAAGCCCAATACGCAGTAAACGAGCGAGTTAGGGTTTTCGAACGTTTTTACCTCGTTTCGGTCGAAACGTTCAAATTTCCTGCAGATCCGTGGTAGCAATCGACTCTTCTACTCTTTAATCGCGTTTTGGAAGCAGAAATCTTCGAAAACGAGCGAGAAACGGAGGAGAACGAGGTATAGCTATCGCCGCGGTCGAAATGGGGTAAAAAAATGAAACTGTAATTTTTTTTCTTTTTATACTGTTACTGGATCTGCTGTCACCTCGGTCGAGATGGTCTCGACTGGCCCGAGGTGGTATGGACCGAGGCGGTTCTGCAGAAACCCTAGTCGCCTCGGTTGCCTCAAGAATCAACTCGGTCGAGATGCTCTGACAGTGACCGAGGTGCTTCTGTCTTCTCAGATTCTCGAACTTCTGTCCTTCCAGATGTGCTCCTTCCTGTTGTCTGTCCAGAATGCCAAAAACAAAGCAAAGCAAAGCAAAAACAAAAACTATCTAAGCTAGACTAGAAAACGGGAAAGAAGAGCAATACCTTGGGTTGCCTCCCAAGAAGCGCTTGATTTAAGGTCGCTAGCTGGACCATAATGCGTCTCAAAGGAGGTAGGAGGTGCCCTCACCCCATACTTCACCTCCATCGTGGGGTGAAGTAAGTAGATCCATCAAACGCTCCAAGACGTGCAAGTGCTCATCGGGGAATGAATCGTCTATGGGTGGGCTATCCGTCTCGCGGGAAGATTCCGGTAGCCGGCTGAGGTGATCCGCAACTGAATTCTCGGATCCCTTCTTATCGCGGATCTCTAGGTCAAACTCTTGAAGCAAGAGAATCCATCGAATAAGACGCGGCTTGGCATCTTTCTTAGCCATCAAGTAACGAATGGCTGCATGGTCGGTGTAGACAATGACTTTCGCCCCTACTAGATAGGAACGAAACTTCTCGAAAGCATATACAACCGCCAATAACTCCTTTTCGGTGGTAGCGTAGTGGCGTTGTGCTTCATCTAGCGTCTTGCTAGCATAGTAGATGGCGGTGGTCCGTCCATCCTTCTTCTGTCCAAGCACCGCTCCTACGGCTACATCGCTAGCGTCACACATGACCTCAAAGGGCAAGGTCCAATCAGGGGGCTGGATAATGGGAGCGGAGATCAACGCTTCCTTAATCCTGTAAAAAGCATCAAGACACTCCTGCGAAAACTCAAAAACAACATCTTTATTCAAGAGGTTAGTTAGAGGTTTAGAAATCTTGGAGAAGTCCTTGATGAATCTCCTGTAGAAACCTGCATGCCCGAGAAAACTCCTCACACCTTTAACAGAACAAGGAGGAGGGAGTTTCTCAATAGTCTCGATCTTAGCTCGATCGACCTCAATACCTCGATTAGAAACGAGGTGTCTGTTCGCTCCAAACGGTGTGTGCAAGCTTTAAATTTATAACCCTAGACTTAAGCTTAAAACAAGGATGCGAACCCGCAGTGTACGGGTCAATCGTAGTAAAAGCAAGAAAATTCCAGGGGTCGATCACAGGGACTTAGTGAAACAAAGTCCAGTACGGTATGCTAGTGTTGATGCTAACCACAAGAGCAAGTATACAATCAAAGATGAATAAGATGTCAAATAAGCAAACATGCAATTCTAGGGATTAAAGCATCTAGTTGTGGTTCCAACTCAAGATCTATAGATAAGTGGACAAAGCTGAGATTTTTGCATGGGGAAGGTGTTTCTAAAGTGGAGTAGATCACCGGGTAAGTCTCAAGGAATCAAGATAAAGAACTATAACCTCAAACTAACACACCATCTAAGGGAATAGAATCAACCTTTACCGGGTAAGTCTCAGGCTAACTCACAAAGATGGGATGGAAGCACACTCAAACCCCAATAAAGGACAAGCCTTTATTACCTAAACTTATGATCGTTGGTATACAAACTAAGGAATTACCGGGTAAGTCTCATCCTAAGCTTGCTTTGAACCAGAAAGGTATAATAAGAATAGGATTTGGCAAACTCTAACACATTAACTCTCAGTTAAGGATCGGATAAGCCACCTCGGTCAGCCAGTTTCCACCCCGGCCGAGATGTTCATCGACTGAACGAGATGCTTAGGGTTAAGGTTAAAGACTCGAACTTTCAGGATCCTACTGGATTAAGATTATTCTATCATTGTTTTTCCCACAACCTTCAGCCAATCACCCTAGAATCACACAAGGAAATTAGCCACTCA
This sequence comes from Fagopyrum esculentum, assembly GCA_033239045.1. Lineage (NCBI taxonomy): Eukaryota > Viridiplantae > Streptophyta > Magnoliopsida > Caryophyllales > Polygonaceae > Fagopyrum > Fagopyrum esculentum. The sequence continues at coordinate 24,088,179 of BSUD01000003.1, forward strand.
TCATCATAATGAAAGTATTAAATATATGGGAAGAAGGTGAATATTTGAATAAAGAAGAATTTAATGAAAACACTTCAATAACTGAATCAAATATCACACAAAATCGTTCCTTGGATAATAATCCAACTAGACAAGACAACAAGGAAAAGAATTGAAGACAATCTTACAAAACCCTCCAAAAAGCTATAAAGCTATAGTCTTCAATCTTCCTTCAACCTTCAAAAAGGTTCTTCGAATCTCCCAAATTGGAGTAGGATGCGGCTGCTGCGCTGATAGCGGGTGTTCTAACTGTAAGCGGATGTAAGCGGGCTTGTCGAATTGTGGAAATCCAACCCTTTTTATAGGAAAAATAAACCTCCAAAGATAATAAATCTTAAGAAGATATATTCCCATAAAAATAGGTAAAATATATGATTCTGCATATCTCCTTCCTTCTAGAAGCTCAGCCCAAAAATATAAGATCACTTTCCAATTTTAAAAGATCTCAGCCAAGAATAAAATATTCTCGCCGCGTCCTAGGTGTTCGCCTCGGTCGAGTCGGCGTCTCTGGATCGCCTCGGTCGAGATGAATCTCTGGTCAACCGAGGTGACTCATAACTGAATGTGGAATCTCTCAAAACTGGTCCAAAGTAAATCTTTAATCCATGGTTGTGCTTCCTGAGTGTAACTCCAAATGACTCTTGACTCCTTTTGCTCCTTTTTGATGCAAAACGTACCATATTACCTGCAATTACAATGAAACTAGGTGTAGACCTCGATTCTCGCAAAGGTAGATGAAATGGTAGTAAAATCACATAATGTACATACAAACCTGCAGATTATGAAAGATAAAACGTCCAAACAAACCCCAAAATATAGACTATAATTCATGCTATCAAAATACCCCATACTTAGCCCTTGCTTGTCCCCAAGCAAGTTCCTCATATAGAAGACAAGATAGAATGGATTATAAGTCAAGAAAATCAATGAAAAGTCTTTCAAAAACATTTTATGGTGTGCAACTATCATAGATCACTCTAAGAGAATACTTCCTGGAAATTAAAAACTCAATATGATCAAAACATTTTATAAATATAGGAAAGTTGTTCATCTTTGCATAAAATCATAGAATGCATAATAAATCATAATTATCAAAATTAATCATGTATAATCCGATTTAAACCGCTAAGTCAATCAACAAGCTCAAGGTCTCAAGGGCTTCCCAAAAGAAAGGTCAAGAAACGTGTAGGGTAGGGATGTATGTAAGGTAATGTGGTGCTAGAATCCGGGAAAAGGATGAACTTCACTTTCACTTTGACTTGCAACATCTTCCACCAATAAGCTTTGCTTATCTCACACTTTTTCTTTTTACTTTACTTTTTGGGATGCATGGACAGAGGTGCACAATAACCGAAGCCTAGGAAATCTGCAATCATCAATTTCTCGAGATGCATCAAACCCTTGATGCACATACCATGACCCGATAGGAATATCGCTCAATCCGACTTTGGCAAGACACAAACACCCGGCTATGTGAATGGTGCCGAGTTACTCATCTTCATGATTGACTTCCCCAAACCTAAAATTACTTTCTAGCACTTCCACTTCCAGCCACCTTCAACTTTAACTTGCTTTCACCACTTCGCTTGCTTCCAAATTCCCGGATAGGTAAAGGGAGGCAAAATGTATATGAGGGGCTAAGCATGATCAAGAAGAAGAAGAAGAAGAGAATGAATTGCCTTGGTCTTTCCAAGAAGAATGTGAGAGAACTTAACCTGCGGTGTCAACCTTCAAATTCAACATAATTTGGATAAAAACAAAGTATTAAACATGCTAATAATTTCAAACAAAGCATTTAGCAACTTAAACATATTATAAAACCTTTCAAACACACAAAGAATTTAAATCCAGTCGGTAAACAAAATCTTCACCGAGATCATATCCAGATAAGTAACACAAAAATCGTTTTCGAAAACTCTCAGTTAACCCACCTCGGTCGAGATGTTCTTGGTTCAACCGAGGTGAAACACCTCGTTTTGCCAGAACTGTCCCGGTCGAGGTCAAAAATTTTTTTAAAACCATTTTTTTTTTTTTTTTTTTTTTTTTTTTTCGGTTTCGACGTTTTTCTCAATCAAATAACCTGTAAGTATGCATGCAATCTCAGATAAACATATAAATGCAGATAAAGCATGAATATGAAAATATCCGGTAAATAATACATCAAAGGTCAAATAATACATCATGAGTCGAATAAGTCAGATAATACATCAACTAAATACCCCATACTTGAGACACACTGTCCCAGTGGGTGTAAATAAAGTCTGAAAGAAAGGAGGACTCACCGGATAAAGAGCCGAACTGCATAAAAATAAAATAAATAAAATCCTGCAGCTCCTCAGAAGTCCTGATCCGGTGGTGGTGGTGGTATGTAGGGGAACTGAGTCGGGTCATAGGGATAGCCCATGACATGTTGGAACTGTAGCTGAGCCATCATGTGCTGATGATGCTGCCGCTCCTGCATCTCGCGGATGTCCAATGAAAGTGCAGCATAAGTGTCGATAACCTGATCCGTCAGGTCATCGATCCGTCGGTGTGCTGCTCTGTCTCTAAGGGCTAGTATCCTATCTGAACTCATCTCGTTTCGGTCGAAAATGCTCAGATTTCTTGCAGATCTGTTGTTGCAATCGACTCCTCTTCCCTTTAATTGCAGTTTTGGAACAGAAATCGTCGGAAAAGAGCGAGAAACGAGAGAGAACGAGGTGCTCTGTCGCCGCGGTCGAAATGGGTGAAAAATAAAAAGTGAAAAGTAATTTTCGCTTTTTATACCGTCGCGAGATCTGCTGTCACCTCGGTCGAGATGGTCTCGACTGGACCGAGGTGGTACGGACCGAGGCGGTTCTGCAGAAACCCTAGTCGCCTCGGTTGCTTCAAGAATCAACTCGGTCGAGGTGTTCTGACAGTGACCGAGGTGCCTCTTTCTTCTCAGAATCTCGAACTTCTGTCCATCCAGATGTGCTCCTTCCTGTTGTCTGTCCAGAACGCCAAAAACAAAGCAAAGCAAAGCAAAAACAAAAACTATCTAAGCTAGACTAGAAAACGGGAAAGAAGAGCAATACCTTGGGTTGCCTCCCAAGAAGCGCTTGATTTAAGGTCGCTAGCTGGACCATAATGCGTCTCAAAGGAGGTAGGAGGTGCCCTCACCCCATACTTCACCTCCATCGTGGGGTGAAGTAAGTAGATCCATCAAATGCTCCAAGACGTGCAAGTGCTCATCGGGGAATGAATCGTCTATGGGTGGGTTATCCGTCTCGCGGGAAGATTCCGGTAGCCGGCTGAGGTGATCCGCAACTGAATTCTCGGATCCCTTCTTATCGCGGATCTCTAGATCAAACTCTTGAAGCAAGAGAATCCATCGAATAAGACGCGGCTTGGCATCTTTCTTAGCCATCAAGTAACGAATGGCTGCATGGTCGGTGTAGACAATGACTTTCGCCCCTACTAGATAGGAACGAAACTTCTCGAAAGCATACACAACCGCCAATAACTCCTTTTCGGTGGTAGCGTAGTGGCGTTGTGCTTCATCTAGCGTCTTGCTAGCATAGTAAATGGCGGTGGTCCGTCCATCCTTTTTCTGCCCAAGCACCGCTCCTACGGCTACATCGCTAGCGTCACACATGACCTCAAAGGGTAAGGTCCAATCAGGAGGCTGGATAATGGGAGCGGAGATCAACGCTTCCTTAATCCTGTAAAAAGCATCAAGACACTCCTGCGAAAACTCAAAAACAACATCTTTATTCAAGAGGTTAGTTAGAGGTTTAGAAATCTTGGAGAAGTCCTTGATGAATCTCCTGTAGAAACCTGCATGCCCGAGAAAACTCCTCACACCTTTTACAGAACAAGGAGGAGGGAGTTTCTCAATAGTCTCGATCTTAGCTCGATCGACCTCAATACCTCGATTAGAAACGAGGTGTCCTAGCACAATGCCTTCGTTAACCATAAAATGACACTTCTCCCAATTCAAAACAAGGTTAGTGTCTTCACATCTTTTAAGCACTAGAGAAAGGTTAGATAGGCAATCATCAAAAGAGGAACCATATACAGAAAAATCATCCATAAATACTTCAATGATCTCCTCTATGTATTCGGAAAAGATAGCCATCATGCATCGCTGGAAGGTAGCTGGTGCATTGCACAATCCAAATGGCATCCTCCGATAGGCAAACGTCCCCCATGGACAAGTGAAAGTGGTCTTCTCCTGATCATCCGGATGGATAGGAATCTGGAAGAATCCACTATAGCCGTCCAAGTAGCAAAAGTGTGAATGCTGGGCCAACCGTTCGAGCATTTGATCAATGAAGGGAAGCGGAAAATGATCCTTCCGAGTAGCCGTGTTCAGCTTCCTATAGTCGATGCAAACTCTCCAGCCCGTAACGGTCCTTGTTGGGATCAACTCGTTGTTCTTATTCGTCACAACGGTCATCCCTCCTTTCTTCGGAACGACATGCACCGGGCTAACCCACTTGCTGTCCGAGATAGGATAAATAATACCTGCATCCAACAACTTAAGAACTTCCTTCTTCACAACCTCTTTCATGATCGGATTTAACCGTCTTTGAGGTTCTCGTGAAGTCTTATGATTATCTTCCATTAGAATTCTATGCATGCAGAAAGAAGGTTTAATGCCAATAAGATCATCCGTGGTGTAACCTATGGCTTTTCGATGCTTTCTCAGGACATGCATTAGCTTAGTTAATTCAGAATCGGAAAGGGAAGCACTAACAATAACGGGATAAGTAGAATCCGGCCCAAGAAAGATATACCTCAAGTGACTAGGGAGTTGTTTAAGCTCCACAACTGGGGGTGCTTTCTGAGAGGGATCTGTGCTTCCTCTTTCCAGTGGAGTCGTGTCAGAAACTGGACTAGATGCAGTCTCAGTTTGAATCGTCTCGCTGTCGACCTCGGTCGAGGCGCAAAGGCGTTGACCGAGGTGTTCTTCAGACGCCTCGCTCTGTCCAGAAGGTGCCTCGGTCGAGGTACTACTACTGGATCCGAGGCTGGAAATCTTCGTTTCCTGGACTAGCTTCTCAGTTTTAGCTCCTGGATCCTCTTCCAGTGCCCTCAAGCTCTGTATATCTGCATCACAAGAAGCATCTATACCTTCCTCCATTAAACTGAAGCTAATAACTCTTTCGAGTGGATCGTTAATAAGGATAGAGCTCACCAATTCTCTTGATTCTTCTTCATCATAGATGTTGAAGATATCATCAGTTAGTTGCTCCCCTTTCATGGCTGCAAGTAGTGCGAACTCCACCTCATCGCCACCAACGTTGAATTTCAACTTGGCGTTCTTGCAATCCACATTGCAACCCGAAGTTGCTAGAAATGGCCTCCCGAGAATGATGGGAACAGGATAATCTGCGGGAATGTCAAGTACGACAAAATCTATAGGTAGATAGAAATTACCTAACTTGACCGGAACGTCTTCCAAAATGCCCACGGGATGGGTGATGGAGCGATCCGCCATGTAAAGTCGAAACTTGACCGGCTTGGGCTCTCCAAGACCGATCTTAGTGCATAGCTCCAGCGGGATGATGCTCACGCTGGCTCCTAGATCGCAAAGGGCTTCACAAGTGACATCCCCAACTTGAATGGGGATGCAAAATGAGCCGGGATCTCTCAACTTAGGTGGCATCTTCTCCTTCATGATCTTTATGAGTTCCGAAGATTTAGATGTCATCCTAACTTCACCAACATCCTCCAGCTTCCTCTTCCTTGATAAGATCTCTTTTAAGAACTTCCCATAGGCGGGCATACCTAAAATAGCATCAAGGAAAGGAATGTTAATATGTAGCTTATTCATCAAGTCAAGGAACTTACCAAAGTGCTTGTCTAGATGTGCTCTGGCTCTGGACTGAGGGAATGGAAGTGGTGGTTTATATGCAGGAGGTGGAACATAAGCTTCTGTCGTTCCTCCTGCTTTTTGTTGCTCTGCCTCGGTTGGCATCTCGGTCGAGGTGTTCTTCGACTGGATCTGGACCGAGGTGGTCTGCGTCGAGCGAGGTACTGGATCGGCAGTTTTGAGTCCACTCCTCGTCGTTATGGCCATACACTGGCCCTTAGGGTTAGTTTCCGTCTTTGCTGGAAGCTTCCCTGGATCTCTTGGCGCTTCATTCGCCCTATTAGCAAGTTGTTGTTCAAGGGACTTTTGGGCCCTCGAAAATGAAGTCATAGAATTCTCCATAGCGCCAAGCTTGATCAAGATTGCCTCCAGAACTGCGTCTTTCTTTTCCGGTTGAGACAAACTTGATCCTTGCCCTTGGCTTTTCAATGGAGTAGAAGAGGAAGAAGGGGAAGAGAGGAAAGGATTAGAGGAATCATTTGAATTGGAGTTTGAATGATTGTTACCGTAATTTTGATTATTCGCCCTCTAGTTGTTGCTATTGGATCCTCTATTGTTGTTGTTGTAGTTGTTGTTTCGGGGTCCGTTGTTGTTGTTACGGTACCCGTTGTTGTTGTTGTTCCTTTGCCCTTGCTCTTCCTTCTTAGTTTGAGCCATCAAGAGCTCTTTTAATTCCTTCACGTCATTCTTCAATGATGTGAGTTGATTGTTGTTGGGTTGAGTCTCTTGAAAGTTGACTCTTTTAACTCCACCTTCGGCTCCTTGGTGGGTATACTTCTCCATGTGCAAGGCTTGCTTCTCAATGAAGTCCCATGCATCATCAACCGCCATGTCCATGAATGTACCGGCGGAGAGTAGTTGGAGATTGAACTGGGTGTTTCCGTCCAGCCCTTTGAAGTAGATCTCCAACAACTCGATCTTTGGAATCCCATGATGTGGGCAATCCAAAAGGATATCCTTGAACCGCTCCCAAGACTTGGACAAGCTCTCCTTGTCCTTCATGATGAAAGCATTGATCTTTCCCCTCATTTCAGCGGTCTTTGAAGGTGGAAAGAATTTGGTTAGGAATTCCGTAGTCATCTCCTCCCATGTGCTAATTTTTCCTGGAGGAAGAGATTGATACCAAGTAAGAGCTCTATCTTTTAAAGAAAAGTAAAAAGGTCTTAGCTTGTAGTTGTTATTTTCAATTCTAGAAGGTCGTAAGGTCTCCATCAAGATCTCGTAGTTTTGAAGATGTTGATGCGGTGACTCCTTCTCTAGTCCTCCGAATTGACATTGGCGAATCATGGCTAGAACTTGCGGTCGAAGTTCGTAGTCATGATCTGCTGGATCTCCTAGGTTCACCCCTGGACGCCTCAGCTGCTGATTAGGGTCCATTCTTTGACTTAGGGTTTGTGGGATTCCTGCAAGAAGAACATCTCGGATTGGTATCCGATGTGGATGTACATCGACCGGGGCGTCGGGTGCTGGAATCTGCCTCGGTCGAGGATCGACTACTGGATCCTGCATCGGTCGAGGATCAACTACTGGATCCTGCATCGGTCGAAGTAGAATCTGGTTCCGAATGGCTGCAATCTCAGCTTCGATTGCTGCAGTCTTGGCTTGATTCTCTTCTTTCTCTTGCCTTAGCTCTTCTTTACTGAGACGTGGCAGCTCCTGCGTCTCTCTCAATTGGGCCGCAAGATCGTGATCGTCTTGTTGGGCCATTTTCGCTTCTCTTAAGCGTCTCTTGTATGTCTTTTCTGGTTCGGGATCGTAAGGAACGATTTCCTTCCCAGCGTGGGTTCTTCGCATATACCTAAGAAAGAACCTGCAAAAGTCACTCAAGTAGAGTGGTAAGATGAAACGGGGCAAATGCCCCAAGAGCAAACCGTACCGGCTTGGTCTAGACCAAGTCCCCGGCAGCGGCGCCAAAAACTTGTTCGCTCCAAACGGTGTGTGCAAGCTTTAAATTTATAACCCTAGACTTAAGCTTAAAACAAGGATGCGAACCCGCAGTGTACGGGTAAATCGTAGTAAAAGCAAGAAAATTCCAGGGGTCGATCACAGGGACTTAGTGAAACAAAGTCAACACGGTATGCTACGTTAATTCTAACCACAAGAGCGATTAACACAATCAAAGATGAATAAGATGTCAAATAAGAAAACATGCAATTCTAGGGATTAAAGCATCTAGTTGTGGTTCCAACTCAAGATCAATAGATAAGCGGACAAAGCTGAGATTTTTGCGTGGGGAAGGTGTTACTAAAGTGGAGTAGATCACCGGGTAAGTCTCACTACACACTAGTCCTAAACCGTAACTCCTATTACCGGGTAAGTCTCAAGGAATCAAGATAAAGAACTATAACCTCAAACTAACATACCATCTAAGGGAATAGAATCAACCTTTACCGGGTAAGTCTCAGGCTAACTCACAAAGATGGGATGGAAGCACACTCAAACCCCAATAAAGGATAAACCTTTATTACCTACACTTATGATCGTCGGTACACAAACTAAGGAATTACCGGGTAAGTCTCATCCTAAGCTTGCATTGAACCAGGAAGGTGTAATAAGAATAGGATTTAGCAAACTCTAACACTTAACTTTCTGTTTTAGGTCGGATAAGTCACCTCGGTCAGAAGAATTCCACCCCGGCCGAGATGTTCATCAACCGAACGAGATGCTTAGGGTTAAGGTTAAAGACTCGAACTTTCAGGATCCTACTGGAATCTAAGATTATTCTATCATTGTTTTTCCCACAACCTTCAGCCAATCACCCTAGAATCACACAAGAAAATTAGCCACTCATCATCATTATGAAAGTATTAAATATATGGGAAGAAGGTGAATATTTGAACAAAGAAGAATTTAATGAAAAGACTTCAATAACTGAATCAAATATCACAACAAAAGCGTTCCTTGGATAGCAATCCAACAAGACAAGACAACAATTGAGGGAATTGAAGACAATCTTACAAAACCCTTCAAAAAGCTATAAAAGGCTATGATCTTCAACCTTCCTTCAACCTTCAAAAAGGTTCTTCGAAAACTCCCAAATTGGAGTATGCTGCGGCTGCTGCGTTGTATGCGAGATTTCCAGCTGTAAGCGGATGTCGGAATTATGGGAAATCCGACCCTTTTTATAGGAAAAATAAACCTCCAAAGATAATAAATCTTAAGAAGATATTATCCCATAAATATAGGTAAAATATATGATTCTGCATATCTCCTTCCTTCCAGAAGCTCAGCCCAAAAATATAAGATCACTTTCCAAATTTAAAAGATCTCTTCCAAGAATAAAATATTCTCGCCGCGTCCTAGGTATTCGCCTCGGTCGAGTCGGCGTCTCTGGATTGCCTCGGTCGAGGTGAACCTCTGGTCAACCGAGGTGACTCAGAATGTGGAATCTCTCGAATTTGCTCCAAAGTGAATCTTCAATCCATGGCTATGCTTCCAGGATGTAGCTCCAAATGACTCTTGACTCCTTTTGCTCCTTTTTGATGCAAAACGTACCATATTACCTGTAATTACAACGAAACTAGGTGTAGACCTCGATTCTTGCAAAGGTAGATGAAATGGTAGTAAAATCACATAATGTACATACAAACATGCAAAATATGAAAGATAAAACGTCCAAACAAACCCCAAAATATAGACTATAATTCATGCTATCATGAGACTTACCTGGTGATCTACTCCACTTTAGTAACACCTTCCCCACGCAAAAATCTCAGCTTTCTCCGCTTATCTTTAGATCTTGAGTTGGAACCACAACTAGAAGCTTTAATCCGTAGAATTGCATGTTTACTTATTTGACTTCTTATTCATCTTTGATTGTGTTAATTGCTCTTGTGGTTAGTATTCACGAAGCTTACCGTTATTGACTTTGTTTCACCGAGTCCCTGTGATCGACCCCTGGAATTCCTTGCTTTTTACTACGATTGACCCGTACACTGCGGGTTCGCATCCTTGTTTTAAGCTTAAGTCTAAGGTTATAAATTTAAAGCTTGCACACACCGTTTGGAGCGAACAAGTTTTTGGCGCCGTTGCCGGGGACTTGGTCTAGACCGAGTCGGTACGGTTTGCTCTTGGGGCGCTTGCCCCCGTGTCATCTAACCACTCTACTTGAGTGACTTTTGCAGGTTCCTTCTCAGGTATATGCAAAGAACCCGCACTGGGAAGGAAATCGTTCCTTACGATCCCGAACCAGAAAAGACATACAAGCGACGCTTAAGAGAAGCGAAGATGGCCCAACAAGATGATCGCGATCTTGCGGCCGAATTAAAAGATACGCTAGAGCTGCTACGTCTCAGCAAGGAAGAACTAAGGCAAGAGAAAGAAGAGAATCGCACCAGGACTGCAACAATCGAAGCGGAGATAGCAGTCATACGAAACCAGATTCTACAACCACCGAGGGAAGATCCTCCTGTTGATCCTCGACCGATGCAGGACCCAGTAGTTGACCCTCGACCGAGGCATGTTCCAGTACCTGACGCCCCGGCCGATGTACTTCCACCTCGGAGGCCAGTCCGAGATGTTCTTCTTGCAGGAATCCCACAAACCCTAGGTCAAAGAATGGACCCTAATCAGCAACTGAGGCGTCCAGGAGTGAACCTAGGAGATCCAGCGGATCATGACTACGAACTTCGACCGCAAGTTCTATCCATGATTCGCCAATGCCAATTCGGAGGGCTAGAGAAGGAGTCACCACATCAACATCTTCAAAACTACGAGATCTTGATGGAAACCTTGCGACCTTCCAGAATTGAAAACAATAATTACAAGCTAAGACCTTTTTACTTTTCTTTAAAAGATAGAACTCTTACTTGGTATCAATCTCTTCCTCCAGGTAAAATTAGCACATGGGAGGAGATGACTACGGAATTCTTGACCAAATTCTTTCCCCCCTCAAAGACAGCTGAAATGAGAGGGAATATTAATGCTTTCATCATGAAGGACAAGGAGAGCTTGTCCAAATCTTGGGAGCGGTTCAAGGATATCCTTTCGGATTGCCCACATCATGGGATTCCAAAGATCGAGTTGTTGGAGATCTACTTCAAAGGACTGGACGGAAGCACCCAGTTCAATCTCCAACTACTCTCCGCCGGTACCTTCATGGACATGGCGATTGATGAGGCTTGGGACTTCATTGAGAAGCAAGCCTTGCACATGGAGAAATATACCCACCAAGGAGCTGAAGGTGGATTTAAAAGAGTCAACTTTCAAGAGACTCAATCCAACAACAATCAACTCACGTCTTTGAAGAATGACGTGAAGCAATTGAAGGAACTCTTGATGGCTCAAACCAAGAAGGAAGAGCAAGGGCAAAGGAACAACAACAACAACGGGTACCGTAACAACAACGGTCCCCGAAACAACAACTACAACAACAACAACAATAGAGGGTCAAATAGCAACAATTGGAGGACGAACAATCAAAGCAACCAGAATCCTGGTAACAATTATTCTAACTCCAACTCTAATAATTCCTCTAACCCGTTCATCTCTTCCCCTTCTTCTTCTTCTACTCCATTAAAAAGCCAAGGGCAAGGATCAAGTTCGTCTCAGCCGGAAAAGAAAGACGCAGTTTTGGAGGCTATCTTGATCAAGCTTAGCGCTATGGAGAATTCTATGACTTCATTTTCGAGGGCCCAAAAGTCCTTCGAACAACAACTTGCTAGTAGGGCGAATGAAGCGCCAAGAGATCCAGGGAAGCTTCCAGCAAAGACGGAAAGCAACCCTAAGGGCCAGTGCATGGCCATAACGACGAGGAGTGGACTCAAAACTGCAGATCCAGTACCTCGTTCGACGCAGACCACCTCGGTCCAGATCCAGTCGAAGAACACCTCGACCGAGATGCCAACCGAGGCAGAGCAACAGAAAGCAGGCGGGACAACTTAAACTTATATTCCACCTCCTGCATACAAACCACCACTTCCATTCCCTCAGTCCAGAGCCAGAGCACATCTAGACAAGCACTTTGGTAAGTTTCTTGACTTGATGAATAAGCTACATATTAATATTCCTTTCCTTGATGCTTTTTTAGGTATGCCCGCCTATGGGAAGTTCTTAAAAGAAATCTTATCAAGGAAGAGGAAGCTGGAGGATGTTGGTGAAGTTAGGATGACATCTAAATCTTCGGAGCTTATCAAGATCATGAAGGAGAAGATGCCACCTAAATTAAGAGATCCCGGCTCATTTTGCATTCCCATTCAAGTTGGGGATGTCACTTATGAAGCCCTTAGTGATCTAGGAGCCAGCGTGAGCATCATCCCGCTGGAGCTATGCACGAAGATCGGTCTTGGAGAGCCCAAGCCGGTCAAGACTCGACTTTATATGGCGGATCGCTCCATTACCCATCCCGTGGGCATCTTGGAGGACGTTCCGGTCAAGTTAGGTAACTTCTATCTACCTATAGATTTTGTTGTACTTGACATTCCCGCAGATTATCCTGTTCCTATTATTCTCGGGTGGCCATTTCTAGCAACTTCGGGTTGCAAGAACACCAAGTTGAATTCAACGTTGGTGGCGATGAGGTGGAGTTCGCACTACTTGCAGCCATGAAAGGGGAGCAGCTAACTGATGATATCTTCAACATCTACGATGAAGAAGAATCAAGAGAATTGGTGTGCTCTATCCTTATTAACGATCCACTCGAAAGAGTTATTAGCTTCAGTTTAATGGAGGAAGGTATAGATGCTTCTTGTGATGCAGATATACGGAGTTTAAAGGCACTGGAAGAGGATCCAGGAGCTAAAACTGAGAAGCTAATCCAGGAGACGAAGATCTCCAGTTTCGGTTCCAGTAGCAATACCTCGACCGAGGCACTTTCTGGACTGAGCGAGGTGACTAAAGAACACCTCGGTGAACGCCTTTGCGCCTCGACCGAGGTCGATGGCGAGACGATTCCAACTGAGACTACTGAGAATAATAATCTTCTTACTTGTTAGCATGAAATATTGTGATATTTTAGGCACGTTTTCTAAACGTATTTGATTCATATTGATAGTCTTTGATTGAACTTTGTGCATATGTGAGCTAGTATTACCTATATTGTCGATATGGATGTCTACACTAGTTCTATGTTGATTTTAGGTGATTTGGAGTTATTTCCGAACGGAATCGAGCAAAAGAGAAGTTGATAAGTCCATAGATTGAGGACATTCTTAGGAAGCAAATTGGAGTCTTAGCTTGAGGAATGCACGAGGCTAGGGAAGAATCACGTTCTTGCCCTAAATTTCGCCCTAAATTACGACCGTATCACGTTCCACGTTCAATTCCACGACCGTGGATTCATAGTCAGAAATTGATGTTCTTTATAGAGGATACTACGGCCGTGGAACATATGGTGCAAACCGTATTTGTTTCCACGCCCTAAAATTACGGTCGTGGAACACTTCCACGACCGTGATCTTGGCGAATCTTTTCGCCACACTTTGAAGCCACGATCTTTTGAAGATTGGGCCGGGCCGATATTTCGTCTTGCCCTATAAAAAGACGGCCGAAAAGAGATTTCGGCATGACTGCATACATCACCGCATACCTGCTTACAATCGTCGCATATCCCCGCTACTCGCTTGAGAGCATCGCTTACGCCCGCTTACCCTCGTTGAAGAGCATTTGGAGATCTCGTTGGAGATCAAGGTTCGTGCTTGGAATTGCCCTAATCTCGCACTTGGTGGAGATTATTGTTGGGATTTCCTTATTTTCCGGATTGGCGGAAGATCGAAGCTTTTGGAAGATTTTGCAAGAAGATCTCTCTTCTTGTTTAGGTTTGATTTGGGAAACGGATTGACATCCCGTTTTTCCCTTCTTTCCTAAAAGTTGTGATTGTTCACTTTAGTTTGAATCCTTTGATAATATCTGTTCTTGATTGTGACTTTGAGATTGGTTTGAAGGTTATTGAAAGTTCTTGAAAGTTTCCATCTTTCTATCTTTTAATTCTTGAATTAATATCAACATGACTGTTATTGGCTAAAAACCCTTAACAATTCTAAGGTGAAGGGTTGACAGTTGTGGCTTAGATGATGATAGATCGATCGCAAACAGATTAGACCCTGAGAGTTAGAGAGAATCGCCGATAGACTATAAATTACGGCCTGTTCTTGAGTCCACGGCCGTGGAATACCAAGAACTAACCGTAATTTCTCCTAAATCTACGAACTTGCTTTTACTTTAATCCAAAGTTAAAGATTTGCTTTAACTTAGTTTAGACTTGTCTTTTCTAGGTGGTAGTGAAGCCTCAACAACCTCTACCTCGATTGTGAGTGTCACAACCTCAATCGGTTAAGTTAGTCTTGATCCTTGGGTTACAAGTTTGGGTATTTGACACTAATTCTCGCCTTTAGAATCTTTCTATATTGAGCCTCAACAACCTGTATAGAGGGTGCCTTGTAGGTGGGTTACATAAGGTTTTTGGAACTTCACCGTACGATTACCTTACATTAGTATACCTTTGCATATCTCAACTCTGTCTTTACATCATTAGTATATCTTGAATCGATTGCCACAGCTGGACACTTGGATCTTTAGGATTGTTGTTTTCCCAATATTTGCAAAACTCTCATACTTACTCTTGACAATCTGGAATCGAATTTGTTCCCACCCAAATCCCTGTGTTCGATACTCTGGAATTCTTGCTTAGCTACGTCGATCCGTACACTGCGGGTTCGCTGCTTGATTCTAGTTTTATAAATTTAAAGCTTATTTGCACACACCTTTAGGGGCGAACAAGTTTTTGGCGCCGTTGCCGGGGATTTGGTTTCGGCCGAATTCGGTAACCGGTTGTCAAGCTTGGGAGCTTGCTCTCGCTATTTGATATTACTTTGAGTGCATGCGCAGGTCTAGGAATACCAAGGATCTCTTACCTCTTGACCAAGAGCTAGAGAAAACCTTAAGGCAAAAGCGCAAGGAAAAGAAGATGGCTGAAGAACACGAACGTGATCTTCAAGCGGAATTAGCGGAGAAGGAAGCTCAACTCCATTGGAATGAGAACCTCCGCCGGGATGAGATGGATCGCCATCAATCCCAAGTTAACAGTCTACAGGATCAGATGTTCCAGCTGAGATTAGAAATAAGCGACCTTAAGAGTAAAGAAATCAAGAAACCCTCAAGAAGGACATCAAGATCTAGAAGAAGGAGAGGTCATTCATCCGCTGATGATAGTGACTCTTCCATGCCACCATTAGAGGAGATTGATCCTACGATCAATGTGAATCCTTTCCATCCACAAGGAGCTACTAACCGCCGCATTCCACCTAGGAATGTGAGGGTCGAACGTGTGGATAATGAGCCAAGAACTCTTGGCCAGCGGATGGATCCAACACAACAACCACGCCGCTTGGGCGTGAATTTTGATGCTGAAGATGTGCAAGGGTTTAGCTTTAACCCTCAAGTTATTACTCTTGTTCGCCAAAACCAATTTGGCGGTACAAGCGCTGAATCTCCACACCAACACTTGCAACAGCTACAAGCTTAAGCCCTTTTTCTTCTCCTTGAAGGGGAAGGCGTTATCATGGTATCAAGCTCTTCCTAGTGGGAAACTAGATACGTGGGAAGACCTTTCCGCGGAATTTCTTACCAAATTCTTTCCGCCTTCCAAAACGGCGGAACTTAGAGGTAAGATTAATGCTTTTTCTATGAGACCTAACGAAAGTTTGTTTCAATCATGGGAAAGGTTTCAGGATTTGCTCTTGGATTGCCCTCATCATGGCATATCCAAACTTGCCTTGCTGGAGATTTACTACAAAGGACTGGATGCGGGAACGCAGTTCAACCTCCAATCCCTCTCATGTGGCACGTTCATGGACATGAGAGAAGATGACGCTTGGGACTTCATCGAGAAGCAAGCAAGAGTCATAGAGAAGTATTCCCACCGGAAAGTGGAGGGAAATCGTGTGGAGCAAGGAGCAAAGCTCACACATGAAGCTCAAAATCAGATTTTCTCCCTCAACAACGAGATCAAAGAGTTGAAGGAGGCTATCAAGACCAACTTCCCAAAGCAACAAGGGAAGGATGTTGGTTATTTGGGCAACAATAACGGCGGCAACAACAATAACCGGGGTAACAACCGGAATAACAACTGGAATGGAAACAACAACAACCGGAACAATGATTGAAACAACAATAGGGGTTCAAACAACAACAATTGGCGCCCCAATCAACAAAATTCCGGTAACTCTTATCCTTCCAATTCTAATTCACTAACTCCACCTTCCTCTTCCTCTACTCCTTTGAAAAGCCAGGGGCAATCATCTAATGGAGGAAACACTTCGGGGAAGGAGAAGCCCGATCCCATATTGGAAACGATCTTGGGAAAGCTTCAAGGGTTAGAGAACCGCCTCATCAAGGTTGACGATCAAGTCTCTAAGGTTGACAAAGCTCAAAAGGTTTTGCAAAACCCAATGTTCAACCACGCGGAGGAAGTTCCTAGAAATCAAGGAAAGCTTCCAGGAAAGACGGAGGACAACCCTAAAGGAAGGGTAATGGCGATTACGACTAGGAGCGGAGTGACTACCACCGATCCGCAGCCTACGTTCGTTGAGGTCCCCGTCGAGAAGAACAAAGAAAAGGGGAAGGAGAAGGAAGATGTCTATGTTCCTCCTCCAGCTTACAAACCTCCGCTACCATTCCCTCAATCTAGAGCGCGAGCGCGCCTAGATAAACAATTCGGTAAGTTCATAGAACTCATGAGTAAGCTGCATATTAACATACCGTTCATTGATGCTATTGTAGGCATGCCAGCTTATGGCAAGTTCTTGAAGGAGCTTCTCTCTAACAAGAGGAAGCTAGAAGATTTCGGAGAGGTCAAGATGAGTTCGGACTCTTCGGATCTCATCAAGACCATGAAAGAGAAAATGCCCCCAAAGTTGAAAGATCCGGGGTCATTTTGCATTCCCATTGGAGTGGGAGATGTCACATATGACGCTTTATGTGACTTAGGAGCAAGTGTGAGCATCATACCACTTGCGTTGTGCAGGAAGATCGGTTTAGGCGAACCTAAACCGGTGAAGATGACGTTATACATGGCGGATCGATCCATCACTCGCCCCGTCGGTATTGTAGAAGACGTCCCGGTCAAGCTAGGTAAATTCTTTGTTCCCATTGATTTTGTCGTGCTTGACATTCCTGCAGATAGTCCGGTCCCGATCATACTCGGAAGCCCGTTTCTTGCAACTTCCGGCTGCATGGTCGATTGCAAGAATGGAAGACTCGCTTTTGATATTGGAGAAGAGAAAGTAGAGTTCGTTCTTTCCACTCTAGTGAAGGAACCAATATTTGATGAGGATATTTACGATATCCAAGACGAAGAAGGTTTGTCTAGGGAGGAGGTAAGTGCGATTCTCTTTAACGATCCTTTACAAAAGGTTATCACTATGAGTCTAACCGATGTAGGGGAGGAAGAAGAGTGCAAAGAGGAAATTGAAGCCTTAGAAGCACAAGAAGAGATCCATGAAGAGGAGTTTGAGAAACTCCACGATGAGGCTGAGAATGTAAGAATCCACGGTCATACCCTGTATTCCACGACCGTGGATTTCACAACCAAAATCGACCTCCATTCCAGGGGATTACACGGCCGTGGAACACATGGAGAGGCCGTAATTCTGACCGTGGAAGAGGATAGTCGGCATACTTCTTCAACTTCTTTTGATTCTTCTCCAACTCATTCAAAACCCCTAGAAACTTCTAAGGAGACGTCGGAAGCTCCTGAAGGATCATTGGAAGCTCTGAAAGTGATGGAACTCAAACCACTTCCTACTCATCTAAGGTACGCTTTTCTTGGATCTAATTCTACCTTTCCGGTTATCGTTAGCTCCGAATTAAGCATAGATGAACATGAACAGCTCATGATTGTCCTTAGGAAACATAGAAAAGCCATAGGCTATACTATCGAGGACTTAGTAGGAATTAAACCCTCCCTATGCATGCACAAGATACTAATGGAGGAGGACTTTAGAACTTCAAGACAACCTCAAAGGCAGTTGAATCCGACCATGAAGGAGGTTGTCAAGAAGGAAATTCTTAAACTTTTTGACGCAGGTATCATCTATCCTATCTCCGATAGCAAGTGGGTGAGCCCAATTCAAGTAGTTCCGAAGAAGGGAGGAATGACGGTCATCACCAACAAGAACAACGAACTCATTCCTACCCGAACCGTAACTGGATGGCGGATGTGCATAGACTACCGCAAGCTCAACAACGCAACGCGGAAGGATCACTTTCCATTGCCATTCATCGATCAAATGCTTGAAAGGTTAGCACAACATTCACATTTTTGCTACCTTGACGGTTATAGTGGTTTCTTTCAGATTCCGATACATCCGGATGATCAAGAGAAGACCACATTCACGTGCCCTTGGGGTATGTTCGCCTACAGGAGAATGCCGTTCGGGCTTTGCAACGCCCCAGCCACCTTTCAACGGTGCATGATGGCCATCTTCTCCAAATATGTAGAGGAAATCATGGAAGTCTTCATGGACGACTTCTCCGTATACGGTTCCTCTTTTAACGATTGCCTTTCTAACCTTTCTCTTGTTTTACAAAGGTGTGAAGACACTAACCTAGTTCTTAATTGGGAGAAGTGTCAATTCATGGTTAAGGAAGGAATCGTGTTAGGTCACTTAGTCTCTAGTAGAGGGATAGAGGTGGACAAGGCTAAGATAGAGACCATAGAGAAACTTCCTCCCCCAATCTCAGTGAAAGGGATAAGAAGTTTTCTAGGACATGCTGGATTTTATAGACGTTTCATTAAGGACTTTTCTAAGATATCAAAACCTCTCACTAATCTATTGATGAAGGATGCGGTTTTTGAGTTTTCGCAGGAATGTTTGGATGCGTTTAACACCATTCGGCAAGCTCTAATTTCAGCACCTATTATCCAACCTCCGGATTGGACTCTCCCCTTCGAGATTATGTGCGATGCTAGTGACGTAGCTATTGGAGCTGTTCTTGGACAACAAAAGGAAGGGCGAACCCATGCCATATATTATGCTAGCAAGACGCTAGACGAAGCGCAGCTCAACTACGCCACTACCGAGAAAGAGTTTTTAGCCATTGTCTATGCTATTGACAAGTTTCGCTCTTATCTTGTAGGTGCAAAGGTGATTGCAAAGAAAGATGCGAAACCAAGGTTGATTAGATGGATTCTTCTCCTACAAGAATTCGATCTTGAGATCCGCGACAAGAAAGGCTCGGAAAATTCTGTTGCGGATCATTTGAGTCGCCTAACACATCTAGAGGACGACCATTTACCCATTGATGACTCCTTTCCGGACGAACACCTACACATCATAGAGGAGTGCATCAACGTGATCTCCAAAGGTAACGAACCATGGTTTGCTGATTTCGTTAACTATTTGGTTTGCCAGTAGATACCGCCCGGACTATCCTACGCACAAAGGAAGAAGTTCTTTAAGGATGTCCAGGAATACTATTGGAACGAGCCTCTCCTCTTTAAGAGAGGTCCGGATGACATCATTCGGCGATGTGTGCCGGAAGATGAGATGCAAAGTGTCATCCGCCATTGCCATTCACTACCTTGTGGCGGACACGCTAGTTCAAACAAGACTAGCGCAAAGGTATTGCAATCTGGATTCTATTGGCCTACATTATTTAGAGTTGTGCAATCCTTTGTTTCTTGTTGCGATGCTTGTCAAAGAACAGGCAATATTTCTAGAAGGAACGAGATGCCCCTCAACAACATCCAAGAGGTGGAGATTTTCGACGTTTGGGGAGTTGATTTCATGGGACCATTCCCATCTTCTTGTGGAAATTAATACATACTATTGGCGGTAGATTACGTTTCTAGATGGGTGGAAGCAATTGCCTCTCCCACAAATGATGCCATGGTGGTGGTTAAGTTCTTCAACAAGACCATTTTCCCGCGATTCGGGACGCCAAGGACGATCATTAGTGATGGGGGTTCTCACTTCATATCCCGTCGCTTTGAAGCTCTTCTAGCTAAGTATGGGGTTACTCACAAGATCGCTACCCCTTACCATCCACAAACGAGTGGGCAAGTTGAGATCTCAAATAGGGAGATCAAAGGAATTCTAGAGAAGACGGTTTCAAGGACTAGGAAGGATTGGTCCTTGAAGCTAGATGATGCTTTATGGGCGTACCGGACCGCGTACAAGACTCCCATAGGAACCACACCATACAACCTTGTGTATGGGAAGTCTTGTCACTTGCCGGTAGATCTAGAGCACAAAGCGTTTTGGGCTATCAAATGGCTGAATTTCGGCATGAAGGAAGCGGGAGAGAAGCGTCTCCTAGACATCAACAAGCTGGATGAACTCCGTTTGAACGCCTACGAAAACGCCAAGATCTACAAGGAAAGAGCAAAGCGTTGGCATGATAAGCATATCATTCCAAAGGACTTCAAAGAAGGAGACCAAGTTCTCCTCTTCAATTCAAGACTTCGCCTCTTTCCAGGTAAGCTTAAATCCCGTTGGACCGGACCCTTTCTAATTAAGCGTATCTTTCCCCATGGTGCAGTTGAAGTATGGGGTGAGGCTAGCGGAAGTTTTAAGGTGAACGGCCAACGACTCAAGAAGTATACGCCGGAACTCCAAGCTGAGGAGTTCGCGCCTACCGCACTCGAATAAGTGCGAGATTGGTCTAGCTACGGACCTTAAACAAAGCGCTTCTTGGGAGGCAACCCAAGGTATTGCATTTTCGTTTTTGTTTTCAATTCATAGGTTAGTTTAGAATAGACGTTTTCGCTTTGTTTTGCCTCGATTTCTTCCGGTATGTTCGTGTTTTTGGTTGTAGGATCGATGGAAAAGGAGAAAGGGAAGATAATGTCGAAGAAAAGTGACGAAATTTGGACTTTGAAGCTTTACAGGAGGTTCCACGGTCTAAATTACGGTCGTCATAGCTACAGTGGCCGTAATTCTCAAAGGCCTTTGAAAAATCACCAAAACCACGGTTCCGTACACTTCCACGGCCGTGGAACACCCCGACAGACCGTGATTTTCAAAATTTTGCCTGCAACTATATAAGCCACGTTCTTCACAAATTTGCCCCAAAAATTCCCTTTCCACGACCTAAACGCCGAAACCCCACGACCTCCTCCAAATCTTCGTTTTCTAATCGTTTTCAACGATTCTTCATCCTAAACTGCAGCAAATCCAACCACGAACAAGATCCAAGCGACAAACCGAGCGGAAATCCATCAACAAACGCGCATTTCAGGTTTTTCAATCCGAAAAAGAGGTTATACTTTCTTCTTGAATTTCGCGGATTCAGTTCGTTTTTGCTATAGATTTTTAGGAATAACTGACAAAGACTGGAAGGAATTAGATTAGGACTGCTTGTTGTGGTGATTGTTGGTGAATTTGCTGAGATTCGCGAGATTCTGAGACGAATCACGGTCTCTGGGTAAACCACGGTTGTGGAACCTGAAGAACAGACCGTAATTTTTGGAAAAAAATGGATTTCGTAAGGAGAGTGTCGGGAAGAATAAAGGAGAAGAAGGGAGAGCAGAATAAGAAAAGGAAAGGCAATCCCTCCACCTCTAGGGCACCACCACCCTCATCTCCTTCACTACCATCTTCACCTTCACCTCCATCCTCACCTCCTCACCCTAGCATTCCAACCATACACGAGAACCACCTTGCTGCATTTGAGAAGATACAGAAGAGGGCAGTGATTGGCCCTAGGTATTTGTTGTTGGAGGATCTACATCCTCTCAACATAGTTGATGATCTTACATGGCTCTTGGATAGAGCCGGATTACTTGTCTTCACGAACATTCGTGAAGACGCCTATGAGGAGATTACCCGGGAGGTTGTGACGTCCTTTGAGCACAGCCACGTAGATAGGACCGTCTCTTTCCGTCTCATGGAACGAGACTACCATTTGAGTATTGTTGAGTTTGGGACCATTTTCGGGTTCCATGAGACCTACAATGGTCGATTCCCGAGCGGTGTTTACCCTAAGGATTTTTGGGCGGAAGTTGCGATGATTTACGCCGACGAGGACCGTTGGCAGCCCGCCGATACCAAGGCTAAATTGATGTACCATTTAGCCTTGAAGATAGCTCACCGCGTTCTTTCGGAGTGTCTCTTTCCTAGGACGGAGACGCCCCAAAAGATCAAGACGGATGAGCTATTCTTGCTCTATTGTATGCTCTATGGACGCCGTGCAGATTGTGCTACTCTCTTGGCTGCTACGATGAGCAAGCTCAAGAACAAGTCGAAGGGGAACATCGGATATGGTGGGATAGTGACCCACATTGCTAGGAGTTTAGGTGTGGATTTTTCTGCTTGCACCCGCATACCGGCCGTACCTTTAGGATTACATGCATTCATGGTTAGGGGACTCATTTTCCCCACACATAGAGGACCGCCTTATGCGGGCATGCCTTGGGAGAGCAGGACAGGCAGGGGTATTGAGTGGCTGCCGGAGTATTTCATTGTGGCGGGACGCCACAATTGGAAGGAGACGTTCGCTGCGATGCATGCGAACAGGCTAGTAGCTCCCCCTTACGTCCCACCACCGGTTGTGGAGGAGGAGGAGATGGGAGATCGGTACGAGAGTGGTGGAGGAGCGGAGCAGGAGTTTGGCACGTTTCCGGACCAGCCGGAAGCGGCCCCAGATGTACCTAGACGCTCTCCACGTCCAGCTAGAGCCTCAGGCTCGTCATCTCGCCGCGCTAGCGTGAGTGAGAGGCCCACGTGGATGACTACACCTCCCACTTGGTATGGCGTTCCCCCTCCTTGGTCCACGGAGCAGCCAGCAGCACCACCACCAGCACCAGCCGACGCCCCTGCATGGTATGATCACGCCCCGGGATGGTATGAGCGGATGCCGGATTGGGCTACCGGACTTTCAGAGAGTGTTGGAGCGTTGGAGATCCGGGCCGACGCTAGAGACGGACGCCTCGACGACCTTGACCACATGATGAGGGACGTCTACCGCCAGCAGTTTGGGCGGCCATACGACTCCAGCTTCTCCCCATTCCCGCCTCCACCGCCGCCGCAGTGATTGGACGCATGATCGTTTGTTTTAGACATTCCCGCCACCACTTGTGAGTTTCTTTTTCTTTTCCTTCTTTTGTTCTTTCTTTTGAACATTAGGGACAATGTTCGTCCTAAGTATGGGGTGGGATGTACTAAAAAGTTTGTAATAACTCTACTCTCTATGTTGCTTTCATTTGAGACTATCGTTGCATGTTCATTATGTGTTACACGTTTCCTTATTGCATTGCATGAAAAAGAACTTTAAAAACCCATAAAAATTGAAAAATTTTGCGCTCCTAATGAATTGAGATGATTTCCATGATAATCACTACTTGTGAATTGAGTTTGATGACAATTGCATGCTTAAAAGGATTGTGAATTGAAAAGAATTTGAATGACAGGATTCTACCTCTTTTGCAAGTTTTATAATGTGAAAATATTACCTAAATCATGTTGAGAAATTGAAGTTGAAATCACGCTATAAGTTCCTATACTTCTTGTTGAAATGATTAAGGCAATTCGATACTTTCTTTCTTCTTTCTTTGATCATCTAGCTCCTCATTGAAATATTAGCCTCCTTTACCTATCCGGGAATTTTGGAGAAGTGAATGAAAAAGGCATGCTTGATGTGGGAGGGCCATGAGAGCAATTATTTGCAATCAAGTGAATAGAAAGAAATTATAGGTTTGGGGAAGTCAATCATGACGATGAGTAACTCGGCACCATTCACATAGCCGGGTGTTTGTGTCTTGCCAAAGTCGAATTGAGCGATATTCCTAGCGGATTATGCTATGTGCGCTAAGG
Organism: Fagopyrum esculentum; assembly: GCA_033239045.1. Classification (NCBI taxonomy): domain Eukaryota; kingdom Viridiplantae; phylum Streptophyta; class Magnoliopsida; order Caryophyllales; family Polygonaceae; genus Fagopyrum; species Fagopyrum esculentum. The sequence continues at coordinate 24,111,807 of BSUD01000003.1, forward strand.
GTTTGAGGCATCTCATGAAAATTGAGAAACGCCAATCTCCTAGGCTTCGGTTTTTGTGCACCTCTATCCATAACTCCAAAAGTAAAGTCGAAAAATGAAAAGGAAGAGAGCGAAGCTCTAAGTGAAGTGTTGCGGAAACCGCAAAAGAAGAAGAAGGTAGTTGTCCACTTTCCCGGATTCAAGCACCACATTACCTAAAGGTTTCCTTCCCTTTCCATATTCTAGACCTTTTTCTTTGAAAGTCCTTAAGATCAAAAGAATGTTATATGACTTTGTGATCTAAATTGAAGTTTCTTGTGATTGATTTTGATAATGTTTGAAGGTTATGATGCCTGTTTAGAAGTTAAATTGATTCATGAATTTTCTTTGCCTTTTACTCTTTAATAAAGTGTGTGAAAGTTTGATGAACGATTGAAGCAAGGTTTGAGAATGATCTATTCTTTAGAAGTCACATTCATCCAAAAGAAGGTACACATATTTCATCCTAACTCTTGTTTAAAAGCTTTTTGAAAGACCTTGCTTAGGGACAAGCAAGTGTTAAGTATGGGGTTATTTGTTAGCATGAAATATTGTGATATTTTAGGCACGTTTTCTAAACGTATTTGATTCATATTGATAGTCTTTGATTGAACTTTGTGCATATGTGAGCTAGTATTACCTATATTGTCGATATGGATGTCTACACTAGTTCTATGTTGATTTTAGGTGAATTGGAGTTATTTCCGAACGGAATCGAGCAAAAGAGAAGTTGATAAGTCCATAGATTGAGGACATTCTTAGGAAGCAAATTGGAGTCTTAGCTTGAGGAATGCACGAGGCTAGGGAAGAATCACGTTCTTGCCCTAAATTACGCCCTAAATTACGACCGTATCACGTTCCACGTTCAATTCCACGACCGTGGATTCATAGTCAGAAATTGATGTTCATTCCAGAGGATACTACGGCCGTGGAACATATGGTGCAAACCGTATTTGTTTCCACGCCCTAAAATTACGGTCGTGGAACACTTCCACGACCGTGATCTTGGCGAATCTTTTCGCCACACTTTGAAGCCACGATCTTTTGAAGATTGGGCCGGGCCGATATTTCGTCTTGCCCTATAAAAAGACGGCCGAAAAGAGATTTCGGCATGACTGCATACATCACCGCATACCTGCTTACAATCGTCGCATATCCCCGCTACTCGCTTGAGAGCATCGCTTACGCCCGCTTACCCTCGTTGAGGAGCATTTGGAGATCTCGTTGGAGATCAAGGTTCGTGCTTGGAATTGCCCTAATCTCGCACTTGGTGGAGATTATTGCTGGGATTTCCTTATTTTCCGGATTGACGGAAGATCGAAGCTTTTGGAAGATTTTGCAAGAAGATCTCTCTTCTTGTTTAGGTTTGATTTGGGAAACGGATTGACATCCCGTTTTTCCCTTCTTTCCTAAAAGTTGTGATTGTTCACTTTAGTTTGAATCCTTTGATAATACCTGTTCTTGATTGTGACTTTGAGATTGGTTTAAAGGTTATTGAAAGTTCTTGAAAGTTTCCATCTTTCTATCTTTTAATTCTTGAATTAATATCAACATGACTGTTATTGGCTAAAAACCCTTAACAATTCTAAGGTGAAGGGTTGATAGTTGTGGCTTAGATGATGATAGATCGATCGCAAACAGATTAGACCCTGAGAGTTAGAGAGAATCGCCGATAGACTATAAATTACGGCCTGTTCTTGAGTCCACGGCCGTGGAATACCAAGAACTAACCGTAATTTCTCCTAAATCTACGAACTTGCTTTTACTTTAATCCAAAGTTAAAGATTTGCTTTAACTTAGTTTAGACTTGTCTTTTCTAGGTGGTAGTGAAGCCTCAACAACCTCTACCTCGATTGTGAGTGTCACAACCTCAATCGGTTAAGTTAGTCTTGATCCTTGGGTTACAAGTTTGGGTATTTGACACTAATTCTCGCCTTTAGAATCTTTCTATATTGAGCCTCAACAACCTGTATAGAGGGTGCCTTGTAGGTGGGTTACATAAGGTTTTTGGAACTTCACCGTACGATTACCTTACATTAGTATACCTTTGCATATCTCAACTCTGTCTTTACATCATTAGTATATCTTGAATCGATTGCCACAGCTGGATACTTGGATCTTTAGGATTGTTGTTTTCCCAATATTTGCAAAACTCTCATACTTACTCTTGACAATCTGGAATCGAATTTGTTCCCACCCAAATCCCTGTGTTCGATACTCTGGAATTCTTGCTTAGCTACGTCTATCCGTACACTGCGGGTTCGCTGCTTGATTCTAGTTTTATAAATTTAAAGCTTATTTGCACACACCTTTAGGGGCGAACATTACTCACTTCTCTGACATTCATCCTCAGTTGGTGGAACATTCAATCCACCAACTTTCTGATAAAAACGGACCTTGGTATGCTGATATTGTAAATTATCTTGTTTGCCAGAAAACACCGCCCGGATTGACGTACTCTCAAAAGAAGAGATTCTTCAAGGAAGTACGACATTATTACTGGGATGAGCCGCTGCTATTTAAGCGCGGACCGGATGGAATGCTTCGAAGGTGCATTCCGGAAGATGAGGTTAATAGCGTTATACGGCATTGCCATTCACTCCCTTGTGGAGGATATGCTAGCGCCGATAAAACATGCGCTAAGGTATTGCGTTCCGGTTTCTTTTGGCCTACATTATTTAAAGATGTACAAGCTTTTGTTGTCTCTTGTGATGCATGCCAAAGAACAGGAAATTTATCAAGGAGGAACGAGATGCCACTTAATAACATCCAAGAAGTGGAAATCTTTGATGTATGGGGGATTGACTTCATGGGACCTTTCCCATCCTCCGGAGGAAACCTCTACATTCTCCTTGCAGTTGATTACGTCTCTAGATGGGTTGAAGTCATTGCTTCCCCCACTAACGACGCCAAGGTGGTTGTGAAGTTCTTGAATAGAACTATCTTTCCACGATTTGGAACTCCACGCATCATCATTAACGATGGAGGAACGCATTTCATCAACCGGAAGTTCAAGGCACTTCTATCGAAGTATGGGGTAACCCACAAGGTATCAACCGCTTATCACCCTCAAACTAGTGGACAGGTTGAGATCTCAAATAGAGAAATCAAGGCAATTTTGGAGAAGACCGTCTTTAGAACGAGGAAGGATTGGTCCATGAAATTGGACGATGCTCTTTGGGCGTACAGGACCGCATTTAAGACTCCCATAGGTACCACCCCTTATAATTTGGTATATGGGAAGTCTTGCCATTTGCCCGTTGAATTGGAACACAAGGCGTATTGGGCGATCAAATGGTTGAATTTCGACATCAAAGAGGCTGGTGAGAAGCGACTATTGGAACTCAACGAGCTGGAGGAGCTGCGTTTGAACGCTTATGAGAATGCCAAAATCTACAAGGAAAGGACGAAGAGATGGCATGACAAGCGTATCGTCCCAAAGGAGCTTAACGAAGGAGACTTAGTTCTACTCTTCAACTCCCGCCTCCGCCTTTTTCCAGGTAAGTTGAAATCTAGATGGACCGGACCTTATGTTGTGAAACATGTTTTTCCTCATGGTGCAGTTGAGATATGGGGCGAAACTAGCGGAAGCTTCAAGGTCAACGGTCATAGACTTAAGAAGTACCAACCGGAAACTCCGGTTGAGGAGGTTGCACCAATATACCTCGTTTGAGACGCATCATGGTCCAGCTAGCGACCTTAAACCAAGCGCTTCTTGGGAGGCAACCCAAGGTATTGTTTTCTTTTCCCGTTTTCTAGCCTAGTTTAGATAGTTTTTGTTTTTGCTTTGCTTTGTTTGTTTTTGGTGTTCTGGATAGACAACAGGGAATATCTAAGGAAGGAGCATAACTGGAAGGACAGAAGTTCGAGATTCTGAGAAGACAGAAGCATCTCGGTTATTGTCAGAGTACCTCGACCGAGACGATTCTTGAGCAACCAAGGCGACTAGGGTTTCTGCAGAACCACCTCGGTCCGTACCACCTCGGTCCAGTCGAGACCATCTCGATCGAGGTGACAGCAGATCCAGGAACAGTATAAAAAGGGGAAAATTTTATTTTTCACTTTTTTTTTTTACCTCCTTCGACCGCGGCGCCTTCATCACCTCGCTTCCTCCGTTTTTGCTCGTTTTCGAAGATTTCCGCTTCCAAACTGCGATTGAAGGGTAGAGGAACCTATTGCAAGTGCAGATCTACGAAGAAATCGAACGTATCGACCGAAACGAGGTAAAAACAGTCGAAACCCTAACTCGTTCATTCGCTTCGATTTGGGCTTTGGTTACCCCTGATTCTGCTGAGAAAAGGCTTAAGTACCCCATAGGAAGCAATTGTAGTGATTTTTGGGGGAAAAGAACTGAATTTCTGAGAATTGGAATCGTGACTGTTGCGCCTCGGTCCAGTCGAACTGCATCTCGACCGAGGTAATTCTTGAGGGTTGTCAGCGACCGAGGTGACCTGACAGTGTTTGAGAGAAAATGAGTTCCGATCGTCGCCTAGCCCTCAGAGATAGATCCTCACCTTCCTCTCCTTCTTCTTCTTCTTCCCGACCTTACCGCCCGGTGATCCACGAGAGATGCCGGGTAGATTATGAGCGCATAGCTAGCCGTCCAGTTATTGCACCACGTTTTCTGGACGTGTCAGCCTTCGATTGCCTAGGGTTAGATGGAGACCTTAGGAGGATGATTACCACTGTTGGGCTGGATCAGTTTATTGAGATCCGAGCCCCAGCCTACCTGGAGCCGACCTTAGAGTTCGTTAGCTCCTTTTCCTACCTTCCCACAGAGCAGTCTGTGAAGTACCGGTTGATGAACCGGAACTTCATAGTTCCTTTAGAGGTTTGGAGAGAGATTTTTGGCTTTTCTGAGCCCACCGCCACTGATTTCCCCTCCCGATCTGTAGCTAGGGAGTTCTGGGGGCAGATTGCCCATATTACTGAGTATGCAGACAGATGGCGCCCTGGAGATTCCAGGGAGAAGGTCATCTTCCACCCAGCCTTCAGATTAGCCCATAGGATATTCAGCGAGACACTTCTGGCGCGTACTGAGACGCCCCAGAAAATCCGACAGGGCGAGCTCTTCAGCCTTTACTGTATGGTCACGGGGGGTTTCCCAGACTTTGGCTTGATCTTAGCAGAGGACCTACACAAGATCAAGGCTAAAGCGAAGGGAGACATTTGCTGTGGAGGTCTAGTCACCCACATAGCTACTTTTCACGGGATGGACCTCAGTGCTTGTACGTTGGCGGCGGCTCCGAAGCCGCTAGGACTTCAGGAGATGATCACACGGAGGATTTTGGTTCCCCGCGGTTTTGACCACTCCGTATGTTGCCATGCCGTGGGAGCGGACTGTGCCTCAGGGGATCCGCTGGTCTGCCCAGTTCACAGTTTTTGACCCACATTATTGGCAGACAGCTTGGGCTCCGCTGATGGAGGATCATAGGGAGGCTGCAGCTGCCCCAGCTGCTGATGAGGAGGAGGAGGATGACGATGACGAGGATACAGTAGACGAGAGAGATGGTGGAGTCCCGATGGATACAGGGACAAATACTGCAGGGATGAGCGCGCCGCCGATCATAGATCTTGATGATGACGACGAGACTGAGCCTGCACCAGCTGAGACTTCTCCAGTCAGACCCGCTAGACGCAGGAGGCGCGTAGTGAGAGATCGAGCTGCCCACAGACGGATCGATGACCTGACGGATCAGGTTTTGACTCGTATGCTGCATTATCGCTGGATATCCGCGAGATGCAGAAGCGGCAGCACTATCAGCATATCATGGCCCAGCTTCAGTTCGAGCGTGTCATGGGTTACCCGTTTGACCCGACGCAGTATCCATATGTGCCACCACCACCACCACCACCGGATCGAGACTATTGAGGAGCTGCAGGATTTTCTTTATTATATTTTTATGCAGTTCAGCTATTTATCCGGTGAGTACTCTCATTCCCAGATTTATATTGACCCACTGGGACAGTGTGTCCCAAGTATGGGGTGTTTGTATTTATTTGATGACTATTTGATGTACTTATTTGACTATTTTGATGTATGACATTATCGGATATTTTATTTATGCTTCACTTCTGCATTTATATGATTATCTGATATTACATGCATACCTACAGGTTATTTGATTGAGAAAAATGTCGAAACTGAAAAAAAATGGTTTTTAAAAAATTTTTTTTATGACCTCGACCGAGTCAGTCTTGGCCAAACGAGGAGTTTCACCTCGGTTGAACCAAGAACACCTCGACCGAGGTGTGTTAACTGAGAGTTTTCGAAAACGATTTTCGTGTTGCTTATCTGGATATGATCTCAGTGAAGATCTTGTTTACTGACTGGTTTTAAATTCTTTATATGTTTGAAAGGTTTTATAATATGTTTAAGTTGCTAAATGCTTTGTTTGAAATTTTTGGCATGTTTAATACTTTGTTTTTATCTAAATTATGTTGAATTTGAAGGTTGACACCGCAGGTTAAGTTCTCTCACTTTCTTCTTGGAAAGAGCAAGGCAATTCATTCTCTTCTCCTTCTTCTTCTTGATCATGCTTAGCCCCTCATATACATTTTGCCTCCCTTTACCTATCCGGGAATTTGGAAGCAAGCGAAGTGGTGAAAGCAAGTTAAAGTTGAGGAGTGGCTGGAAGTGAAAGTTTTAGAAAGCAATAATAGGTTTGGGGAAGTCAATCATGAAGATGAGTAACTCGGCACCATTCACATAGCCGGGTGTTTGTGTCTTGCCAAAGTCGGATTGAGCGATATTCCTAACGGGTCATGGTATGTGCATCAAGGGTTTGATGCATCTCAAGAAATTGATGATTGCTGATTTCCTAGGCTTCGGTTATTGTGCACCTCTGTCCATGCATCCCAAAAAGTAAAGTAAAAAGAAAAAGTGTGAAATAAGCAAAGCTTATTGGTGGAAGATGTTGCAAGTCAAAGTGAAAGTGAAGTTCATCCTTTTCCCGGATTCTAGCACCACATTACCTTACATACATCCCTACCCTACACGTTTCTTGACATTTTCTTTTGGGAAGCCCTTGAGACCTTGAGCTTGTTGATTGACTTAGTGGTTTAAATCGGATTATACATGATTAATTTTGATAATTATGACTTATTATGCATTCTATGATTTTATGCAAAGATGAACAACTTTTCTATATTTATAAAAATGTTTTGGAAAGATTTTTACTGATTTTTATGACTATTAATCCATTCTATCTTGTCTTCTATATGCGGAACTTGCTTGGGGACAAGCAAGGGCTAAGTATGGGGTATTTTGATAGCATGAATTATAGTCTATATTTTAGGGTTTGTTTGGACGTTTTATCTTCAATAATCTGCATGTTTGTATGTGTTATATGTGATTATATTACCATTTCATCTACCTTTGCGAGAATCGAGGTCTACACCTAGTTTTGTTGTAATTGTAGGTAAAATGGCACGTTTTGCATCAAAAAGGAGCAAAAGGAATCATGAGTCATTTGGAGCTACATCCAAGGAGCATAGCCATGGATTAAAGATTCACTTTGGACCAGTTTTGAGAGATTTCACATTCAGTTGTGACTCACCTCGATTGACTAGAGATTCATCTCGACCGAGGTGATCCAGAGACGCCGACTCGACCGAGGCGAACACCTAGGACGCGGCGAGAATATTTTATTCTTGGCTGAGATCTTTTAAAATTGGAAAGTGATCTTATATTTTTGGGCTTGGCTCCTGGAAGGAAGAAGATCTTATATTTTACCTATTTTTATGGGAAAAGATCTTTCTAGGATATCTTATCTTTGTAGGGTTATTTTCCTATAAAAAGGGTCGGATTTCCCAAAAATCCGGAGCCCGTTATACAATCCGATATACATCCAGCAGCAACAGCATCATACTCCAATTGAGAGTTTCGAAGAACCTTTTTGAAGGTTGAAGGAAGATTGAAGTCTATAGCTTTCATAGCTTTTTGGAGGGTTTTGTAAGATTGTCTTTTAATTCCCTCACTCGTTGTCTTGTCTTGTTGGATTACTATCCAAGGAACGCTTTTGTTGTGATATTTGATTCAGTTATTGAAGTCTTTTTCATTAAATTCTTCTTGTTCAAATATTCACCTTCTTCCCATATATTTAATACTTTCATAATGATGATGAGTGGCTAATTTCCTTGTGTGATTCTAGGGTGATTGGCTGAAGGTTGTGGGAAAAACAATGATAGAATAATCTTAGATTCCAGTAGGATCCTGAAAGTTCGAGTCTTTAACCTTAACCCTAAGCATCTCGTTCAGTCGATGAACATCTCGGCCGGGGTGGAATTTGGCTGACCGAGGTGACTTATCCGATCCTAAACTGAGAGTTAAGTGTTAGAGTTTGCCAAATCCTATTCTTATTACACCTTTCCTGGTTCAATGCAAGCTTAGGATGAGACTTACCCGGTAATTCCTTAGTTTGTGTACCAACGATCATAAGTGTAGGTAATAAAGGTTTATCCTTTATTGGGGTTTGAGTGTGCTTCCATCCCATCTTTGTGAGTTAGCCTGAGACTTACCCGGTAAAGGTTGATTCTATTCCCTTAGATGGTGTGTTAGTTTGAGGTTATAGTCCTTCATCTTAATTCCTAGAGACTTACCCGGTAATAGGAGTTACGGTTTAGGATTAGTGTGTAGTGAGACTTACCCGGTGATCTACTCCACTTTAGTAACACCTTCCCCACGCAAAAATCTCAGCTTTGTCCGCTTATCTTTAGATCTTGAGTTGGAACCACAACTAGAAGCTTTAATCCCTAGAATTGCATGTTTGCTTATTTGACTTCTTATTCATCTTTGATTGTGTTAATTGCTCTTGTGGTTAGTATTCACGAAGCTTACCGTTATTGACTTTGTTTCACCGAGTCCCTGTGATCGACCCCTGGAATTCCTTGCTTTTTACTACGATTGACCCGTACACTGCGGGTTCGCATCCTTGTTTTAAGCTTAAGTCTAGGGTTATAAATTTAAAGCTTGCACACACCGTTTGGAGCGAACACACATCCTTGAACAAACTTGGCCAAAAGAAGCCCGATTGCAACACCTTCGCACATGTTTTGTGTGAGCTAGCATGCCCTCCACATGGCAAGGAATGACAATGGCGGATCACACTCTCCGCCTCATCCTCCGGTATGCATCTTCTAAACACTCCATCCGGCCCTCTCTTGAACAAAAGTGGTTCACTCCAATAGTAGTGCCTCACATCTTTGAAGAACTTCTTTCTTTGGGCATATGACAAACCGGGAGGCACTTCCTCACACACAAGATAGTTCACAATGTCGGCATACCATGGCTCACTTCCTCTAGACACTTGGAACAAGCACTCTTCCACCATTTGCAATTTCTCATCCCGGAATGAGTCATCAATCGGGATGTCAACGCTTTCAAGCTCTAACGGTGGGAGTCTACTAAGGTGATCCGCCATAGAGTTTTCGGACCCCTACTTGTCCCGGATTTCCAAATCAAACTCTTGAAGAAGAAGGATCCACCGAATCAACCTAGGCTTGGCATCCTTCTTCGTAAGGAGATAACGGATCGCAACATGATCCGTATACATAATGACCTTCCCTCCAACAAGATATGAGCGGAACTTCTCAAATGCATACACAACCGCTAGCAATTCTTTCTCGGTGGTAGCATAATTGAGTTGGGCATCATCTAGCGTCTTGCTAGCATAATAAATGGCATGTGTGCGTCCATCTTTCCTTTGCCCCAAAACTGCCCCAACAGCTACATCGCTCGCATCACACATGATCTCAAAAGGTAAACTCCAATCCGGAGGTTGCATGATAGGTGCGGAGATCAAAGCGTTTTTCAACCTACAAAAAGCCTCAAGGCAATCCTTGGAGAAAACAAACTCAACATCTTTCATTAGTAGGTTAGTAAGAGGCTTAGAAATTTTAGAGAAATCCTTAATAAATCTCCGGTAAAAACCGGCATGCCCTAGAAAACTCCTTACCCCCTTCACCGAGGTAGGTGGTGGCAACTTCTCTATCGTTTCAATCTTGGCCCTATCAACCTCAATGCCACGGTTGGACACCAAGTGTCCCAACACAATACCTTCACTTACCATGAAGTGGCATTTTTCCCAATTCAAGACTAGATTAGTCTCCTCACATCTTTTAAGCACTAAAGACAAGTTAGCTAAGCAATTATCAAAGGAAGAACCATAAACAAAAAACTCATCCATAAATACTTCCATGATGTTTTCAATATACTCCGAAAAGATGGCCATCATACACCTTTGAAAGGTGGCGGGTGCATTACACAACCCAAATGGCATTCTCCTATATGCAAAATTTCCCCATGGACATGTAAATGTGGTTTTCTCTTGGTCATCGGGGTGGATAGGGATTTGGAAGAATCCACTGTAGCCATCTAAATAGGAAAAGTGAGAATGTTGAGCTAACCTTTCTAGCATTTGGTCAATGAAAGGGAGGGGGAAGTGATCTTTCCTAGAGGCCATGTTCAATTTCCTATAGTCAATACACATCCTCCATCCTGTAACCGTCCTAGTTGGGATTAGTTCATTGTTCTCATTAGTCACTACGGTCATCCCACCCTTCTTAGGAACTACATGAACGAGACTAACCCACTTACTATCCGAAATAGGGTAGATGATTCCCGCATCTAGCAACTTAATGATCTCTTTCTTGACTACCTCTTTCATTATAGGATTCAATCTCCTTTGATGTTCAATAGAGGGTTTATGATCATCTTCCATCAATATCTTATGCATGCACAAAGAAGGTTTTATGCCAACTAAATCATCAATAGTATAGCCAATGGCTTTCCTATGCAATCTTAGCTTATGCAACAACTTAGCAAGTTCATCATCATTCAAGCATGCATTCACAATCCCCGGATATGTAGAATTATCACCAAGAAAAGCATACTTCAAATGAGAGGGGAGGGGTTTGAGTTCAAGTTTAGGAGGACCTTTATCGAGTGGAGACGATCCAAATAACGTTGGTTGAGATGAATCATGAAGGCTCTCCAAGGCTCCTTGAAGCTTGATCATCAACAAGGGCTGCTTTTGGGGAAAACACGGGCAAATCCACGGCTTCTGGCACATCCACGGCCGTGGACTTTGCAAAGCTTGCTCTTCGGAGCACTCCAGAGAGTTCCACGGCCGTGGATGTCACTCCACGACCGTGGTTCCTACAGGTACTTAGCATGCTCTCGTGAACTTCAAATTCAGCTCTTGTCTCCTTTTCTAATGCTTCCAAGGCATTGATTTCTTCATCGCAAGCCTCCTCAACACCTTCCTCCATCAAACTTAAGCTAAGAACCTTCTCCAAGGGGTCCTTGATCAAGATCGAGCTCACAACTTCTCTAGACTCCTCTTGCTCGACAATGTTGAATACATCTTCATCAAGGGTTGGCCCTTTCATCATTGTGGACAGCTTGAACTTGATATTCTCTTCTCCAATGTTGAAGGAGAGAATTCCATTCTTACAATCCACCAAGCATCCGGAAGTGGCTAGGAAAGGTCTCCCTAAGATGATGGGAACCGGATAGTCCACCGGAATGTCCAAGACAACAAAATCAATCGGCACATAGAACTTCCCTAGTTGCACCGGAATATCCTCCAAGATTCCAACCGGGTGAGTGATAGAACGGTCCGCCATGTAGAGGGTCATCTTGACCGGTTTTGGCTCTCCTAGCCCAACCTTGTTGCAAAGTGCAAGCGGTATGATGCTTACACTTGCTCCAAGATCACAAAGGGCTTCATACTTCACTTCTCCCACTCCGATTGGCACACAAAAAGATCCCGGATCTCTTAGCTTAGGCGGCATCTCCTCCTTCATTGTTTGGATCAATTCCGAGGACCTCTTAGTCATCCTTACTTCCCCATACTCCTCTAACTTCCTTTTGTTAGAGAGTATCTCCTTCAAGAACTTGTCATATGCCGGCATACCTAAGATAGCATCCATGAACGGAATGTTAATATGCAATTTAGACATAAGTTCAGAGAATTTACCATAGTGTTTGTCCAAGCGAGCCCTTGCTCGTGATTGAGGGAATGGTAGTGGTGGCTTGTATGGAGGTGGTGCCACATAGGTTGGCTCATCATCCTTGCTCTTGCCTCCATCTTCTTGCAATACCTCTTCTTCTATCACCACTTGCTTTCCCTTAGTATTCTCCTTGGGCAAGGGGTCCTTCATGCTCAACCCACTTCTTGTAGTGATGGCCAACACTTGGCCTCTCGGGTTATCTTCGGTTCTTCCGGGAAGCTTTCCCGGATCTCTATGAGCTTCACCCGCCTTTTGGAACACTTGTGCTTCCAAAACCTTTTGAGCCTTAGAAATGGAAGTCACCGTGCTCTCAAGACCACTCAACCTTCCAAGCAATTGCTCAAACATCATCTCGGTTCTATCCTTTGGAGGTTAAGTAAATCCGGGTGGAGGTTCTTGTGAAGCCTTTGGTGGTGGAGCTGCGCTTGTGGAAGCGGGAGGGTTCAAGGCACCATCCGGGTTAGAATAGGAAAACCCGGGATGATTGTGGTTAGGCCGGTAATTGTTGAATTGCCGGTTGTTGTTGAAATTCCTTGGGCCTTGATAATTGTTGTAATTGCCCCTTCCCATGTAGTTCACATCTTCCTCCTTGGAAGACAAGTTTGCATGCACTTGTACTTGAGGGGTTGCTTGGTTCTTCAAAGGTGTAGCACACAACTCCCTCAAAGACTTTAGCTCGTTGTTGATGGCGTCAAGCTTGAAATTGCTCATGGTGACTTCACTCACCTCATATGCTCCCGCCTTTCTCCCATCACTCTTCCTATGGGAGTACTTCTCAATCACTAAAGCTTGTTTCTCTACAAATTCCCAAGCATCATCTACATTCTTTTCCATGAAAGTCCCACCGGAAAGAGATTGAAGCTTAAATTGGATATCTTCATCAAGTCCTTTGAAGTAGATCTCCAATAGCTCAATTTTCGGTATACCATGGTGTGGACAATCTAGGAGAAGGTCTTTGAACCTCTCCCAAGACTTGAACAAACTCTCTCTATCCTTTATCACGAAGGCATTGATCTTCCCTCTTAACTCGGTAGTCTTGGAAGGTGGGAAGAACTTAGTCAAAAACTCGGTTGTCATCTCCTCCCAAGTACTCACTCGCCCTTGTGGAATAGATTGATACCAAGCTAAGGCCTTGTCCTTAAGAGAGAAGTAGAAAGCCCTAAGCTTATGGTTGTTGTTCTCCAATCTAGGCGGTCTAAGAGTCTCCATCAAGATCTCATAATTCATCAAGTGTTGATGAGGAGACTCTCCTTCCATCCCTCCAAATTGATTATGCCGGATCATTTGTAGAACTTGAGGGCGGAGCTCGTAATCATGGGCTGCGGGATCTCCTAAGTTCACACCCGGACGGTGTGCTCTTTGCGCCGGATCCATACGTTGCCCTAACGTTTGTGGCTCTTCCATAGCAATGGGCACTACCCGAATATTAACCGCCGGCTGCGGTTGTGGTGGAGGTGGAGGAGGTTGTTGACGATTAAGCTCTCTTTGCACAAGGGCTTGCCTAATCTCTTCAATCTCCCTCCTAGTTGCCTCTTGCCTCTCATTGGCAAGTCTCCTTTCATTCTCCAAAGCTTCATCCCTTATCCTAATTTGCTCTAAATCCTCATCCAACTCAGCTTGGAGATCTCTTCCGGCCATCTCTTTTCCCCTTTTAATGCTCTTGGATCTAGATCTAAGGGTTTTCTCCGGTTCGGGATCGAATGGAGCTAAATCCTTGCCACGAGATCTTCGCATACACCTAAAGAGTAAGAGATGTCCTGAAAAGCAAAGACACAAACCAAAAAGAGATCAAAAGCAACAAGAAAGACCTACACTATAAACAATCACAAAAACTTCTCAATCTAGACCTAGTCCCCGGCAACGGCGCCAAAAACTTGTTACGCTATGGATGTGTGCACGCAATAAGCCTTAAATTTATACTCGTTATATTTCTCCTAACTCCTAGCGAACCCGCAGTGTACGGGACGTTTTGTAGGAGGGATAGTATTCCGAGGTCGAACACAAAGACTGAGGTGAGATTGATTCGATTAGTGATTAAGTTTAGTGAAGATCTAGGCTTAAGAAAAGAGAAAGAAATAAAGAAATGAAAATCTCAATGTTTTTGGTTGGTTTTTAGGTGATCAATCAACACTAGTACAAAACCCCCCTCCAGACCTCGCTTATGTTGGAGCGGTTTGAAAGAACCGTGATAAAAGGTATTTTCGGACCACGGTTATACATATAACCGAGGTCAATTGGTTTTTATTTTTATTTTATAAAATTTATACCCCGGTTATTTAAAATAACCGGGGTATTAAAGTCTCGGACCCCGGTTCGTATATTAACCGTGTTGAAATTATGAAGTCGGACCCCAATTATTATTTTAACCGTGTTAAAATAACGAACCGGACCCCGGTTATTAATTAACCGTGGTATAATAACCTAAATGAACGACGCCGTTTTGACCTTAATCAGGAATAGAACGCTTCTCTAACCTATCGATCCTGTAAGTCTTCCTTCGTCTTCAACCATCCGGCGACTGCACCTCGAACCATACTCTCCAACAATGGACTGGCGACGAGCTGCTGTGAATTGAAGCACACTGAACACGTAAGTTGAATTCTTCGTGAGATTTCCCTTCTATTGTTTAGTGGTTTGATTCCATTGTTTTTGGTTTGACTGAACATGTAAATTATGAATTGAAGCACACTAGTCCCCTACGTCCTCCTTCTTGTTTAATGGTTTGATTCCATTGTTTTTGGTAGTCCGATATATGTAGCTCTTTGCTTAGCTCTTGTCTCAAACGGCACTCTTAGTCAAAGTGAATTTGGGGTTTAGGGTTTTTCTGTGTATATCACACTGACGGGTAGACATTATTTGTTTATGTACTCAAATGTATGGTTTCTGCTGAATTTCCATTCATAAATAACTTCTACACCATTCATTAGTCATTTCATAATACATTCACAAGAATCATTAAGAGGACTAGGGTTATTAACTTCTACACCACTGTAACTTGAGCAAAGTCATAGGGCAAATTGTTGATAACAGTTTAATATAGGTTTTCTCATCTAACAAATCTATATAGAGGGATTGACTTATTTGAATGCTTCTTATGTGAACTTCACTGGACTAGGGTAATTAGTTTTTGGTAGTCCGATATGTAGCTAGTTTATGTAGTTCATCAGCAATAGCCCCCATTGATCTGTACTTACTCAAATAACTGTACACATTTGCTGAACTTCTACTTTTCCGGGCAAAAATGGGCCTGACTGTTAATTCAACTGTCAGCCAGTCTGTGGCTACATTTTTAAAACTATTCAACTGTAACTCTTAAATGCCATCTGCGTAATAAATTTGGTTTTCTGGTGAGCTGATGTCTTCACATGCATAATGGTCATCCACAGGCTATTTATAAATACAGTTTTTGTAGTTGTAAATAATTTATAACAAGTTTTGACATACAAAACTGTATTTACAAATATCCTGTCAAATACATCCAAATCAATTTCCCTAGACAATACGTTGTCCAAACAAAGACTAAAGGAAAAAATGGTAAGGGGGTCTAATTTGACATATAATCAGGACCACTGTAGAAACCTCCTATGAAACCATGGCTCACAATGGAAATTACAGAGATCCTGCCAAATTATGTTGTAGCTATGAATAGAATTCAGAAAGTAACCTTCTGGAGCCATTTACAAGTTACTTAGTGTCTGTAGAGAGGAGAGTGAAGTTGAGTTGTGTGAACAAAAGGCTGCAGGGGCTGCTCCTTAAAGTGTTTTGTTTGGACAGCTTTAAATAAGTTTTTCATATAAACTTATTATATTACTCTTGTACTCGTAATAGCAGCTATGATCCTTCATCCGAACATTCACTTCTCATCACTAATTCATAAGAATATATGATGGACTAATAAATAAAAAAAATGAATCCAGTTCATTGATAATATCTTTATTCACATTGAATCCACACTATGTTTTGTGCTATAGCATAATGATTTACATTTGTATTATCTACAAGTCTAACATTCAGCATGTTGTGTACACTTTAAATTCACTTATTGTTCCTATCTTTCTCCCATAGAGATAAATGTAGGGGAGTTGTGGGTTCAGGACTTACGAGACACCCTTTTTCCAGTTTTGAAGTTAAAATTGTGGGTTCAAGACTTAAGGTAAACAGGAGGATTAATCTCATGATAATTGCTGATAAGCTTCTAACCTGGTATGTTGTATCCTCAAGTGTTTTGGCCTCAGGTGAAAAGCCTGAAAGTAATCACAACTGGAAAGCAGCTTCTGATTAAGTAAGAATAAGGCCTCGGGCATCTCCATTCTTGTTCTGTATTATACCTAATAAACAGAAAAAGAAATTTAAAATAAATGTTAGAATTTTATAGTAAACTATTTGTTACAGGGCATGCAGACGTGCCTACATATATACTTAGTACTCCATCTTAATCATGTTGTCCTCTC
This sequence comes from Fagopyrum esculentum, assembly GCA_033239045.1. NCBI lineage: Eukaryota > Viridiplantae > Streptophyta > Magnoliopsida > Caryophyllales > Polygonaceae > Fagopyrum > Fagopyrum esculentum. The sequence continues at coordinate 24,128,291 of BSUD01000003.1, forward strand.
AACCCCGCTTAATAATTCCATCATTTAACATGATTATCTCAAATTTCCATCACTATACGAAGTACATCAGTATGTTTTTTCCTAAATAAAACTGTCTTTTTTGATTTGGCTATGATATACATCATTTAACATGATTGTAGATCACAATTTATGGGCAATTGGAGATGAAATATTTGAACACTTTGCAACGTTCCTCTAGTTTGATTGGCATGATGATGAAATTTGTTATTGGTTATTAATTTTGACATGGTACCAGGTGATATGCCTCTATATGACATTCTGAATCAATTTCAGAAGGGTCACAGTCATATGGCAGCTGTAGTGAAGGCCAAGCCCAAGAACACCAACCCACCAACTATCATTGATGTTGAAAATTCTGAGGATGCATATGCTTTGCTCATTTTGCAACTACAGGCCATTTCTACGAACCATCTTCATGAACTGCAAAAGGAGTGGCTCGAGTTTGTGGAGCCTCTCATTCAAGATTGCATCGGCATTGACTTACTTGCCTAGCTTAGTTTTTCATGTAGAGACCATCGGTAAAAAGTGTTTGTTATCTTTTGTTAAGATATATAATCTACTTTCAGAACGAAGAAGAGTAGAAACTTTGTTTGTTTTTTGATGTTACTTTCGGATTATATGATTGGAATATTAATTACATGATAAGTTTGCTTATGTATTTTAGCTTAATATTATTTATTTACTGATTAATAATTTCGGTTAAGTACAATACGTATTGTGCAATTTAAGCAGGTGCCAAATTAGTAATTTTTCATATTAAATATAATAAATTACGGTTAAAAAATTACTACGGTTTTATGTAGAAATCGGGGAATAAAATTTTAAAAATTGATAAAAAAAAATAACCCGGTTATTATACAAAAACCGAGGTCCGCATATTAACCAATTTTTTCTGACTTTTACCCCGGTTTTTTAAAATAACCGGGGTAAAAGTCGGACCCCGGTTATTTTAAAATAACCGGGGTCCCACTTTTACCCCGGTTATTTTAGAATAACCGGGGTCCGACTTTTACCCCGGTTATTTTAAAATAACCGGGGTCCGACTTTTACCCCGGTTATTAAAAAACCGGGGTCCGAAAATATTAACTCGGTGACATATACCGGGGTGCGAACTGTCGGACCTCGCTCCCGTTAACCACGCTTCCTTAACCGGGTTCCCATGTACAAAATAACCGGGGTCTAGGGGGGGTATTTGTACTAGTGCTGCAAGGATCACAAATCATGCAAAGTAAACAATCAACTAAGCTGACACGACAAGTAAACAAGGCAAACACGAAATATATGATCAAAGAGAGAAAAGGCGGATTCTAGGGGTTGGAAATTCCGGTTATGGCATGGGACTCAAGCTATCTAATCATTCCTTGGATTTCTAAAGTACGTTGGGAGTAAATGTTTCTAGGTTGGGATCAATCACCGGGTAAGTCTCATGATCCTCTAGTCCGTTCCTAAGGTCTCATCACCGGGTAAGTCTCAAAGAGCCTAAGGATAGGAATTCTACACAAACCGGATAGTATTCTAGGGATCCAACCTCTCTTTACCGGGTAAGTCTCGGAAAGGCAAGTCCTAAACAACTATCCTAGCACACTTAATCCAATAGCGGCTTATGAGGCTCACTACTACCTAGAGTTTGTCATCTTCGATATCTAAGAGTAAGAATCACCGGGTAGGTCTCTTCTAACACTTAGTTGCTAACGCTAGGTCACCCTAGGATAGAATTGACTCAACAAACACTAGGATTTCAACATTCTAACAATTTAGAACTTAGATCCATCAAATCAAACGAACCAGGCAAACCACAGGCTGTTCTACCACTTCTACGGCCGTGGACTGGCAAGAACAAACCGTGGACTACAGCAGTTACTTTGTTCAAGCAAATGAATCATCCAAGGGCAAATATAAGTCCATCCTATCATAGTCCTAGCCATAACCATCCTTTCCTTACCCTAGAATCGCATCTATTTAGCCTACAACACACATCATCATAATCGAAATCATCAAACATAAAATCATAGCTTCCATTTGCAAGACAATGAAGAGAAAGAGGTGAACAAGTGAAACAAGTAAAACCAAGCTGAAAGTAAGATTAGAAAGACTCACAACCCTTCAAAAGAAGGTTTAATCGATTCTTACAACCCTAGAGATTGATTCCAAAAATCTTCACTACAAAACTTATCAAAGACTAGCAATGGTGTGTTCTTCTCTTCTTCTCCAATGGAGCTTCTTCCTCCTCCAATGGTAGCTTCCTTCCAAGCTTCCAATTGAGAGAATCTTCTTGTTGAGAGTGTGGTGGAGAATGTGGATTTGATTGGATGATAGGGGATGTCCTTCTCTCAGCCTTGCAGGACCATTTTTATACTACAACCTTGCTAGAGTCGGCCATGAGATCGTGGCACAGCTGTCACAACCGTCTGGAAAAAACCACGGTCAGGTTCCACGGCCGTGGAAGTGCCAGTGACCGTGGTTTTGGTGCCTCAGCTTGCTTTGGATCATTGAGTCACGATTTGGCGCATGGCTTGCACCAACAAGGTCCCATTGGTCTTCCTTAGCCTCTAGCTTGCATCCTAATGAGTCCGAAGGTGTGTTGTCTCGAGGAACGATCCTCGAATGTATCGATTAACCTCTCAATTCTCCTAAAATACCTACAAAGCAATGCAAAAGTCCGCGTAGAAGTCTATCTCGAGAAAATACGTGAATTGAGTGCATACGTCGTGAACTAGTGCTAAACCATGCATGAATGAGTAGATAAACTATCTAGATGAGTGCCTAATCCTAAGTCATAAATCGTGTTATCACGCGCCATCACCTCCATCCCTCGCATTATTACGACGTCCATTATCACCCACTAAAATCACTCTACTCTCGCTCAGCACGGACGTCGTCAAACACTAAGGAAGTCAACAACACGACCTCAGCACCACCACCTCCATCGCGCCTCAGAAATCGCCTCTGCACTTCTCCCGCCCCCGCGCCTGTAAGCATCCGCACCCGCGCCTCACCGCCCCTGCTCCTGCTTCATCCGCCCCTGCGGAAAACCCACCAGAAGGTCAACTTCTTTCTCTATTTTTGGAAATTACTAATATTTTACCCCACATCACACAGAGAGAATGGAATCCAAGATGTCTAAGATAGAGAAGGAGCGCTACAGGATTGTGCAGGATCGAGTTGTTTATGCAACTCGATTTTTGCATGTTCCTACACTGGAGAGACTTGGCATGCTGGAGAGTATACAATCCTTTCTGGCCTATGCTGGGCTTGGAGAATTCCTAGGGAAGAGTGCCCCAACCTATCCTGAGCTTAGCAGACAGTTCATAGCCACCTTCACCAAGGAGAAGGAGGATCACGTGTGTGTTGGGCTCACTTTCAAGTTCAACAAGGTCAAATACACGCTTGACTATCACCAGATACAGGAAGCCTTTGGGGTGACTCTAAACCCCTCCGAGAGCTGGTGGGAGCCAATCTCTACCCCGGATTTGTGTGAGTTCTGGCAGGCGGCTACAGGGTTAGAATTCCATGCTGGGGGTGAGTACTCCAATAAGCTCACTCACCCCTCCTTGAGGCTCCTCTCCAAGATCATGATGAGTGTCTTCTGTGGACACAAAGAGGAACACAAGGTCGCCCTCAAGGACCTCCCACTACTCTACTCTTGCCTTCCTCAGAGCGAGAAGGTGATGGATTGGCCGTATCTCTTCCTTGCCGCTTTGAAGCGGATTAGGAGGAACGAGCTGAGAGACATTGTCGGCGGTGGGGTGATCTCCTTGATCACCTCACAGGTCATGGATCTTTCCGGCCTAGAGGATGGGCCGGAGGCTCCCCTCTACACAGAGGGGATGCTTAGGAGGTGTAAGCTCCTCCGACGGGACGGGGAGAACCTGTTTTGGATCTCCCTTGTTGATGGGAGCTACCTAACATATCATCCCCGACTTTTACCATTTGGGGAGGAGCTCTCCGAGCTTTACATTCCGGCAGATCCTTTCGTGTAGAGGAGGCCACTAGTGGCCATTGTGGAGAGGCATGCTGCCAACTCCAGCCGGGCTCATCAAGAGGAGCACCTGCCCATCCCCGATGACGAAGAGGAGATGCCTACTGTGGCACCAGAGGAGGACCCGGCCCTGGCGAGTCTGCAGGCTCAGATGGCAGCCCTCACCACCAAGCACCAGACCTGGCAGTCCGACTACCAGCGGACTATGTTGGAGCAGCAGTAGAGCTGGCAAACGAGCTTTGTTGCTTCTATGTCCTCCCTCTTTGACCAGAGGCAGGAGGAGTGGCAGGCGGCCCAACAGCAGCAGCTCGAGGCTCAGCAGCTGGCCTGGCAGGCTGGTTTTGAGACCTCCTTCGGGCGCCGGATGGATGCCTAGCAGAGCCGCATCGAGGACATCTACCGGCGGCAGGAACACTTCTTCAGCCACTTCCCGTACCCGCCGGAGGAGGGTCCGAATGGTTCAGCTGGACCATCCCACTGAGGGGTACACTTTTCTTCCTTCTCCCACATCTATCTTTGCTCATTTCCACTTTGGGGGCAAAGTGCACTTCAAGTATGAGGGAGGGACATATCCTTGCATGTATAGTTTTTTTTGAGTTGTTTTGAGTTGTTTTTCTTTTGAGTCTTATGATTTGTAATGCAGTTTCCAATTCATATAAAAAAAGAGAAAAAGCCAAAGAAAATGAAAAAAGGCATGAAAATCCTTGTATAAACCGAAAATCTGAAAGGGCGGTTTAGGTAAAAAGAAGGTAGTCCGACCAACCTTAGGTTGGTGCAAAATTGGATTTGAGGGATGTTCAAGTGAGAAAAGAAGAAGAGTGGCAAGGCGAAAACCCGAAAGGGCGCCTTGGCAAAATGAGCGACACCGAGTGTAGAATTCCCTTCCGGCGTTTGGCGACATAAGAAGGGGAGTCATAAGGAGGTTGTCCGGGTAGGCCACTCTTGGAGCGATAAGCATGGTAGTATTTCCTTTTCTCACATTTCCTCTCTTTTCTTTCTTTCTTTCTTCCTTGGTTTTTCTTTTGTTTTCATTATCTTTTCTTGTTTTCCCTTGCTTCCTTAGACCTTGAGTTTAAGTGTTGTCATTTGTTTTACTCGGGACGAGTAAAAGGTCTAAGTATGGGGGAGTTTGATAGGTGATGGAATCACTATCATTTAGGGTAGTTTTTAGAGTCTTTTTATTGCATTTGTGTCGGTTTATGCTACTAACTCCTTGGTTCAGAAGAAGAAGTCTAAGAGAAGATAAAGAAGGAGTTATAAGCACTTAGGAGTGAAGACCATTCACGAAGCAAGGTTTCTTTTGCATCACCGCCCCAGCGGGTCCTTGTCCCCGCCCCTACGGGTAACGCTTTCCACCAAAGCGCCCCCTGCTCCTTCATCAGCGCCAGCCAAGAAATGTGTCACGGCCCCTGCGCCACTCCATTGGCGCCCCTGCAGTGACCTACCCTGAAGAGACGAAGACCAGCTCCCCCGCGCCTCCCACTGCGCCTCAACCTGGGAGCTGGAAGACGAAGAGGTTGTGTCACCTCCCCTGCGCTGACATATGGGCGCCTCTGCGCCTTGGCATCAGAAACGCCAGGAAGTTGAAGGGTCAAACGCTGAAGAGCATTAAAGATCCGCCCTAGCGGAATTTCCTAGCCGCCCCTGCGGCTTTGAAGAAGATCAACCGATTCTGCCTAAACCGCCCCTGCGGTCCCTGAAGGCCACCCCTGCGGTTTAGCGCCAGAAGCTTTACTCCGGCTATTTACACCACCTTTATGGCATTGAAGGTGACTGTTTAAGGCCGGCCATTTACTCCTAATTAAGTGTATTTTGTAGTATAAATAGTCCTTGGCTGATTGCTAGAATCATCCATGCTTTTCCCACAAAAAATCCATTTTAGAATTGAGTTTTCCATTGTAATGAGTTGCTAACCCCCTTGCTACATTGGGTTGGTTTGAAGCTGCGTTGTTACTTTGGTTGTAAGTTCTTTTTAATATAAGTTTTTATTCAGTAATACTTTGTGTTTCGTTGATCTCCATTGTCTAATTGTATGTTTACTATTGCTTAAGATTGATCACCTTAGGTTCTAAAGTGCATGCAAATAACTAGGATTAATAGGTTCCGGGTTCGGGTCTTTAATCTAGTAGTAACTTTAAGTAATAACGGATTGTAATTACTTAAAGAAAAGGAACACAAATATAAAGATAATTTTAACGGTTTTAATCTTGTCTTTATATCCCTTAGTCTTTGTTTGAAAGTAAATTTTTTATTCGTTCTTGTAGGTTTACGGAACTTTAACTTGTTAAATTGTGTTGATGCCGGTTGGCTCGACACATACATATGATCGAGATGGGAGATTACTTAAGAACTTGAAAAAGGAACTCACCAAAGTAGTAATTGCATGCTTAGAATCAACCTAGTGTAGATTCACCAATCATTGTCTTACTTGTCGCGTTAATCGTTTTCTTAAGTTTTGTGTGCATCAATTCAACCAAAACCCCCCTTTTGTTACTTGCTACTGAAACCAATAATTGCATCTAAAACACCTCAACTCTCTTGGGTTCGACCCTTACTTATCTACTATACTTGTTTTTAGTGCTAAGTTGGGATTTACTTTTGATTGGGTATAGACGACCATAGAAATACCTTCAGTCAGTTTCTACCTAGAATAGTTGTGAGGAAGTTACCTAAACTTGGGAAGGTAGTGACGTTGTTCTCTTTAAGGAGTATTTTTAGGATTTGATATTAGACCTAGCAGCTAAGGGTAAAAGTAGGACCTTAGCAACCCCTTTGAAATTCTAAAACCTTGTTAACTTTATAATCTCTAGTAACTGTCCTTGAGAACCAGATTTGGGAAATCAGTTCTAAAAAAAATATTAGAATTTAATGATAGAATTTTGAGAATTTTCGGAACCAGGGGTAAAATAGTCTTTTAACCTTAAGAGAGACTTTTTCGTAATTGCTCTTTATGAGAGTGTACAACTTAGAAGTTTATAACTTCTAAGAGTATGAGATGGATTTTTAAACCACATGCCTTGTTGACAGGCGTTGGAGTTACCACGAGTACAGATCGAGTTGGGATTTGAGAAAGTGTGATTTGATTCAAGTAAGTCCTTGCGACTTACTTAGCTAGTTTCTGGATATTGGTTGAGTGATAATAGTGATGTGTGTGATGTGTGTTTATAATAATAACTTGATAGGCGACTCTTATTATTATTATATTTTAAGGCCCAAGTGTATGTATAACGGGTCGTGACATCACTGCCTAGCTCTGCCAGGAGACTGAGAGGTTCTCTATACCCAGACCATACATGTACAAGGTGAGATGCATCGGATCCATTCCCGATGGTTACACGGGGGCGGAGGCGAGGTTTGGGAATCCCTCGTGTCACAAAGATAAGTATCATTAATAAGAGTGAATGACCTAAGTAAAGATAATAAATGGATTGTTTGAAAGCATGATGAGTGTTTACTTTTGCTATGTGTGTGTGTGCTATTATTATTCTTCTAATGTTTAGATAACTAGCTAATGGTTGTTTTGTTGTGTTTTTAGATTCACCGCAGGTTAGAGCAACAACTGAGTGATTCGGAAGTAGTGGTCAGCTGGGTCTCCGTACTCCTTAGAGTGGGGTTGGGTGTTATCTTGTTGTTTCTTTGTTCTTGTTAAAGACAATTAGACTCTTCTGTTGTTTAAGTACTATAGGTTGTTAGACGTTGTTGCATTCATTCCTTTAAAAATACATTTTTTATTACTTTCGGTTTTTCTTATTAGTGTCTTGTTTCAAGATCCTAGTAATATTGTTGTCAAACTGAGGTAGGGACCCATTGTGAGGTCCTAACCAGTAATGTCCCGAGTTCTGAGAATTCGGGGTGTTACAATCCGCCCGCGCGAAGAAGGACGCGGATGCGGACTCCGCATCCGCGTCCTTCTGCCGGTTATATATTTTAAAAAAGGGACCGTTGGATTATAGCCGTTGGAGAATATAGTCGTTGTAGATTTTTCCGTGCCTATATAATAACATGTGAAGTCATTGTATCATTCACTTACATTCAAGCCTCAACAACGCAAACAAAAAAAAGTCGTTAAAATGTCGTCGTTTTCCGAAGAAGTAGATGTAGAATCCGATGGTGAAAGCTCTATTAGGCCGTTCGATATTGAAAAATATAGTGATCCGGAAGAAATTCTCGCACAACTTGAAGTAAGTGTACAAACTCATTTATATTTTACTTTTATGTCGTTTTATTTAGTCGGAATTGTAGAATTATCAATGTTAGAATAGAGAATCGGAATTGTAGTTTTAGACATTTAAGAATAGAGAATCGAAATTGTAGAATTAGCAATGTTAAAATAGAGAATCGAAATTATAGAATTAGCAATGTTAGAATAGAGAATCAAAATTATAGAATTAGCAATGTTAGAATAGGAAATCGAAATTATAGAATTAGCAATGTTAGAATAGAGAATCGGAATTGTAGTTTAGACATTTTAGAATAGAGAATCGGAATTGTAGTTTAGACATTTAAGAATAAAATGATGTGTATTTTTAAAATAATACTCTATGTTATTTTTATTTAGGATCTTATGGAATATTCTAGTGATCTCGGTACCGAATATTCGTCAAATTTGAGCTTCATGGATATTTTGCGGATAGAGAGAACTTATTGGGGTGGGCTCAGTATGTGGCAAACGCTATGAATATGGTGTTGGTCATTAAAAAATCATGGTTGGATAGAAGGGGTTTTCGTATCCTACAATTGGGTTGTGATAGACATGGAGGACCTAGAAAAGAAAAAGACGTAGATCCCGATCATGAAGGCTGTCGGGATAGTTATTGGAGAGAGGTTCATGGAGTTCCATGTGTGCATGACTTTAGGCTAGCAATCCGGGCTCGTAGACCTATCTATTTGTCTCAGATACACCCATTTTGGAAGCAAGATCACTGGATTCCGGTTGATTTTTCCGATGGTGGTATTGGTGATGATGATGATCATCATCATCATTCGAACCCGAGTCAAGCGACGCTGAACAAGTTTAGAGAAAGAATGGACTCAAATATGTTGAGCCTGGATGAGCAAGATAAGATTGCATCTTTTCTGGAGGAAATGGAAAACCCCGGGGGTACGACAATGAAGGAGCCGGCACAGAAGGTCAGGGCAAAGGGACGACCTCCAACCCCGAGATCAACAAGAAGATAGCCTAGTTCTTTTGAGCATTCTGCTACACGTGGTCCTGGGTGGAAAGGGAAGAAAGCTAAAGATGTAGATTCTACACCGGAGTTGACTCCTACGAGTAGGGCGCGTCGTAAAGGAAAACAAACAGCGCAAGCCAGATTTTGTTTGAGAGAAGAAGATTTCGCAAAGTTCATGGAGCCTTATGTATCGAGAGTAAGGGATGTACTAGGAGACGGCCATTGTGGATATAGAGCAATTTCCGTGGTTTTGGGATTCTCGGATGAAGATTACTTGATAATACGTCGGGATATGGTTGTGGAGTTAAATTCGAGAAGAGCATTGTATTCGAAGGTAATTATTATTCCGGTTATATTTAAGTTTTAATTATAATCCATGATTTAAGGTAATCTTACTTGTTAATCTTTGCAGTGTATCATCCTCAATCAGTTAGATCAAGTCATTCAAAACGTTTATTAGACGAGTAAGTCTCCGTGTCCAGAACTAAATTGGATGGAAATACCGATTATCGCATGTGCAACAACCACCTACTATAAGATTGCATTGGTTGTCCTAGGGAACATTCCAGCGACATTTCTGCCTATGAGTACCACCACCCAAGTTTGAAAAAAACAAAATAAAACATAAAAACAAAAAAAACAACGGAAAAAACAATTACAATAATGCCGGAGGAGGCGGACTCCGCCTCCTCCGGTGTCTTTGCCAGTTTCAATTAACATCACTCCATATATACATGCATTAAGATGATTTAGGGATAACATTGTGCAGAAAAGAAAAGATCGCAAAAACATGAATGCTTACCCATAACAAATGGCTGAATATAGCTATTTTCATTGGTAGAAGTTGAAGGAGATAACCTTGACTGAAAGTCATCCACACGGAATCCAAATAAATGGTGCTTGAACTAATGGATCTCTTGACGGTCTTGACTTTATCATCTCCCAAAGTAATGGTGCTTCACAATAATGGATTCAAGGCTAGTCTCGACATCATTGTAGTCTGCTAAAGGGCATGAAAGGGGAAGTCCGATTCGATAGAGGAAACTTGTTTATCTTGCGATTCACAAAATGAATGAGGATTGAATTGAAGAAGGTAAAGGTGATTGGACTCCACACCCATGAAGATCTAGATCTGGAACTGTATCTAGATTTGGCTTTGGATCTAGATCTGGATCTAGATCTGGAACTGTTACACAGGAAGGCGGCAAGAAAGGCTTCACATGGCTTCGACGGCCGACGGAGAAGGTGTGAGATTGAAGAGAAACACTGGCAAAGCATCGATGAATGCCTGCTCTAGGCCGGAATAGTGGAGATTGAAGAGTTGTTCAAGCTGCCTTTGGAGAGCTTGGCCTTGAGGGTAGCCATTTGAGGAAGATGAATTTGGGTGTTTTGTGAGGAATCTAACTAGTAAGTGAAGAAGGCCAGATATGAAGAATAGAAGGGCGAGGATTACGATAGCGAAGAGCACTACCGGACTAATCTTCGACCGTGGCAGCGAGGAAGATGATAGTGAAGGGGAATGGGAGTTAGGTTTTTACGGTAAATAAAGGATTTGGGGTATATTTACCTAATGAAAAAGTTAAAAGGCCTAGTTACTATATCATAATCTCAAAAAGGCCTATTAACCAAATTAGCCCATAAAAAAATATAAAAGAATTTGGCCAAATAAGCTCTTTTCTATGAAATTGGGGTATATTTACCACTTTCATTAATGGTAGGTAAAAGTAATTAATCCCTCTATTTTAATAAAACAAAAAGAAACAAACATTACAATTACAAATCAATATGAAATTGTTAATGTGTATGTACAAATGATATTTTTTTACTTATTTATTTTCTGGTATGAACTTCATACCAGAATTTCATACTAGAAAATATTTCATACCATAAAATATTTCATACACAATACATACCAGAAATCTGAATATCACAAACCGTAAACATCATCAATCTCATACACAATACATACCAGAAATTTGAATATCACAAACCCTCTTTTTCTTTTCTTCTGCATGTTGGTGCCATCTATTCCCAACAAAAGCTTGAAGGAGGTTGGTGACTAAGGGTATTTCTATGGTCGTCTATACCCTATCAAAAATAAATCCCGACTTAGCACTAAAACAAGTATAGTGGTTAAGTAAGGGTCGAACCCAAGAGAGTTAAGGTATTTTTATTAAATTTAATTATTGATTATAAGAACAAGTAACAAAGGGGGGGGGGGTTGGTTGAATTGACGCACACAAAACAAATAACGCAACAAGTAAGACAATAATGGATGAAACTACACTAGGTTGATTCTTAGCATGCAAATGCTACTTTGGTGAGTTCCTTTTACAAGTTTTAAGTAATCTCCCGTCTCGATCATATATATGTGTTGAGCCAACCGGCATCAACCCAACTTAACAGATTAGTGTTCCGTAAACCTACAAGAACAATTAACAAGTTATCTTTCAAATAAAGACTAAGGGATATAAAGAATAGATTAAAATTGTTAACCTTATCTTTATATTTGTGTTCCTTTTCTTCAAGTAATTACAACCCGTTATTACTTAAAGTTTACTACAAGACTAAAGACCCGAACCCAGAATCTATTAATCCTAGTTATTTGCATGCACTTTAGAACCTAAGGTGATCAATCTCAAGTGTAAATAAAACATGCAATGAGGAAATGAAGATCAAGGAAACACAAAGTATTACTGAATGAAAACTTATATTAAAGAAAACTTACAACCAAAGTAACAATGCAGCTTCAAACCAACCCAATGTAGCAAGGGAGATATCAACTCATTACAATGGAAATGATGAGAAAATTGGATTCTAAGTGGATAATGAAAATGATAAATGATGGATGATGGATGATTCTAGCAATCAGCCAAGGACTATTTATACTACAAATGACACTAAATAGGAGTAAATGGCCAGCCCAAAACAACCACCTTTAATGCCATAAAAGTGGTGTAAACAGCCGGAGTAAAGCTTCTGTCGTGAACCACAAGGGCGGCCTTCAGAACCGCAGGTGCGGTTTAGGCATAATCGCTTAAACTTATTCATGGCCGCAGGGGCGGTCAGGCCATTCCGCATGGGCGGATCTTCAATGCTCTTCAAACGTCTGACTCTTTAACTTCCTGGCGTTTCTGATGCCAAGACGCAGAGGCATCTTAGTGTCAACGCGGGGGCGGTGACAATGACTCTTCATCTTCCCAGCGTCGTAGGACGAGGCGCAGGTAGAGGCGCCAAGGCGTTGACTTCGCTTCTTCAGGGCAGGTCACCGCAGGGGCGCCAAGGAGGGGTGCAGGGGCGGTGACACTCTTCGTGGCTGGCGCTGGCGAAGGCGCAGGGAGCACTCCGGAGTGTGTTGTCACCCGCAGGGGTGGTGACACTGCTCCACGGGGGCGGTGAGGCAACAGAAGCTTTGCTTCGTGAACGGTCTTCACTCTTAAGTGCTTATAACTCCTTCCTTAGTTTCTTTTATCTTCTTCTTCTGGACCAAGGAGTTAGTAGCATAAACCGACACAAATGCAATAAAAAGACTCTAAAAACTAGCCTAAATGATAGTGATTCCATGACTTATCAGTTGGCGTATTCGGTCTTCCTTGTCCGGGCTTCTCCTACACAGCACATCATCCTGGCTAGCAGCTTCCTACAAGCCATGCCTCCTGTGCTTCAACAAGAAGACCCGAGCTCTAAGGCGATTACATATCTAGCTCTATAGATTACAGATGCTTTAAAAATATCCATTTGAACACAATCAAAAGTTTATGTACGCATACAACAAGAGCAACTTTGTGAAGGAGCTTGAGGTTCTATGTTTGGGTAACTTGTTATGATTTGTTGTACTTTCTTTACCAACTCTAAAACACTCTATGTGAACATAGACCTCAATTGAAACAATGAGCCACCACAATCTGAAAGAAGATAGGAAATGCTACCATCTTCATTTACTTTCCACTCTGACTTTGATTTTTCACTCTCCAAACTTGGTGCTCTATTGACAAGTCTAATGTTCTGAATTTCCCCATGTAAGTACTCAAATCCTCTATTTGCATACTTGATGTTCTCTTCTTCCTCACTTCATTGCAATTGTCCATCACATATCTATTGGCAGCAGGTAAGGCATAAATCACAGGGGTGTGTTAGACAGCTTCTGTAGAAATCAAAAACAAATGTTTTACAGTTGTTGAATATTGTATAGATTGATGTCTAGTGAGGGTGGCACAGGGCTTCTCCGGTGAGGTTTTGGTTGAGAAGACAAATGTGATGGTTGACGGAGAGAGGGAGTTGTGATGGTTGAAGGAGAGAATAGTGAGGAGATGGATGAGCGGCTAGGGTTTGAAAGCAACTTTGAACGGTAAAAATAAAAATGGTGTACATTAACCTAATACCAAATTGCTATGAGCCTAATTACTAAACTAAAAACTCAAAACAACCTACTTACTTAATTCACCCAAAAATTATTATAAATTAAATTATTTTATCCCTCCATAGCCATTTAATTTGTGTATATTAATTTATATTGATTTGTAGTGTTTATATTTATATAGGCATTACATAATGTAAATTATATTTGATTTCATACAATAGTTTATTTAAACTAATTTTCATTGTCTATGTTTTGTTCAAAAATAAATAAAAATAGTTAATAAGATCTTAAGAACGAGTAACGTTATTGACGATTTCATATAATAGAATATTGTTCTATTTTATATTATTTTCGGCTACCTAACTTACATCTACTCAAATATTATTAGTGTAATTTTATTTGTATTATTAATTTATGTAATATTCGATAATTTTTGTAGTGAAATTTCATAATTTTTAAAATTGAAAATTGTCTTACTTAAAATTTAATATTAAATCATAATATATAATATTTAGTTCATATTTATTTAATATAACTTTCTTATGGGTTATTAATAAAACAATTAAAAGTAGATGATATATAATATGCATGTTAAGAACAAGTAACGTGTCCTATTGGTGTGAGTATAAATTTAGGTTGTGTTTTTAAAATGATATGACAAAAAGATAAAAGCTAAAAAGTGAGAAAAGTGAGTTAAGATTAATTATTTAGTGTCCTCTAGTGTGTTACCTTTAACCGTTTCACAATCAGTAGGGCGACAAAAAGGACGAGAAACTACAAAGCGAAACAAAAAAGCACAAAAATCAGAGAAGTGGGTACTCGCGTAAGATATGAGGGGTTGGTTTTGTTGTAATTAAGGGCCGTTATAGGACAAACATGTCAATACACCAAAGACTAATGTTCATTTTTAGTCGATAAGTTAGTTTTTTGGATATTTTGAAGAATGTCATTTATTTTTTTTTATTCATACGGTTGATGTTATTTACTTTGTCCGAGATTATTCAAGCAATTTTATTAATGATTTATTTGTTAAGTAAATGGCATAAGTTGTTAAGATGATGGCTGCACAGTTCACAATTTCTAGTAACTGTATTTTTTCGTCTATTTTTTCTTTTGCTAGTAAACTGTTTCTTGATATATTTTGTAGGAAAATCTTCATTTTAGTTTGTGCGTTAAGTTTATGAATCTAGTTGCATGCATTAATAAGGGGTGACACCCTTATCCTCCATTAATAGTTGAACAACATATTTGGTTGCAATCCACCCATTTTGGCTACATCGCTATTCTAATCTATATTGTATTTCCTTTTTGGTATAATTATTTTCTTTATTTTATTTGGTATCTCCGGGATAAGGATGTTTTTGGAAATAGTTCTTAATTGTGTTAATATCTCACTCCCTAGAGTTATTAATATAGTTATTTACTTTGATATGGGTGTTAATTGATTTACATTATGGTTATGTTTTAGCTCTTTCTTCAATTTATCCGAGATCATAAACCCTTCATTTAAGTTCCTTTAGGTGTTTTTAATTTCTTTTTTCTTGTGACAATACGATGAAAGTATTTTGAATTTGAGTCTATATTTTTAAGATGATTATTTTTAGTTATTAGTCTCAAGTATCGCTTATGAAAACTCAACAAACAATCTTGTTTGGTCACTAAATTGCTTTGGACAATTATATCTCTTTGGTTCAAGTTTTCAGCATATGTTCTTTGAACCTCGTGAAGTTACATTTCAACAACTTTAATTTGTTTTTGAAAATATTGCTACTGTTTTTTTTTAATCCAACCTTTAGCCTTTGTTTTAATAACTTCCATACACTTAAAAGGTGGAGCCTAAAACAGGTGTCGGAACTTGAAAGGGGTATGCATATGCTGGAACTTCGAAGGGGCATGCATATGCTGATTTTTTTTACTCCAATGTTTTGAGTGTTTGTTCTTTGAAGCTCAGGAAGTTATAATTCAACACACATTCCCAGAACTTGGAAGGGACATACATATGCCGGTTGGTTGACGCCCATGCAATACCAAAAGGTGGAGCGTGAAATAGGTGCTATAATAAAACCGAGAAACATTTTAACATCGTTGTAATTGGATGACCCGAACAACGTCAACTCCATGCAAAAAAATATACAATGCATTGATGAAGATAAGGATGGAAGATGTCGAAGGAAGAGGGTCAATCCAACAAGCACTCCATACACTCAAAGAACGCACATACTATGTCAATATTAAGCGATCTCCGAACTCAAACACAATGTATGATTTCTTCTTCATGCACTCAAACTTTAGGCATTATTAGTTGAGCTAGTTTCCCTACGTTATCATCGTGGACATGACTTACGAGACCAATGACTTAATATTGTTTTCCAATTTGTGATTCTTATTATGACATGTTATCTTGTGCATATCATCTCCCTTGATCTAATTTAATTTTAGTTTTTGGATTTTCATTACAAGTACAAAATGTCAATGTTAGAGATTGTTGGAATCATGAGCAAGAAAAAGACGTTTGTAGTTTCATTTTTTTCATGGCACAAGAGTCTTACGGTCACTATGAGTGTACTCTTGGTAGGTTACGATATTGTACGACGATAACATATCAAAGGTGATTCAATCTATATTGAGAACTATGTAACATCCATAATTTCTATTCCGACCTGAAAGCGTTTTATCGACCTTTCCGCGCTAGCGGCTCAACTTTCCCACATGCACGAGGTGCTGAGTGCCGGGATTTATTCCCAAAATCCCGTGCCGACCCTTCGGTTTCCCCTTTCCACTTTCCGACCCCTCGTTCCTAGCTGAGGTGACAAGAGGTCAGTTGACCCCTTGTTTACCTCCTATCTTTTCAGCCAAAGTCTCCCTCTTCCCTCACTTTTGTTTTCACGCTCTTCACTTCTTCTCTGTTCCTCTTGTGCTCCTTCCTCTTCCTTCTCCTTGGAAGCTCTTGGCTAGTGATCTACAGTAGTGGGGGAGCTTTGGCTTTGTTTTTGTAAGCTTTCTTCCTCCCCTCTTCTCCTTTCTTGCTGATTTCCTTTCCCCTTCTTCTCCTTCATGGCTATGGAGGAAGACTTTGAAGAGAGACCTTGTTGAATCCTTAGCATGTGTGTTTTCTTAGGTGTTTAGGTCGTGGAGAGGAGTCTAACATCAGTATTGGTGTTTGGAAAAGACCCAACAAGAAGAGTAGGACATTGGAGCCAAGGATCCACAGTCAAAGACGAAGAAGATGACCTTCTGCTGCTCAAACCGTGGGTGCGGATCATCAGAGGCGTGGGGGCGGATCCAGGCCACCGCAAGGGTGGCTCAAGCCACCGCAGGGGCGGCGCCAGGAGGCCGCAGGGGCGGCGACTGGGTTTCGCACGGGCGCCTGCTTGACTTCGCGGCTGCGTTCCTTCAATAGTAGGCTCCTCTTCTCCCTTTCTCTCAGTTCCTTCCTTAGTTTTGAGGTCATATATTGTTAGTAGCATGACTAGGTTGGACCTAGAGTAGATTGAGAATGCCACCTAGTGGTTGTGAACCTAGAAGACCTTAAGGCTCGATGTAGTTGATGGTTTTGAGTATGTGAGCATGTTAGAGTTCCTAGGATAGTATGTTCCTCTTTGGTTGCGGCTTTGGACCTTGTGAGGTAGTGGACTATTTGGAGTTGCTATCAAGTGTTAAGAATGAGGTGAGTATTTTAGATTCTAGGATGTGTTCCTAGCTTGAGGGTTAAGTGATCTTGCGTAGATCACTAGAGTGAAGTCTTAGACTTCTTGAGCGTGAGCATGTGTTCATATGTATATCTTCTTGTGAGTAGGTTGTGGGCTTCTTCTCAAGGGAAGCTAGAGTATTGTGAGTTGAGAGTTGAGGCGAGGTAAGTCACCGGACTTACTTAGCTTGTATTCGTCGTATTAGTTTCGATGTGTGTTTGGTGGTGATTATTTATCATTTATGTTATAACAATTAAATTGGAATTTGGATTACCGACCTTATATTATTTTGGCCCAAGTGTATGATAACGGGCGGTGATAACTTGTCTAGCTCTTGCGTACGGCTAGGAGGTTCTTGGCAACTAGCCCGTACTGGTAGACGGTCGGATGCATCAGTACCATTCCATGCCGGTAAGAGGGGACCGAGCCGAGTTTTGGGAGATTCTCGTGTCACAAAAGAAGTTGAATTAGAACGGGATATGACTTAATAATAAAAAAATAATAAATCAGACTTGTGTTTTTTAGAGCATGTTATGTGTTATGTTGATGTATGTGTGTATGTGTCTTCACCTCGTTTCTAGTGCTTTGAATGTGAGTTAACGGTTTTAAACCTCTTGTGTAGATGCCCTGCAGGTTAGGGACGCCGCCGAGTGAGGTGGAGGAGTGGACAACCGGGGGTCGTCATACATTATAGGACGGGGACGTTTTTGGGTTTTGCTATGTTGTCAGATTATGGTTATGTTGTACGTTTTTAGATGTATGTGTATCGGAGTTTGTATTTCGTTTTGAGGACTCAACTAAGTTTCCACCTTGTATCTTTACATTTCAGTTTCTCGCATAAATTATAAACGGTTTGAGTTTTTCCTTTATTTGTGCCTTATTGGAAAGGTCCGGTGAAATTGTTGTTAGGCTAAGGCTCGGGACCCATTGTGAGGTCTCGCCCGTAGCATCCCGAGTCCCGCGGAATCGGGGTGTTACAAAAGTGGTATCAGAGCCCTAGGTTGACAACAATGGCACTCGCAATCTTCTAAAGGCCGAATGAGGAATAAATAGAACCCCACGGGGTCTGACTTTTCGTTTTCAAAATCATATGCATGAGTTGGGTTTGGGTTAGAATGTACAGGACCACCACTCCTTCCGCGGACCTCAACGACGTAGATTTTTGGATTTGATATATGTATATATATATATATATATATATTTATATAGTTATATATATATGGCCTTAGGATGTTTGTGGATTTGTATGTACCTAATTATATATGTGACCTTAGGATGTTTTGGGCTTGCGTGACTTGGTTGTATATTGTGATCATGCTTACCTTTATGCTTTGAATGTTTTTATCGTATTAGGATCGTAAGTATTACATGTATATATATATATGTATATTCATATACCAATAAATTGGAATTTGGATTACCGACCTTATATTATTTTGGCCCAAATGTATGATAGCGGGCGGTGATAACTTGTCTAGCTCTTGCGTACGACTAGGAGGTTCTTGACAACTAGCCCGTACTAGTAGACGGTCGGATGCATCAGTACCATTCCATGCCGGTAAGAGGGGACCGAGCCGAGTTTTGGGAGATTCTCATGTCACAAAAGAAGTTGAATTAGAACGGGATATGACTTAATAATAAAAATATAATAAATCAGACTTGTGGTTTTTAGAGCATGTTTTGTATTATGTTGATGTATGTGTGTATGTGTCTTCACCTCGTTTCTAGTGCTTTGAATATGAGCTAACGGTTTTAAACCTCTTGTGTAGATGCCCTGCAGGTTAGGGACGCCGCCGAGTGAGGTGGAGGAGTGGACAACCGGGGGTCAACGTACATTATAGGACGGGGACGTTTTTGGGTTTTGTTATGTTGTCAGATTATGGTTATGTTGTACGTTTTTAGACGTTTGTGTATCGGAGTTTGTGTGTCGTTTTGAGGACTCAACTAAGTTTCCACCTTGTATCTTTACATTTCAGTTTCTCGCATAAATTATAAACGGTTTGAGTTTTGCCTTTATTTGTGCCTTATTGGAAAGTTCCGGTGAAATTGTTATTAGGTTAAGGCTCGGGACCCATTGTGAGGTCTCGCCCGTAGCATCCCGAGTCCCGCGGAATTGGGGTGTTACAAAAGTGGTATCAGAGCCCTAGCTTGACAACAATGGCACTCGCAATCTTCTAAAGGCCGAATGAGGAATAAATAGAACCCCCACGGGGTCTAACTTTTCGTTTTCAAAATCATATGCATGAGTTGGGTTTGGGTTAGAATTTACAGGACCGCCACTCCTTCGCGGACCTCAGCGACGTAGATTTTTGGATTTGATATATGTATATATATATTTATATATTTATATATATATGGCCTTAGGATGTTTGTGGATTTGTATGTACCTAATAATATATGTGACCTTAGGATGTTTTGGGCTTGCATGACTTGGTTGTATATTGTGATCATGCTTACCTTTATGCTTTGAAAGTTTTTATCGTATTAGGATCGTAAGTATTACATGTATATATATGTATATTCATATACTAATAAATGTCCTACGATATCAGATGACACATATGAGAGCTACCGCATATGTAGGACCGGCCAGGGGTAGACCCTCTCTCCCTCCTACCGTCCCGAGACGGGGACGAGTAGGGAGACCCCCAGGCACGAGAGGTCGGGGACGCATCCCCATTACAGACCCATCAGTTGTAGATCCGCCAGCAGTTAAGGTTCCTATGGAGGACGTCGCAAAGAGCATCATTCCCGAGGCTAGGGATAGGACAACTGTGAGGTCTGGTGCATAGAGTTCTTCATCTGCTAGGACTGGGGGAGCATCTATTGGAGCTACCGTGTTTGAGGACTACGTACGGCTAGTCGAGGAGGCGTTTAGGACAGGAGCACCACCTCCCGCACCACCGGTACCTGCACCTGTACCTGTGAGATCAATTGAGGTCTCGTAGAGGGTGACTCAGGTCAGGTTTGCACCAGAGATAGCTACGCCAGAGTTAGTTGCACCATTGGTAGTTGCACCCAAGCCAGTTGTTGATGTTGCTAGGGAGAGACGAGATGAGGTCTCCGAGACCTGATTCATGGTTGAAGGCTTTCAACTAGTAGCATGTACCCTACTTCGATGGGAAAGTAGGGTTAGAGGTCGAGCACTGTATTGGACATGTGGAGTCGGCATTAGAGGCGATCCGTTGCCCAAAGAAGAGGCAGGTGGAGATAGTCCAGACGTTATTTCGAGAGTAGGCCTAGTATTGGTGGAGGACAGTTAGAGGAGGTTTGACCAGGATAGACCAGCTGTTGAGCCTCGTTAGGGAAACCTTTTGTCCTGATTCACTGAGGAGAGACAGAGTCCAGGATTTCTTGGAGGTAGGATTCGAGGATGTCCCAATCATCGAGGCTATTAGGCAATTTCGGGCGGAGTTAGCTTTGTTGGGTCCCGCCGCACCTCCGGCGGACCAGCATGTTTACCTATTCTCTAGGAGATTGAGGTAGTCCGCCCGTGCATACCTTGCGGAATTCCGTTGTGACTCCTCTGTGGAGTACCAGGACCGAGCTTCGGCCTATGAGAGAGATCGCCCAAGGTCTAGCAGAGCAGCACAGTCTAGAGGGTCAGACAAGAAGCAGAGGACGTGGCCAACCAGTACGGGGGCAGGAGCCCCAAGGCAATGACATAGCCAGACGCAGGGACGTTCCGGTCCTCAACGGTCGATATAGGCATCAGACCGGGGACAACAGTGCCACAGTTGTGGAGAGTACGGACATATTAGGACGGCGTGTAGGAGGCTACCCGTGACGTGTTTCAATTGGGGCCAGGTGGGTCATCAAGCCGCTTTTTTCGTCTGGGCAAGTCACAGTCACAGCAGGGTTCTTCGCCTGTTGGGGTATGCGGGGGAAGTCGTAAGCCATCACAAGGTTGTCAGTAGAGGGGCCAGAGTTAGGCTCGTACACAAGGATCAGCCCAGGGGGCAGGCCCGAGGTAGAGGCCATGGTGGAGGCACCCGGGAGACCAGAGGCACACAAGCTGGGGTATTTGAGTTGAGGAGTGCCGTTGAACCAGTAGTGCCAGCAGCCACATGTACTATTCAGATTCATGGCTTTCTGGTCCGAGTTTTATTTCATACGGGTGTTACGTACTCTTTTATATCCGAAGACTGTGTAGCTAGGTTGTCCTTAGTTACGGTAAAGGGGAGATTCTTCATTGTGGGGTTACCCGACGGGGGTAGGGTTAATGGTACCAAAAAGGTACACGGTTGACCCATACGCTTGGGAAACCATGATTGGTTAACCGACTTCTATGTTGTGCACTTAGTGCATGAGGAGGTCATCCTAGGGATGGATTGGATGGACCGCCATCGAGCCTTTTTGGACATCGGCCACAGGACCGTGACGGTTACCACAGAGACGGGACACGAGGTGATTTTCTAAGGTTGGGACCTCGGGAAGGCCGGCAGTCATTAGCACGGTCCGAGCCGCGAAACTTATCGGGCAGGGATGCGAGGCCTTCTAGTGTTATGCCATGAAGGAGGAGGCGGGACCATCGCTGGAGGAGATTCCCTTTACAAGTGAGTTTGAGGATGCTTTCGGGAGCCACCTGGATTACCACCGCAGAGGAGCGTTGATTTTGCTATTGAGTTGGAGCCCGACACGAGGTCGATCTCCAAGGCCCCATACCGCATGGCACCGATCGAGATACTGGAGCTGAAGAAGCATCTCGAGGAGTTAGCCGAGAAGGGTTTCATATGTACGAGCGTTTCCCCTAGGGGTGCTGTTAGCATGAAATATTGCGATATTATAGGCACTTATTTTAGTTGATTTTCACTCATTATTGTGTTCATGAATAAAGTATAGAAGCATTTGTTAGTTTGTTCACCTATTTTGTCGATATGGAAGTCTACACTAGCTTTGTGTTGATTATAGGTGAATAATAGCTGGAATCGGATTGATTGATGGAAAACAAGGAGTAATCGATCATGTTCGAAGATGAGGAAATACATTGAGGAATCTAAGGAAGGAGCTAGGATGAAGAATGGCACGAGACAAAGGCAACAAAGAAGCATTATACACTTCCACGCCTATTTCCACGGCCGTGGACTTGGCATTATGAACGTGGACTTGCGTTTGGAGCACTCCAGTAAGTTACACGGTATAAATTACGGTCGTGGAAGGCATGAGACACCGTAACCATTTCCACGCTCTAAATCACGGTCGTGGAATCTCATGAGACCGTGATTTAGGCGATCTTTTGACGAGTCATTATTTGCCACGTCATCTACGTATTGGGCCTTGAAGGTATCTTTTTCTCACCTTATAAAAAGGCTGGAAAAGAGAGTTTTCAGGGCTTCGCTTAGAGTTTTCGAAAGCTTTGCCTAGGGTTTTCGGAATCCTCGCTTGGAGTTGGAGATTGACAACCGCTTAAGGTTGAAGACGGTTGCTTATGGCGGAAGTTTCGCCCTTTTTCTTAGGTTTGATATTGAAGATGGATTGACATCCCGTTCTTCGTTCCTATCTAAGATTGTTGTTGGTTTTGTGTTATATTCCGAATCTATTGAACATTACTCCTTGTGTTTCAGATTTGGAGATTGGATTTGAAGTTTATTTGAATATTCGAGGGTTTTCATATTTCTCTCTTTATCACTTGAATTTTGAAATTATAATGAAGGTTATTGGCTAAAACCCTTTAGCAATTCTAAGGTGAAGGGTTGATAGTTGTGGCTTAGATGATGATAGATCGATCGTAAACAGATTGGACCCTAAGAGTACGAGAAACTTCGTCGACACCCTAAATCACGGTCTGTTCTAGGACTTTCATGGCCGTGGAACTCAAGATCTAGCCGTGATTTACCCCAGTTTATGAACCTTGCTTTTACTTTAATCTGAAGTTAAAGATTAGCTTTAACCTAGCCTTGGCTTGCCTTTCCAAGGTAGTAGTGAGACTCAACATCCTCTATTTCGGTTTCGAGTGTCACAACCTTAACCGTTTGAGCATATCTTGATCCTTGGGTTACAAGTTTGGTATTTGAGATCAATTCTTACCTTTAGATCCTTTCTATACTGAAGCCTCAACAACCTTTATAGAGAGCGTCTTTGGGTTAGACATATAGGGTTTTGGAACTTCATCGTACATTACCTTACCTTAGTATACCTTTGCAATCCTCGACTTTGTCCTTAATTCTTTAGTATATCTAGAATCGGTTGCCACAATTAGATACCTGGATCTTTAGGGTTGGTGTTTTCCCAATACTTCCAAAGCTTATCACATTTACTTGCTTGACAATTTACAAACTGAATTTGTTCCCCCCAAATCCCTGAGTTCGACACTTTGGAATTCTTGCTTTACTACGCCGATCCATACACTGTGGGTTCGCTTGCTTAGATTTCAATTTTATAAATTTAAGACTTTGTGACGCACGCTTAGTGGCAAACAAGTTTTTGGTGCCGTTGCCGGGGATTTGGTTTAGGCCGAATTCGGTTATCGGTTGTCAAGCTTGGGAGCTTTGCTCTTGTTATTTGATATCTCTTTTGAGTGATATTTGCAGGTTATCTTAAGTATATACGCAGGTCTAGATCCAACAAAGACCTCCTACCTCTTGGTCAAGAACTTGAGAAGACTTTGAGAAGGAAGCTCAAAGAAAGACAGATGGCTGAAAGTAAAGAGAGGGATCTCCAAGCGGAGTTGGATGATTCTCAAGCTCAACTCAATTGGAGTGAGAATACTCATAGGGAAGAATCGGAGTGTCATCAATTGCAAATTGATGAGCTCAAGAACATGATGTAGGAAATGAGATTGGAGATGAGTAACTCCAAGAAGAATAAGAAAAGCAAACCGGCTAGATCGGTTAGAACTGAATCATCCGATGATGAGAGTGATGATTCTATGCCACCGCTAGAGGACATTGATCCAACGATCAATCCAGTCTGGAATGATCCAAGGCCAGCCGCCTATCCTCGTATCCCAGCTGGGGGTGCAAGAGCCGCTCGTGTAGATGAAGAGCCGCGAACGCTTGGTCAAAGGATGGATCCGACTCAACAACCACGCCGCCTAGGCGTGAACTTTGAAGCTGAAGATATCCAGGGATTCAGCTTTAGTCCGCAAGTAATCACCATGGTTCACCAAAATCAATTTGGCGGAACAAGTGTTGAATCTCCACATCAACACTTGCAGAATTTTGAGATTCTCATGGAGACGATGAAGCCGAAGAAGACCACCACCAACAACTACAAGATTAAGCCGTTCTTCTTCTCTTTGAAGGACAAGGTGCTAGCATGGTATCAAGCTCTTCCAAATGGAAGACTTAATACGTGGGAGGATCTATCTTCGGAGTTTCTAAATAAGTTCTTTCCGCCATCCAAGACTGCGGAATTAAGAGGTAAGATTAATGCATTTCTTATGAAGCCTAACGAAAGTTTGTTTCAATCTTGGGAAAGGTTTCAGGATTTGCTATTGGATTGCCCACTCCATGGCATTTCAAGACTTGAATTGTTAGAGATATACTATAAGGGGTTGGATGTGGAAACACAATTCAAGCTCCAATCCCTTTCATGTGGCACATTCATGGACATAAGGGAAGATGATGCTTGGGACTTCATTGAGAAGCAAGCCCAAGTCATAGAGAAATACTCCCACCGGAAGGTGGAATCTAACCAAGGAGATTCGGGAGCAAAGCTAACACAAGCTGCACAAACTCAAATCTTCTCCCTCAACACCGAAATCAAGGGATTGAAGGAGGTGATTAGAGCTGGCCTTCAAAAGCCAAAGGAGCAAGACGTTGGTTACCTAGAAAACAACAATCATCAAGGGAATGAAGGAACCAATTGGAACAATAACCGGAACAACAACAACAACCGGAATAATTGGAACAACAACAACCGGAATAACAATTGGAACAACAACAACAACAACAACAACAACAACAACAACAACAGGAATTCAAACGGCAATTGGCTTTCCAATCAACAACAAAACTCCGGTAATTCTTATTCCAATTCAGGAAATTCACTAACACCGCCTTCTTCTTCTTCCATTCCTTTGAAAAGCCAGAGGCAAGGACCTAATAGCACAAGCAGTTCGGGAAAAGAGAAGCCCGATCCCATGTTGAAAACAATCTTGGGAAAGCTTCAAGGATTGGAGAATCACATCACTAAGGTTGATGATCACATCACTAAGGTGGATAAAGCTCAAAAGACTTTAGAAAACCAACTATTCAGCAAGGCGGAGGAAGTTCATAGAGATCAAGGAAAACTTCCCGGAAAGACCGAAGACAACCCAAAAGGAAGGGTAATGGCTAGCACTATTAGGAGAGGAGTAACTATAACCGATCCGCAGCCTAAATTTTTTGAAGTTCCAGTCAAAAAAGAGAAGGAAAAGGGGAAGGAGAAGGAAGACATCTACATTCCTTCTCCAGCTTACAAACCACCCCTACCATTCCCGCATTCTAGAGCGAGAGCGCGTCTAGACAAGCAGTTCAGTAAGTTCATTGAACTCATGAGTAAACTGCACATTAACTTACCTTTCATTGATGCAATTGTAGGTATGCCCGCTTACGGGAAGTTCTTAAAGGAAATCCTCTCTAACAAGAGGAAGCTAGAAGACTTTGGAGAAGTCAAGATGAGTTCGGAATCATCGGATCTCATCAAAACAATGAAGGAGAAGATGTTCCCAAAGCTGAAGGATCCGGGGTCGTTTTGCATTCCAATCGGAATGGGAGATATCACATATGACGCCTTATGTGACTTGGGAGCAAGTGTTAGCATCATTCCTCTTGCCTTATGTTGGAAGATCGGTTTAGGTGAACCTAAACCGGTGAAGATGACGTTATACATGGCGGATCGATCCATAACTCGTCCCGTCGGTATTATCGAAGACATCCCAGTCAAGCTTGGTAAGTTCTATGTTCCTATAGATTTTGTTGTGATTGACATTCCTGCAGATTGTCCGGTCCCGATCGTACTCGGAAGACCGTTTCTTGCAACATCCGGTTGTATGGTGGATTGCAAGAATGCTAGACTTGACTTCGACATAGGAGAAGAGAAGGTTGAATTCGTTCTATCAACATTGGTGAAGGATCCAGCTCTTGGAGAGGACATGTTCGAAATCTATGACGAGGAGGCATCTAGAGAGGAAGTAAGTTCGATTCTATTCAAGGACCCATTGCAAAAGGTCATCACCATGAGCATCATGAAGAAAGGAGAAGAAGAGGATTGCGATAAGGAGATTGAAGCCTTAGAGGAGCTACAAGAAGTGCATGAAGAAGAGTTTGAAAAACTTTACGATGGGTCAGAAAACGTGAGGAATCACGGTCAGCTGTGCTATTCCACGGCCGTGGTTTCACCCATGATGACCGTAATCAGCTATTCAGAGAGCTCTAGTAAGTTACATGGATGGCCGTGGAACTCCCAGAGGTGCCGTAATTGACTTCCACGGCCGTGGAAATAACAAAGGTGCCGTAATTTCAGGAAATTTTGAGAATAATTACGTTCTTTCTACCAATTCTCTTGAGCCTTCTTCAACAACTCCCACACCCTTAGAGACTTCTAAGGAGGCATTGGACGCTCCTCAAGAGCCATTTGAGACTCCAATGGTAATGGAATTGAAGCCACTTCCCACACATCTTCGGTATGCATTCTTAGGAACTAATTCTACTTTTCCGGTAATTGTTAGTTCCGATTTTTAGCAAAGATGAACATGATAAACTAATAGCCATTTTAGAGAAACATAAAAAGGCTTTGGGTTACACTGTAGAGGATCTTGTAGGAATTAAACCATCACTATGCATGCACAAGATTCTAATGGAGGAAGATTTTAAGCCTTCACGACAACCTCAAAGGCGGTTAAATCCGACCATTAAGGAGGTTATCAAGAAGGAGATTCTTAAACTACTTGATGCATGTATTATCTACCCTATCTCCGATAGTAAGTGGGTGAGCCCCGTACAAGTTGTTCTGAAGAAAGGAGGAATGACGGTCATCACCAACAAAAACAACGAGCTTATTCCTACAAGAACCGTGACGGGATGGAGGATGTGCATATACTATCGCAAGCTAAACAACACAACGAGGAAGGATCACTTCCCATTGCCATTCATCGACCAAATTCTTGAGAGGTTAGCACAACACTCGTACTTCTATTATCTTGACGGTTATAGTGGTTTCTTTCAAATTCTGATACATCCGGACGATCAAGAGAAGACCACATTTACGTGCCCGTGGGGTACGTTTGCTTATAGGAGAATGCCGTTCGGGCTTTGCAACGCCCCAACCACCTTCCAAAGGTGCATGATGGCTATCTTCTCGGAGTACATAGAAGAGATTATGGAGGTTTTCATGGACGATTTTTCTGTTTATGGTTCCTCTTTTGATAATTGCCTTTCTAACCTTTCTCTTGTGCTACAAAGGTGTGAAGACACTAACCTAGTTCTTAATTGGGAGAAGTTTCAATTCATAGTGAAGGAAGGAATTGTCTTAGGACACTTGATCTCTAGTAGAGGGATTGAGGTAGACAAGGCTAAGATAGAAACCATAGAGAAGCTCCCTCCTCCATCTACGGTGAAGGGGATAAGAAGCTTTCAAGCTCATGCTGGATTCTATAGACGCTTTATCAAGGAATTTTCTAAGATATCAAAACCGCTTACTAATCTATTGATGAAGGATGCAGTTTTTGATTTTTCGCAGGATTGATAGATGCATTTAATAGGATCCGGGAAGCTCAAATCTCAGCCCCAATCATACAACCTCCGGACTGGAATATTCCGTTCGAGGTCATGTGTGATGTAAGTGACGTAGCTATTGGAGCGGTGTTGGGACAAAAGAAGGAAGGCCGCATACACGCCATCTATTACGCTAGCAAGACGCTAGATGAAGCGCAGCTCAACTACGCCACTACGGAAAAGGAATTTTTGGCTGTTGTATATGCATTTGAGAAATTTTGTTCTTATCTTGTAGGATCGAAGGTAACTGTATACACGGACCACTCGGCGATTCGGTATTTTCTTGCTAAGAAGGATGCAAAACCGAGACTGATTAGATGGATTCTTCTCCTACAAGAATTCGATCTTGAGATCCGCGACAAGAAAGGGCTCGGAAAATTCTGTTGCGGATCATTTGAGTCGTCAACCATACTTAGAAGACGACGACCTACCTAAAGATGACTCCTTTCCGGACGAATACTTACACATCATAGAGGAGTGCATCGACAAGATAACTAGAGGTAACGAACCATGGTTTGCTGATTTTGTTAACTATTTGGTTTGTCAGGAAATACCTCCCGGACTATCCTACACACAAAGGAAGAAGTTCTTTAAGGATGTCCGGCAATACTTTTGGAATGAACCTCTACTCTTCAAGAGAGGTCCAGACGGCATCATTCGAAGATGTGTGTTGGAAGACGAGATGCAAAGCATCATCCGTCATTGTCATTCACTACCTTGTTGAGGACACGCTAGTTCCAACAAAACTAGCGTTAAGGTATTGCAATCCGGTTCCTTTTGGCCTACTTTATTTAAGGATGTGCAAAGCTTTGTTTCCTGCTGCGATGCTTGTCAAAGAACAGGAAATATATCTAGGAGGAACGAGATGCCTCTTAACAACATTCAAGAGGTAGAGATCTTCGACGTTTGGGAGTCGACTTCATGAGACCTTTCCCATCATCTTGCGGGAATCAATACATACTCCTAGCTGTGGATTATGTTTCGAGATGGGTTGAAGCTATAGCCTCTCCAACTAATGATGCCGCGGTTGTCATAAAGTTCTTTAATAGAATCATTTTCCCAAGGTTTGGGACACCGCGGACCATTATTAGTGACGTAGGTTCACACTTCATAGCCCGAAGATTCAAAGCTCTACTAGCTAAGTATGGGGTGACTCACAAGATTGCCACTCCTTATCATCCACAAACGAGTGGACAAGTGAAGATTTCAAATAGAGAAATCAAGGGCATCCTAGAGAAAACAGTTTCGAAGACAATGAAGGATTGTTCTTTGAAGCTAGATGATGCATTGTGGGCATACCGGACTGCGTACAAGACTCCCATAGGAACGACACCATACAACCTTGTGTATGGGAGGTATTGTCACTTGCCGGTAGAGCTGGAACACAAGGCGTATTGGGTGGTAAAGTGGTTGAACTTCAGCATGAAGGAAGAGGGCGAGAAGCGCCTCTTGGACCTTAACGAGCTTGAAGAACTTCGCTTAAACGCCTATGAGAACGCCAAGATCTACAAGGAGAGAGCGAAGCATTGTCATGATAAGCATATCATTCCAAAGGACCTCAAGGAAGGAGATCAAGTTCTCCTCTTCAATTCGAGACTTCGGCTTTTTCCAGGTAAGCTTAAATCTCGTTGGACCGGACCTTATCTAATCAAACATGTTTTCCCCCATGGCGCGGTTGAAGTATGGGGTGAAAAGAGCGGAAGTTTTAAGGTGAACGGTCAACAACTCAAGAAGTATTCACCGGAGCTCCAAGCTGAGGAGTTCGCGCCTACCGCACTCGAATAGACGTAGGTACGGTCTAGCTACGGACCTTAAACAAGCGCTTCTTGGGAGGCAACCCAAGCTATTGCACTTTTGTTTTTCATTCTTAGATTAGACTAGTTTAGACGTTTTTGCTTTGTTTTTCCCTCGATACCTTCCGGTATGTTGTGTTTTTGGATGTAAGAGCAAGGAATAGGAATTGGAAGGAGGAAAAGTTGGAAGAATTTGACGAAACTTGAAGTTGGCACAATACAGAGAGTTCCACGCCCTTAACCACGGTCATGGAGGCTACAGTGACCGTAATTCTTTAAAATCTGAGAAAATTCACAAAAACCACGGGTCCGTACAATTCCACGGCCGTGGAACACCCCGAGTAACCGTGATTTTCTAAAATGTTTACGGCCACTATATAAACCACTTTCCTTCACAAAAACACCCCAATCCCCAATTCCACGCCACTCTTCAACGACCTAAACGCTGAAAATCCTCCCTCACTCAAATATTCGTTCGGAGTCCGATTTGAACGATTCTTGGTGCTAAAATGGAGCATTTTCGATCATCTACAAGATCCAATCAACAAACCAAGTGAACAATCCCTGCATGAGGCGGAATTTGGATTTAAAGATCCAAAAACCTAGGTTTTTCTTCTATTTCTCTACTTTGTCAATTCGACTCTATTTCTCGCAAGAATTTAGAAGAATTGCATAGGATTGAGATTAGAATTAGTCTAGGACAGGTTCTGCTGAGTTTGGTGATTGTTTGATTGAGACTTGAGCAAAACAGAGGAGAATCACGGTCACTGGGCGTTCCACGGCCGTGGAATTCATAGAACAGGCCGTGAGTTTTTCAGATTCTGAGAAAATGTTTACGAGGAGATCTGGAAGGAATAAGAAGAGAAAAGATGATAGTTCCTCTTCTTCACAAGCCCCCCCCCCCGCCTAATGAACCATCATCACCACCACTTCCTAGAATCTCAACCATACATGAGGATTACCTCGATGCTTTAGAAAAGATCGAGAAGAGACCGGTCATAGGACCAAGGTACCTTTTGCTTGAGGAGTTAGAGCCACTCAATGTAGTGAATGACTTGACATGGCTTCTAGATAGAGTCGGGCTGATTGTCTTTTCCGATATTCGAGCGGATGCCTATGAGGAGATTACAAGGGAGTTTGTCACTTCCTTTGAGCACAGCGCCGTCGATAGGACGGTTTCCTTTAGGTTGATGGAGACAAACTACGAGTTCTCGATCCTGCAGTTTGGAGCCTTCTTTGGGTTCCATGAGACCTTCAATGGTCGTTTTCCTAGCAGTGTATACGCTAAGGATTTTTGGAGAGAGATAGCGATGGTTAATGCTAGTGAGGATCGTTGGCAACCGGCCGACACCAAGGCTAAGCTCATCTACCACTTAGCCTTGAAGATAGCTCATAGGGTCCTTTCCGAGTGCCTATTCCCTAGGACCAAGACCCCCCCAAAAGATCAAGACCGATGAGCTTTTTCTTCTCTATTGCATGCTCCATGGTAGACCTGCTGACTGTGCTACCTTCTTAGCCTCCACCATGAGTAAACTGAAGAACAAGAGGGCCGGTAACATTGGGTATGGTGGGATGGTTACACACATAGCCTCGCAGCTTGGGATAGATTACTCTGCATGCACTAGGATAGCGGCGAGACCTTTGGGTCTCAATAGCCTCATGACTAGGGGTATTATCTTTCCTAGACACCGCGGTCCACCTACCGCCGGTATGCCTTGGGAGGATAGAGAAGGTAGAGGCATTCTGTGGATTCCCGAGTATTCCATTATGGCCGGACGCCATAATTGGAAGGAGACATTCGCTGCTATGCATGCGAATAGGTTAGCACCGCCTCCATATGTCCCGGATGAGCCTCCAGCTGCAGATGTTGAGGAGGAGATGAGAGGAGATGATGGTTTTGAGGGAGGAGGTGATGATCAGTATTTTGGTACTTTTCCGGATCAGCCGGCACACTTTCCCGACCCTCCTAGACGTTCCCCGCGACCTTCTGGATGGGAGCTTCTTCCTCTCGCCACGCTAGCATGAGTGAGAGGCCTACTTGGATGGACGCTCCTCCCGCTTGGTATGGGGAGCAGCCTTCATGGATGGGAGCTCCACCACCTTGGTATGATCGAGCACCAGCAACACCGACTCCACAGGATGCACCGGCGTGGTATGGTCAACCGCCGGCATGGTACGAGCAGTTACCGGCATGGGCCACCGACCTTTCTAGTAGAGTCGGAGATTTGGAGATCCACCGGGAGCAACAAGAGACACGGAGCCGGGAGCATGATGAGATGATGAGCGACATATACCGCCAGCGGTTCGGGCGGTACTATAGCCATGACTTCCGTCCGTTTCCACCAGCGCCGCCTCCACAGTGATGAGTTGATGACCGACAGTTTCAGCCGCCCCACCACCGTCTAGTGAGTTCATTTTTTTCTTTTCTTCTTTTCTTTATTTCTTTTTGAACATTGAGGACAATGTTTGTTCTAAGTATGGGGTGGGGTGTGACTATGTGTTGTAATAACTTTACTACATTTGCTTGCTTCTATCCATGACACTTTGCATGTTTCATTTCATAGTCACACGTTTCGTTATTGCATTGCACGAAAAAGGCTTTGAAAAAACCATAAAAATTTGAAAAATTTTGAAAAAGTTTTGTTCTTCTAAGATTTGAGATGATTTCTATTATAGTTCTTACTTGCGGAATGAGTTTTTGACGACAATTGTATGCTTAAACGGAATTATGAATTGAAAAGAAATTGAGTGTGTTATTTATCCTTTCTTGCAAATTTCATAATGTGAGAGTTTTATCTAAATCATATTGAGAAATTAAGGTTGAAATCACATGATGAGTTCTTATACTTCTTTATGAAATGATTAAGGCAATTCGATTTTCTTACTTCTTTCTTTGATCATTTAGCCCCTCAATAAAAGTAATTGCCCCCCTTACCTATCCGGGAATTTGGAGGAATTGATATTTGGCATGTTTGATGTGGGAGGGCCATGAAAGCAAAATTTTGCATTCAAAGAATAGAAATTCTAAGTTTGGGGAAGTCAATCATGATGATGAGTAACTCGGCACCATTCACATAGTCGGGTGTTTGTGTCTTGCCAAAGTCGGATTGAGCGATATTCCTAACGGATTATGGTATGTGCATCAAGGGTTTGAGGCATCTCGAAATTGAGAAACTCCAATCTCCTAGGCTTCGGTTTTTGTGCACCGCTGTCCATACTTCCAAAAGTAAAGTCGAAAAATAATGTGAACAAGAAAAGAGAAAAGCTCTAAGTTGATGGTGTTGCAAAATCAAATTAAAAAGTAAAAGAGTTGGGTTATTCCTTTTTCCGGATTCATGCACCACATCCCTTATAAGTTTCCCTCCTTTCCGCATTCTAGACCTTACTTGGAAGCCCTTAAGATCAAAAGAGTGTTATTTGACTTGGTGATCTAAATTGAAGTTTCTTATGTTTGATTTTGAAAATGCTTAAAGGTTATGATGTTTGTCTTGATGTTTAAGCAACTTGTGATGTTTCTTTACTCTACATTATTCGGTTTATGTATATGAGCGTTTTCAAAGATGAATGAAGCAAGGTTTGAGGATGATCTATTGACTAGAAGCATATTTACCTAAAAGATGTATTTGTTTTGAGTTTGTATGCATATTTCATCCTAACTTATGTTCTAAGCTTTTGAAAACCTTGCTTGGGGACAAGCAAGTGACAAGTATGGGGTATTTTGTTAGAATGAAATATTGCGATATTATAGGAACTTATTTTAGTTGATTTTCACTCATTATTGTGTTCATGAATAAAGTATAGAAGCATTTGTTAGTTTGTTCACCTATTTTGTCGATATGGAAGTCTACACTAGCTTTGTGTTGATTATAGGTGAATAAGAGCTTGAATCGGATCGTTTGATGGAAAACAAGGAGTAATCGATCATGTTCGAAGATGAGAAAATACATTGAGGAAGCTAAGGAAGTAGCTAGGTTGAAGAATGGCAAGAGACAAAGGCAACAAAGAAGAATTATACACTTCCATGCCTATTTCCACGGCCGTGGACTTGGCATTATGAACGTGGACTTGAGTTTGGAGCACTTCAGTGAGTTACACGGTATAAATTACGGTCGTGGAAGGCATGAGACACCGTAACCATTTCCACGCTCTAAATCACGGTCGCGGAATCTCATGAGACCGTGATTTAGGCGATCTTTTGACGAGTCATTATTTGCGACGTCATCTACGTATTGGGCCTTGAAGGTATCTTTTTCTCACCTTATAAAAAGGCTGGAAAAGAGAGTTTTTAGGGCTTCGCTTAGAGTTTTCGGAAACTTTGCCTAGGGTTTTCAGAATACTCGCTTGTAGTTGGAGATTGACAACCGCTTAAGGTTGAAGACGGTTGCTTGTGGCGGAAGTTTCGCCCTTTTTCTTAGGTTTGATATTGAAGACGTATTGACATCCCGTTCTTCATTCCTATCTAAGATTGTTGTTGGTTTTGTGCTATATTCCGAATCTATTGAACATTACTCCTAGTGTTTCAGATTTGGAGATTGGATTTGAAGTTTATTTTAATATTCGAGGGTTTTCATATTTCTCTCTTTATCACTTGAATTTTGATATTATAATGAAGGTTATTGGCAAAAACCCTTTAGCAATTCTAAGGTAAAGGGTTGATAGTTGTGGCTTAGATGATGATAGATCGATCGTAAACAGATTGGACCCTAAGAGTGCGAGAAACTTCGTCGACACCCTAAATCACGGTCTGTTCAAGGACTTCCACGGCCGTGGAACTCAAGATCTAGCCGTTATTTACCCCAGTTTACGAACCTTGCTTTTACTTTAATCCGAAGTTAAAGATTAGCTTTAACCTAGTCTTGGCTTGCCTTTCCTAGGTAGTAGTGAGACTCAACATCCTTTATTTCGGTTTCGAGTGTCACAACCTTAACCGTTTGAGCCTATTTTGATCCTTGGGTTACAAGTTTGGTATTTGAGATTAATTCTTACCTTTAGATCATTTCTATACTGAAGCCTCAACAACCTTTATAGAGAGCGTCTTTGGGTTAGACATATAGGGTTTTGGAACTTCATCGTACATTACCTTACCTTAGTATACCTTTGCAATCCTCGACTCTGTCCTTAATTCTTTAGTATATTTGGAATCGATTGCCACAATTAGATACCTGGATCTTTAAGGTTGTTGTTTTCCCAATACTTCCAAAGCTTATCACATTTACTTGCTTGACAATTTACAAACTGAATTTGTTCCCCCCAAATCCCTGAGTTTGACACTCTGGAATTCTTGTTTTACTACGCCGATCCGTACACTGCGGGTTCACTTGCTTAGATTTCAATTTAATAAATTTAAGACTTTGTGACGCACACTTAGTGGCGAACAGGTGCAGCGGTCCTCTTAGCCAAGAAGAAGGACGGGTCTTTGAGGCTATGCATTGATTACCGAGAGTTGAACAAAGTCACCATTAAGAACAAGTACCCACTACCGCTCTTTGATGATTTCCTAGACCAGTTGCAGAGAGCCTCCGTGTTTTCGTGTATCGATTTGAGGTCGGGATACCACCAGCTGAGGGTGAGAGAGGAGGACGTGCCGAAGACGACATTCAGGAAGAGATACGGCCATTATGAGTTTGTCGTGATGCCATTTGGGCTTACAAATGCACCCACTGTCTTCATGGAGTTTGTTACGTCTAGGAATAGATGTGATGTGCACGCAATAAGTCTTAAATTTATACTCGTTATATTTATCCTAACTCCTAGCGAACCCGCAGTGTACGGGACGTTTGTAGAAAGGTAAGTATTCCGAGGTCGAACACAAAGACTAAGGTGAAATCGAGTCAAACAATGGTCATAGATAGTGTGGATCTAAACTAAGAGAAGAGAAAGAAATAAAGAAAAGAAAATCCAAATGTTTTTGGTGGGTTTTTAGGTGATCAAGCAAGATCACAAATCGAACAAGATATCAAAACAAACTAACAACTCGAGAAAGCAAGGCAAACAAGTAACACAAACACGAGATATATGATCAATAGAGAATAGTAGATTCTAGAGGTCAAGATTTCCGGTTATGGCATCGGACTCAAGGTTCTAAGGATTCTAAAGGCAAACTGCGGTGTTTGGGAAAGAATGTTCACTAATGGAAGCGATTACCGGGTAAGTCTCTCACTTCACTAATCCCGCATCAAACTCCTATTACCGGGTAGGTCTCAAGGGGTTAGAGTAAGGAATTCCGCACACACTAGATGCTACTTAAGGGTAACCCTCTCCTTACCGGGTAAGTCTCGGAATAGGGAAATCTCAAGTAATAATCCTAGCACACTCGATCCAATAGCGGCTTATGAGGCTCACTACTACCTAGCATTCATCATCTTAGGTATCTAAGGTCGGAAATCATCGGGTAGATCTCTTCCCTCACTTAGGTTGATAGCATTAGATGATCCTAAGCTAAATTAGGCTTAATAAACACTAGGATTTGACAACCTAACACCCCAATCATACAGATTTATCATTAAAAGAGCAACAGAAGAATAAATTGGGCTGTTCTACAGATAAATCGGCCGATTTATCTGATGAACAGGTCGATTTTTCCTTCTGTTGTGAGTTTCGTGCATATAAATCATCTTAAACTAACATATAAGCCCATCCTATCATCACCCTAGCCATAACCATCAATCCATCACTCCAGAATCACAACAAACTAGCCAATAGTATGCATATTAAGATCCAAAATCATCATACAAGCATACATGGTGTTCATAGATGGATAATGAAAGATAAGCAAGTAAAATCAATAAATCTCAGCCAAATCTAAGTTGTAGCAAGACTTACAAACTCTTAAATGAAGATTCAAAACGTTCCTAACAACCCTTGCAAAAGTTCTTCAATCCAAGATTACAAAAATCACTCAAAAGTCACTCCAAAAACCTAAAATGGTGTTCTTCCTCTTCCTTCAATCCTTGAGAGCTTTTCTTCTCCTCCAATCTTCCTCCAAAACCAATGAGTTGTGAATGAGAGTGTGGGAGAGGAGAGATGCTCAGCAACCATCTGCAGGACCACTTATATTCTCCACCAAGAGCAAGGACGGACAAGAGATCGTGGGAAACGTGGCTTAAGCTGTCAAAGCCCCAAAAATCGACCCAGTGGACAAAAATCGTCCGATTTAGCTGCTAGCTGGTCCGATTTTCTTCAGCAGAAACATGCTATGCTCGTTTAGCCATGAGTTGATCCATTGCTTGCACCAATAGTGGTCTTTGTGTCCTTTGTTGCTCCAATTATGCTCCTCCAAAGCTTTGGATGTGGACCATCACGAGGCTTGGCCCTCAAATGTATCGATTAACGTCCAATAGATCCCCGAATTACCTACAAAACCGATAAAAGGTAGTGTAGACGTCTTTTCTAGAAATGTGCATGAATTGAGCGAAGACGTCATGAACCAATGCCAAAACGTGCATGAATGAGTGAGAAATCTATCTAAATGATTACCTAATCCTAAGTCATAAATCTTGTTATCAAAAATACCCCATACTTAAGGTTTGCTCGTCCCCGAGCAAATTCCCAACCATAGACTACAAGATAACATGATTTATGTATGCAGAAAAATGGCAAAATCTTTTTGGTTTTGTGCTTCTAATTTTGGATCACCTTCATAGTCATGTTTTATGGCAATGGACAAGCAATCATGTATCAAACAAGTGAAGGCATGGAAAGACAATTGTACTTAACTCGATAGCATGCAATGAAGTGTAAAGATGAAGATGACAAGATGATCATGAGCATATCCAATCTAAATCACTTAGTCTTACACACATGCAAGTAGGTCATAAGGACTTGTGAAATAGAAGGCCAAGAAACGTTGTGATTAGGCGGGAATTTTCTAGGCTATGTGATGCTAATCCGGGAAAGGAACTAAACAACCACAACTTCAAATTTTCTTATCAACTTCCCTCAAGTGTATATTTTTCTTCATTTTCTTTTCTTTCTTTTCTTTTATTTTTGAGGCAATGGCATTGGTGTACTAAAGCCGAAACCTTGGTGATTAGCCATTCTCGGGCTTTTTCTAATTTTCGAGATGCATCCACACCGGGCACACATACCAAAGCTCGTTAGGACTATCGGTTTATTTGACTTTGGCAAGGCACCAACACCCGATTATGTGAAGTGTACCGAGTTACTTGTCATTTAAACTAACGTCCCCAAACCTATGTTTTTGTCTACACTTTCACAACAAATTCAGCATTCTTATTCATGACATTCTTTCATCAACACCTTCACCCCATACTTGCTTTTCACACACATCAACACACTATCATGCTCCTATTCCCGGATGGGTCAAAAGATGTTAAATTTTTCATCAATTGAGGTGCTTAAACAAAATGATCAAGATGAGAAGTAGAGAAAGATGAATTGCCTCATTCATTCCTAGATGGTGTGCAAGAACTAGCATGCAATTTCGACTTTCAATACTCAATTCAATCAAGGCAAACATTCATGATCACAATTCAAACATGGGATTGAAGATAAGTACTTCAAGTCCACATATGCTTTCATCTACCCAACACATAAGGCTATCCATAGCCAATTCACAAGACAATTTTCATCATAAGGGTCATTCCCAAGCTTTAGAAGCACTAAAAATTTTTTAAAATTTTCTGATTTTTTTTTTTTTTTGGATTTTTCGAAATATGTATGTACAATGCAAGACATAATGAAACATGTGACAGAATTAAACTATCCTAGATGCTAATCATGCAAGTAATCATGAAAACCCCACCCCATACTTAGAAACACATTGTCCCTAATGTGTAAACTAAATAAAGAAGTGAAAGAGAGTCCTCACAATGTAAAATTGGTGATGCTTTGGTATTTCGGTTCACTTTGGATGATGATGGTGGATGATCGATCAAGGATGGTAGAGAGCTCTTGATGTTCATTATGGTGTCGGAACCCGCGCTTGGCACCGCAAGCCGTCCAAGTTCCACGTCCGCTCCACCCATACTTGATTGGAGATCATCACTTTCCTTTACAGAGGAAAATTCGGCCCAGTTGCCTAGAAAATCGGACGATTTTATGCATGAAAAGTCCGATTTATCTGGGTGCTTTCCTCCTCGTCCATGTGCTTGGATCTTGTACCTTCAACTGGTCCATGAGGCTTTCACATGACCTCCAACATCTCATAACTCATGACAATCAACAAGATCTAGCACCTAAAAACACAAAGGAAAAACAAAGCACACCAAGAGTGAGATTAAACAAAAGCAAGAAAAAGAAAGGGAAAAATATGTACCAATGGGTTGCCTCCCATTAAGCGCTTCTTTAAAGTCATAAGCTTGACCAAATTCAGGAGCGTTTCAATCAAGGTGAAGCGGGGCAATCACTTCCACCGGGGCTTCCGGGATGTACTTCTTCAAACGATGCCCATTCACCTTGAAGTTACCACAATGATCTCCTCCTATCTCCACCGCTCCATGAGGAAAAACCTTCTTCACCACATATGGCCCGGTCCATCTTGATTTTAGCTTTCCGGGGAAAAGCCGCAGCCTTGAGTTGAAGAGAAGGACAAGGTCGCCTTCGCTCAACTCCTTCGGGATGAGGCGCTTGTCATGCCACCTTTTGGTCCTCTCCTTGTAGATCCGGGCATTCTCATAAGCATCCAACCGGATCTCTTCAAGGGCGTTTATATCAAGTAACCTCTTCTCTCCCGCCTCCTTGAGATCAAAATTTAGCCACTTAATGGCCCAATAAGCTCTATGCTCCATCTCTACCGGAAGGTGGCAAGACTTGCCATAGACTAGCTTGTAAGGAGTGGTGCCAATTGGTGTCTTGAAAGCGGTTCTATATGCCCACAAAGCATTATTGAGCTTCATAGCCCAATCCTTTCTAGTTCTAGATACCGTCTTCTCAAGAATGGTCTTTATCTCCCGGTTGGAGATCTCCACTTGGCCACTAGTTTGGGGATGGTAAGGTGTTGTCACCTTATGGGTCACCCCATACTTAGCCAAAAGTGCCCCGAAGTTCCTATTGGTGAAATGCTTCCCTCCATCACTTATGATCACCCTTGGTATTCCAAACCTAGGGAAGATCACTCGGTTGAAGAACCGCACCACCACCTTGGCATCATTTGTGGGAGAGGCGATTGCCTCCACCCATCTCGAAACATAATCGACCACCAATAGGATGTAGAGGTTGCCACATGAAGAAGGGAACGGTCCCATGAAGTCCACACCCCATACATCAAATATTTCTACTTCTTGGATGTTGTTCAAGGGCATCTCATTCCTCCTTGAGATGTTGCCCGTCCTTTGGCAAGCATCACAAGCTACCACAAAGCTTTGCACATCCTTGAACAAGCTTGGCCAAAAGAAGCCCGATTGCAACACTTTAGCACATGTCTTGTGTGAGCTAGCATGCCCTCCACATGGCAAGGAATGACAATGGCGGATCACACTCTCCACCTCATCCTCCGGTATGCATCTTCTAAACATTCCATCCGGCCCTCTTTTGAACAAAAGTGGCTCACTCCAATAGTAGTGCCTCACATCCTTGAAGAACTTCTTCCTTTGGGCATATGTCAATCCGGGAGGCACTTCCTCACACACCAAATAGTTCACAATGTCGGCATACCATGGCTCACTTCCTCTAGACACTTGGAACAAGCACTCCTCCACCATTTGCAATTGCTCATCCCGGAATGAGTCATCAATCGGGATGTCATCTCTCTCAATATCTAGGGGAGGTAGTCTTCTAAGGTGATCCGCCACGGAGTTCTCGGATCCCTTCTTGTCCCGGATTTCCAAGTCAAACTCTTGAAGAAGAAGGATCCACCGAATCAACCTCGGTTTGGCATCCTTCTTTGTAAGGAGGTAACGGATCGCAGCATGATCCGTATACACTATGACCTTCGCTCCAACAAGGTATGACCGAAACTTCTCAAAGGCATACACAACCGCTAGCAACTCTTTCTCGGTTGTGGCATAGTTAAGTTGGGCATCATCTAGCGTCTTGCTAGCATAATAAATGGCATGAGTGCGCCCATCTTTCCTTTGCCCCAAGACAGCCCCAACGGCTACATCGCTTGCATCACACATGATCTCAAACGGTAAGCTCCAATCCGGAGGTTGCATGATAGGTGCGGAGATCAAAGTGTTTTTCAACCTATAAAAAGCTTCAAGACAATCTTTGGAAAAGACAAAATCAACATCCTTCATTAGTAGGTTAGTGAGAGGCTTAGAAATTTTAGAGAAGTCTTGAATAAACCTCCGGTAAAAACCGGCATGCCCTAAGAAACTCCTTACCCCTTTCACCGAGGTAGGTGGTGGCAACGTCTCTATCGTTTCAATTTTCACTCTATCAACCTCAATGCCACGGTTAGACACCAAGTGTCCTAACACAATACCTTCACTTACCATGAAGTGGCATTTTTCCCAATTCAAGACAAGATTTGTCTCCTCACATCTTTGCAATACTAATGACAAGTTAGCCAAGCAATTATCGAAAGAAGAACCATAAACAGAGAAATCATCCATGAACACTTCCATGATATTTTCTATGTATTCCGAAAAGATAGCCATCATACACCTTTGGAAGGTGGCGGGTGCATTACACAACCCAAATGGCATCCTCCTATATGCAAAAGTACCCCATGGACATGTAAAGGTTGTTTTCTCTTGGTCATCGGGGTGGATAGGGATTTGGAAGAATCCACTATAGCCATCTAGGTAGCAAAAATGGGAGTGTTGAGCTAACCTCTCTAGCATTTGGTCAATGAAAGGGAGAGGGAAGTGATCTTTCCTAGAGGCCATGTTCAACTTCCTATAATCAATGCACATCCTCCATCCCGTAACCGTCCTAGTTGGGATTAGTTCATTGTTCTCATTAGTTACTACGGTCATCCCACCTTTCTTAGGTACTACATGAACGGGACTAACCCACTTACTATCCGAGATAGGGTAGATAATTGCCGCATCTAGCAACTTTATGATCTCCTTCTTGACTACCTCTTTCATTATGGGATTCAATCTTCTTTGATGTTCAATAGAGGGTTTATGATTATCTTCCATCATTATCCTATGCATACACAAAGAGGGCTTGATGCCAACAAGGTCATCAATGGTGTATCCTATTGCCTTTCTATGCAGTTTCAATTCATTCAACAATCGATTAAGCTCATCATCATTCAAAGATGCATTCACAATCACCGGATAAGTAGAATTTAAACCAAGGAAAGCATACTTTAAATGAGAAGGAAGAGGTTTAAGATCAAGTTGAGGAGGACCTTTTTCGGTTGGAGACGATCCATACAATGAAGGTTGAGATGATTGCAAAGCCATGGAAGCCTCCTTGAAGTCCCTTGATGATTGCTCACACTCAAGTGGTTGATGTTGAAAAGACTCAGGAAAATCGGTCCAGGAAGAAAAATCGGACGATTTATCTGAGGGTGGGTCGATCTGAGTTTCTGTTTTGGCAAAACTGGCTGAAATTTCAGCACAAGTACAAAAATCGGCCGATTTTTGCCCTCCAGTCCGATTTTTCTAGCAGTTTTCCTCTTCTTCTAGCACTTCAAATCCAACACTTGGTAGCTCGTCCAATGCATTCAAGGCCTTGATTACTTCATTGCTACTCTCCTCAACTCCTTCTTCCATCAAGCTTGAGCTAAGAACCCTCTCAAGCGGATCCTTGAGCAAGATTGAGCTCACAATCTCTCTAGACTCCTCTTCTTCAACTATGTTGAACACATCTTCATCAAGGGTTGGCCCCTTCATCATTGTGGATAGCTTGAACTTGATGTTCTCTTCTCCAATGTTGAAGGAGAGAGTCCCATTCTTGCAATCCACTAGACATCCGGAAGTAGCTAAGAAAGGTCTCCCCAAGATGATAGGAACCGGATAGTCCGCCGGGATGTCCAAAACAACGAAGTCTATGGGCACATAGAACTTCCCTAGTTGCACCGGAATGTCTTCCAAGATTCCAACCGGATGAGTGATTGAGCGGTCCGCCATGTAAAGGGTCATCTTGACCGGATTTGGCTCTCCTAGCCCAACCTTGTTGCAAAGTGCAAGCGGGATGATGCTTACACTTGCCCCAAGATCACATAGGGCATCATACTTCACTTCTCCTACTCCGATTGGCACACAAAAGGATCCCGGATCCCTTAGCTTAGGAGGCATCTCCTCCTTCATCGTTTGAATCAACTCCGAGGATCTCTTAGTCATCCTTATCTCCCCATACTCCTCCAACTTCCTCTTGTTGGAGAGTATTTCCTTCAAGAACTTGCCATAGGCCGGCATTCCTAAAATAGCATCCATGAACGGAATGTTAATATGCAATTTAGACATTAGTTCAAGGAACTTACCAAAGTGATTGTCCAAGCGAGCTCTTGCTCGTGATTGAGGGAACGGTAGTGGTGGCTTGTATGGAGGCGGTGCCACATAGGTTGGCTCTACAACCTTGCTCTTGTCTCCATCTCCTTGCAATGGCTCTTCTTCAATCACCACTTGCTTCCCTTTAGCATTCTCCTTGGGCAAAGGATCCTTCATGCTTAACCCACTTCTTGTTGTAATAGCCAACACTTGGCCTCTTGGGTTTTCTTCGGTTCTTCCGGGAAGCTTTCCCGGATCTCTATGTGCTTCACCCGCCTTTTGGAACACTTGTGCTTCCAAAACCTTTTGAGCCTTTGAGATAGAAGTCACCGTGCTCTCAAGACCACTCAACCTTCCAAGCAATTGCTCAAACATCATTTCGGTCCTATCCTTTGGAGGTTGAGTGAATCCGGGTGGAGGTTCTTGTGAAGCTTTCGGTGGTGGAGTTGTGCTTGTAAAAGCGGGAGGGTTCAAGGCTCCATCCGGGTTAGAATAGGAGAACCCCGG
Source organism: Fagopyrum esculentum (assembly GCA_033239045.1). Lineage (NCBI taxonomy): Eukaryota > Viridiplantae > Streptophyta > Magnoliopsida > Caryophyllales > Polygonaceae > Fagopyrum > Fagopyrum esculentum. Next base: position 24,171,857 of record BSUD01000003.1, read on the forward strand.
ATGGTTATGGTTGGGCCGGTAATTGTTGAATTGCCGGTTGTTGTTGAAGTTCCTTGGGCCTTGGTAGTTGTTGTAGTTGCCCCTTCCCATATAGTTCACATCCTCCTCCTTGGAAGATAGGTTAGCTTGTGGGAGCACTTGAGGAGTTGCTTGGTTCTTCAAAGTTGTAGCACACAACTCCCTCAAGGACTTTAGCTCGTTGTTGATGGCGTCAAGCTTGAAATTGCTCATGGTGACTTCACTCACCTCATATGCTCCCGCCTTTCTCCCTTCACTCTTCCTATGGGAGTATTTCTCAATCACTAGAGCTTGCTTCTCCACAAACTCCCAAGCATCATCCACATGCTTCTCCATGAAAGTCCCACCGGAAAGAGATTGAAGCTTGAATTGGCTATCTTCATCAAGTCCCTTGAAGTAGATCTCCAATAACTCAATTTTCGGTATACCATGGTGTGGACAATCTAGGAGAAGATCTTTATATCTCTCCCAAGACTTGAACAAACTCTCTCTATCCTTCATCACGAAGGCGTTGATCTTCCCTCTTAACTCGGTAGTCATGGAAGGTGGGAAGAACTTAGTCAAAAACTCGGTTGTCATCTCCTCCCAAGTACCAACTCGCCCTTGTGGAATAGATTGATACCAAGCCAATGCTTTATCCTTAAGAGAGAAGGAGAAAGCCCTTAGCTTATGGTTGTTGCTCTCCAATCTTGGCGGTCTAAGAGTCTCCATCAAAATCTCGTAATTCATCAAGTGTTGATGAGGAGACTCTCCTTCCATCCCTCCAAATTGATTATGCCGGATCATTTGTAGAACTTGAGGGCGGAGCTCGTAGTTGTGGGCTGCGGGATCTCCTAAGTTCACACCCGGACGGTGTGCTCTTTGTGCCGGATCCATACGTCTCCCTAGGGTTTGTGGCTCTTCAATGGCAATGGGAACAACCCTAACATTAGCCGCCGGCTGCGGTTGTGGTGGAGGAGGTGGAGGTTGTTGACGATTAAGCTCCCCTTGCACAAGGGCTTGCCTAATCTCATCAATCTCCCTCCTAGTTGCTTCTTGCCTCTCATTGGCAAGTCTCCTTTCTTCCTCTAGAAGCTCATCTCTTAGCCTTATTTGCTCCAAGGCTTAATCCAATTCAGCTTGGAGATCTCTTCCGGCCATCTCTTTTCCCTTTTTGATGCTCTTGGATCTAGATCTAAGGGTTTTCTCCGGTTCGGGATCAAATGGAGCTAAATCCTTGCCACGAGATCTTCGCATACACCTAAAGAGTAAGAGATGTTCTGAAAAGCAAAGACACACACCAAAGAGAGATCAAAAGCAACAAGAAAGATCTACACTATAAACAATCAAGAAATGACTCAATCTAGACCTAGTCCCCGGCAACGGCGCCAAAAACTTGTTACGTCTAGGAATAGATGTGATGTGCACGCAATAAGTCTTAAATTTATACTCGTTATATTTATCCTAACTCCTAGCGAACCCGCAGTGTACGGGACGTTTGTAGAAAGGTAAGTATTCCGAGGTCGAACACAAAGACTAAGGTGAAATCGAGTCAAACAATGGTCATAGATAGTGTGGATCTAAACTAAGAGAAGAGAAAGAAATAAAGAAAAGAAAATCCAAATGTTTTTGGTGGGTTTATAGGTGATCAAGCAAGATCACAAATCGAACAAGATATCAAAACAAACTAACAACTCGAGAAAGCAAGGCAAACAAGTAACACAAACACGAGATATATGATCAATAGAGAATAGTAGATTCTAGAGGTCAAGATTTCCGGTTATGGCATCGGACTCAAGGTTCTAAGGATTCTAAAGGCAAACTGCGGTGTTTGGGAAAGAATGTTCACTAATGGAAGCGATTACCGGGTAAGTCTCTCACTTCACTAATCCCGCATCAAACTCCTATTACCGGGTAGGTCTCAAGGGGTTAGAGTAAGGAATTCCGCACACACTAGATGCTACTTAAGGGTAACCCTCTCCTTACCGGGTAAGTCTCGGAATAGGGAAATCTCAAGTAATAATCCTAGCACACTCGATCCAATAGCGGCTTATGAGGCTCACTACTACCTAGCATTCATCATCTTAGGTATCTAAGGTCGGAAATCATCGGGTAGATCTCTTCCCTCACTTAGGTTGATAGCATTAGGTGATCCTAAGCTAAATTAGGCTTAATAAACACTAGGATTTGACAACCTAACACCCCAATCATACAGATTTATCATTAAAAGAGCAACAGAAGAATAAATCGGGCTGTTCTACAGATAAATCGGCCGATTTATCTGATGAACAAGTCGATTTTTCCTTCTGTTGTGAGTTTCGTGCATATAAATCATCTTAAACTAACATATAAGCCCATCCTATCATCACCCTAGCCATAACCATCAATCCATCACTCCAGAATCACAACAAACTAGCCAATAGTATGCATATTAAGATCCAAAATCATCATACAAGCATACATGGTGTTCATAGATGGATAATGAAAGATAAGCAAGTAAAATCAATAAATCTCAGCCAAATCTAAGTTGTAGCAAGACTTACAAACTCTTAAATGAAGATTCAAAACGTTCCTAACAACCCTTGCAAAAGTTCTTCAATCCAAGATTACAAAAATCACTCAAAAGTCACTCCAAAAACCTAAAATGGTGTTCTTCCTCTTCCTTCAATCCTTGAGAGCTTTTCTTCTCCTCCAATCTTCCTTTAAAACAAATGAGCTGCGAATGAGAGTGTGGGAGAGGAGAGATGCTCAGCAACCACCTGCAAGACCACTTATATTCTCCACCAAGAGCAAGGACGGACAAGAGATCGTGGGACACGTGGCTTAAGCTGTCAAAGCCCCAAAAATCGACCCAATGGACAAAAATCGTCCGATTTAGCTGCTAGCTGGTCCGATTTTCTTCAGCAGAAACATGCTATGCTCGTTTAGCCATGAGTTGATCCATTGCTTGCACCAATAGTGGTCTTTGTGTCCTTTGTTGCTCCAATTATGCTCCTCCAAAGCTTTGGATGTGGACCATCATGAGGCTTGGCCCTCAAATGTATCGATTAATGTCCAATAGATCCCCGAATTACCTACAAAACCGATAAAAGGTAGTGTAGACGTCTTTTCTAGAAATGTGCATGAATTGAGCGAAGACGTCATGAACCAATGCCAAAACGTGCATGAATGAGTGAGAAATCTATCTAAATGATTACCTAATCCTAAGTCATAAATCTTGTTATCAGAGTTGATGAACAACATCTTCATTGACTTCTTGGACCGGTTCATGGTAGTGTTTATAGACAATATCTTGGTTTACTCCCGGAGTAGGGAGGAGCATGCGGGACACCTGAGGCTGGTGCTTCGAGTCCTTCAAGATAGAGATCTTTACACTAAGCTCTCTAAGTGCGAGTTCTGGATGTCCGAGGTGGCATTCCTGGGTCATATAGTTTCCGCCAATGGTGTCATGATTGAGGAAGTCTACCAGATTCGTCTGGTCCAAGCCTTGTCAATGCAGCTTCCAAGAGCTGAAGAGGAGGTTGACCTCCGCTCCCGTTTTAGCCCAGCCGGAGGGCGTAGAGAATTTTGTAGTGTATAGTGACGCCTCCAAGCTAGGTTTGGGGTGCGTTTTGATGCAGAGGGATAGGATTATTGCGTATGCTTCTCAGCAGCTGAAGCTGTATGAGAAGAATTACCCTACCCATGATCTTGAGCTAGTGGCCGTGATACATGCCTTGAAGATCTAGCGACATTACTTGTACAGTGCCACGTGCACGATCTTCAAAGACCATAAGAGTCTGAAGTATATATTCACTCAGCAGGAGTTGAATAACTGCTAGAGGAGATGGTTAGAGCTGGTTAAGAACTTTGATTTGGAGAATTTGTACTATCCGGGGAAGGCAAACATAGTCTTCGATTCATTGAGTAGGAGGATACCTCGAGAGGAGGCTATAACTCGACTTATGGTTCAACCACAGTTGTAGAGGGATTTGATAGAGTTGGAGTTAGATATCCGGTTTCCGGATACGGACTATCGTTTGCCCGAGTTAGAGGTATTACCTGACCTGTCCGGAGAGATTCGGCAGAAGCAGGAGGAATATCCCATTTTGATGAGGATCCGGGACAGGATGTCCAGAGGTGAGGCACCGGAGTTTACCTTAGGGGCAGACGGAGTATTGAGACGCAGGGGCGTATTTGTATACAGTCAAATCAGGAGTTGAGAGAGCGGATTTTGCATGATGCACATTCTACACCTTACTCGGTGCATCTAGGCACGAGTAAGATGTACCAGGATATCAGAAGTTCTTATTGGTGGGGCGGGCTCAAGCCCGATGTAGCTAGATATGTGGTCCGATACGCGACCTGCCAGCAGGTCAAGATCCAGCACCAAAGACACGGAGGAGAGCTTCACCCGCTGGCCGTGCCGCAGTGGAAGTTGAAGGATATATCCATGGATTTCGTTACCGGTTTGAGACCGAGTAGGAGTTTTGACGCGATATGGGTGGTAGTAGATCGGCTGACGAAGACCGCACGTTTCATCCCTATTCGGGAAACGTGGCTAGTGAGTCGTTTAACCGAGGAGTTTACCCGTCAGATTGTGAGATTACATGGAGTGCCGAAGACTATCGTCTTGGATAGGGACGGGCATTTTACCTCGAGGTTCTAGCAACAGGTACACGCCGCCCGAGGTTCGAGTCTTCATTTCACCACCGCATACCATCCACAGACCGACGGTCAGTTCGAGCGTACTATTCCGACCTTAGAGGACATGTTACGAGCATGTGTGCTAGATTTGGGGTAGGTATGGCCAGACCACCTCCCATTGGGGAGTTTTCATATAATAACAGCTAGCACACATTGATAGGGATGGCACCTTATGAGGCATTGTATGGACGTAGATGCCGTACTCCCTCATGTTGGGACGAGTCAAGGAGTTCTAGCGTCGTAGCTCCAAATTAGGTACATGATGACATGACTAGAGTCGCTTTGATCCGAGAGAGAATGTTGGTTGTGCAGAGCCTTCAAATGTCGTATGCGAATAGGAGGCGTAGACCTTACGAGTTCAAGGTAGGTGAGGTGGCATACAGGTTGGCTTTGCCACCGCGGTATGTCGGTCCATTCGAGATAGTGGAGAGAGTCGGTGAGGTGGCATACAAGTTGACTTTGCCACCGCGGTTGGAGGGTATACATCCGGTATTTCATGTATCTCAGTGAGAGAGTACATCCATGACCCGAGGCACATGATTAGCCACGAGGACCTAGTGGTCGAGCCGGACCATACTTTTACGGAGCATCCGATAGCGGTTATAGAGCGGAGTACGAGGCGAGGAGATGCCGATGTTGAGAGTGCAGTGGTCGAGGCGAGGAACCGATGAGGCTACATGGGAGACGGAGGATAGTATTCGGAGGAACTATCCCGAGTTTTACGCAGATTTACCGACATCGATAGGACCGTCGGGTTAGTCCCGAGATCTTCCCTTGTTTGTGCTATGTGTTTATGTCATGATGTGTTATGTGAGTTCGTATGCGTATATGTGTACCTTGCGAGGTCTTGATGTGATTTTCATACGTAAACTTGGATTAGAGCCGATAGTTGATTTTTTTATGAGTTCCTCGTGGTTATAAGACGTGTTTGGCCGAGAGTACTGCGTTTAGCAAGTTTCGGGACGAAACTTGTTTTTTGGGGGTTAGTTGTAATATCCGAAAATTCTATTCCAGTCTGAGAGCATTTTATCGACCTTTCCGCGTTAGCGACTTAGTTTTCCCGCAGGCATGAGGTGTTGAGTGCCGGAATTTATTCCCAAAATTCCGCACCGACCTTTGGTTTCCCCTTTTCACTTTCCGATCCCTCGTTCCTAGCTGAGGTGACAAGAGATCAGCTGACCCCTTGTTTCCCTCCCATCATTTCAGCCAAACTCTCTCTCTCCTCACTTTTGTTTTCACGCTCTTCACTTCTTCTCTCTTCCTCTTGTACTCTTTCCTCTTCCTTCTCCTTTGAAGCTCTTGGCTAGTGATCTGCAATAGTATGGGAGCTTTGGTTCCGTTTTAGTAAGCTTCCTTCCTCCCCTCTTCTCCTTTTTTGTTGATTTCCTTTCCCATTCTTCTCTTCTCCTCCATGGCTATGGAGGAAGCTTTTGAAGAGAGACGTTATTGAATCCTTTGCATGTGCGTTTTCTTAGCTCATTTAGGTCGTAGAGAGGAGTCTAAGATCAGTGGTTGGTGTTTGGAGAAGACCCAACAAGAAGAGGAGGACATTGGTGCCAACGATCCACAATCAAAGACGAAGAAGACGACCTTCTACTGCTCAAACCGCGGGAGTGGATCATCAGAGGCGCGGGGGGAGGAACCAGGACACTGCAATGGTGGATCAAGCCACCGCAGGGGCGGCGACTGGGTTTCGCACGGGCGCCAGCTTGACTCCGCGGCTGCGTTTCTTCAACAGTAGGCTCCTCTTCTCCCTTTCTCTCCGTTCCTTCCTTATCTTTGAGGTCATATCTTGTTAGTAGCATGCCTAGGTTGGACCTACAATAGATTGAGAATTCCACCTAGTGGTTGTGAACCTAGATGCCCTTAAGGCTCGATGTAGTTTTGAGTATGTGAGCATGTTGGAGTTCCTAGGATAGTATATTCCTCTTTGGTTGCGGCTTTGGACCTTGTGAGATAGTGGACTATTTGGAGTTGCTATCAAGTGTTGAGAGTGAGGTGAGTATTTTGAAGTATGGGATGTGTTCCTAGCTTGAGGGTTAAGTGATCTTGCGTAGATCACTAGAGTGGAGTCTTAGACTTCTTGAGCGTGAGCATGTGTTGATATGTATAACTTCTTGTGAGCAGGTTTTGAGCTTCTTCCAAAAGGAAGCTAGAGTGTTGTGAGTTGAGAGTTGAGGCGAGGTAAGTTCCCGGACTTACTTATCTTGTATTCGTCGTATTAGCTTCGATGTGTGTTTGGTGGTGATTGTTTATAGTTTATGTTATACCAATTAAACCGGAATTTAAATTACCGACCTTATATTATTTTGGCCCAAGTGTATGATAACAGGCGGTGATAACTTGTCTAGCTCTTGCGTACATCTAGGAGGTTCTTGGCGACTAGCCCGTGTTGGTAGACGGTCGGATGCATCAATACCATTCCATGCCGGTAAGTGGGGACCAAGGCGAGTTTCGGGAGATTCTCGTGTCACAAAAGAAGTTGAATTAGAACGAGATATGACTTGATAATTAAAAGATAATAAACCGAACTTGTGTGTTTTAGAGCATGTTATGTGTTATGTTGATGTATTTGTGTATGTGCCTTCACCTCGTTTCTAATGGTTCGAATATGAGCAAACGGTTTTAAACCGCTTGTGTAGATGCCTTGCAGGTTAGGGACGCCGCCGAGTGAGGTGGAGGAGTGGACAGTCGGGGGTCGCCGTACATTATAGAACGGGGGCGTTTTTGGGTTTTGTTATATATGTTGTCGGATCATGGTTATGTTCTACGTTTTTGGATGTTTGTGTGTCGTTTTGAGGACTCAGCTGAGTTTCCACCTTGTATCTTTACATTTCAGTTTCTCGCATACATTATAAACGGTTTGAGTTTTGCCTTTATTTGTGCCTTGTTGGAAGGGTCGGGACGTAATGTGAGGTCTTTCCCGTAGCATCCCGAGTCCCGCGGAATCGGGGTGTTACAAACTAGGTCTTATTAAGGCCTTATGTACAATGTTTCCAGATGTGAAACATATTTTGTGTTGATGACATATAAAGAACAACATGCTCTATTTGAGTCAAGGTCCAATAGTTCTTATAAGTGGTGGTTGGAGGAAATGAACCTACATTGGCTATCTCATCCTAGGTTGATGGAATAACTCGAGGTTACGTGACTTGGAGACTACAAAGAGACAATTATCCGAGTTTGGTGCAACTTGTATCACCATCTTTACACGCGACATCAAACACGTAAAAGATAGTACTTGTTTTGGTCTTTACTACTTCCACATTGTTGCCACAATTGTAATGAGATAGTTATTACATTTTTCAAGTGTGAGTCAGTGCACAGTTTGTTCAAATATATCTCGAGAACAAGCATCGGAGGTTTCCACTATGTGGTTGGAAAAATTAATTTGATGGTCAACGATCAAATTTCGCAGCATAAGGTCACTTGAGATTTCATGCGAATTCGAAAGGATTCGGATACACTTTTAGATCCCAATATTTGACCATCTCCACAACAATGTCACTGATGAATGTTTCACGCTTCTATTGAATAACTACATCAAGGTCTTGAAGATCTACAATGAAAAGGTATATTGTGACCAATAAAGGAGGCTGGCTTACGGTGTGAGATGTGTGCATGACTTTATTTTTGTCATCTCAACTCGTACACCAACTAGGTTGAATCAGATTCATCTAGTTTGGAAGGTGGTTTCTTGAAGTCTAGAATCAATTGGATATGATGAGGCTAACATTGTTCACATAAATGCCAACGTGGTTATGCTTATTGCATTCGTTCAAGGAAAGAATAGATGCATGGATGTTGGATGAAGACACACTTGAGCGGATGACAATGCAAAAACATATCATGAATCCCGTCTCAACCATCATAAAAGATCCCAATCTAGTCAAAACTAAGGGAAGGTCATCGGGTACGTGATCAACAAAGAGAGAGCCCAACATGTTTGAACATGGAAAACTTCCGGGTCGGATTCCACTACATGTCGTCTTGTCTACCAACAAGGTCGACCCAATGACCACCAATGACTCTTGTAAGCTATGCAACAATGCAACTGAGGACGATGATCATCTCTGGTACTATTGTAGTTATAGCTCCCTGGTCCTTGATATTGTCTCTCGCTGGACCAGAACCCCTTATCCTGCCCCATACATCAACAATCTTTGGCCTTGGCTGGAATCCTGGACTACGCTGAATCGGAGCCCTATGGATAGGATCAGGATTGCGTCTATCATATCCTTCATCTATCATATTTGGAGGGCTAGGAACAACATGGTGTATAGCAACACCTTCACTAGAGCAATTGACTGTGCTGGGAGATTATTCGATCCACCAAGCTGCATCTCGAGCACAATTGGAGTTGCAAAACTGCTCCCACGGTTGATATTGCCCGCATGCTGAACAACAACTTCACCTAACTCACCTCGTCTCTCTCTTGGCATTGCTGTTGATGTTGCCTTTGATCACTTACTACTTTTGTTACTGATGTCGCCTTGTATGCATTGGGATTGTTCTGTGATCTTCCTTGTACATTCTTTCCATCCCCATTCAATACAATTAACATTTCAAAAAAAAAAAAAGTCGACCCAATGAAAAGTAGGAGGTAAGTGGATACATGGACTGTGAAGCATGAACGCTAGGCCGTCTTCACATAATCAATCTTATATATTAGACTCGAAATGTTCCCACTTTTAATTTAAGAACTTTTATTGTTTCCGCGGATGGTCAATATTTGGGAGTCGAAATATCCATTTTAACGTTGAATATATTCCGGTAAATGGGTTATTTAGGTTGGTGGATGAGATTTGATAGTTTATAATGATAATGACAATAAAAAAATAGAGAAAAAGGACAAGAAACGAGACATATTAATAACACAAAGTGGATGCACGCCAGCCTTGAGACCCTCCCAAAGCCCCCCACGCATTCCCCGGATATTGTCTGCATGCATGGCTGAGAGCGATACATAAGAAAAAGCCCAATTCGCAATTTGTCAATTCTAAGGACTTGTCAAATTACTCTACAGCCTTTTCCTCTCTATTATTTGCAAACTTTCTGCTCAAACTTCACATGCCATCGTACTTGCGTTTTGTCAATATGCATGTTATGTGAGATTCCCATTTCGTATATCGAATGTAGCTCCTTCCCTGCCCGGGATACTTATGATACGACTCCCATTCCCCGCACTTGTGTACCCGTGATCTATCTAGCAACTGCAACGAACCGTTTGTTTGTTCATATATGTGTAACATAAGAAGGCTCGGTTTTTAGTTTGAAAGTTTTGGCTGTTAAAATGCACAACTCGAGTTTGATTTTTTCACTCTCGTTAGGGTTTTGTTAATGCAAGTTCAATTCTAACACATAAGTCCAATGAAGTTTTAACTATTATAATTAACTGACAATTTATATATTAAACTCGTTAATCCCTTATTATCGACGTGGGACTTCATAAATGAAAACCTTTGATGCAACGTACATTGTTGCTAAAGAGGATTATGGGATTTATTCTCCATGTCTTGTGGACAAGATTGAACTTTTAGATTTAAAATGATAGAGTATGCTATATTTAGTATAAGTTTCTTTGTATGAAGTTCAAATGGTAAAGAGAAAAGGGATGTTTATTTGTCGAATTCTCTTTGTAGCTAGCTTTCAACATTGATTCAACAAATTAATGTATCACGTTTCTTTTCTCTACAATAACATGTAGCCCAGTAAATCAGTTAAAGTGACCCACCTAGATTTACAAGGTCATCCAGAAACTGAAATTAAAACCTCTAATCCCAAGGCTTCATTTCAACCATCTTAAATTGGGATGAGCTAAATCTAAAGTTCCTATAATATTTTATTTTGTTTGATTTTATCCCGCCTTTGACCCAAATAGTGTAGGTCTAATAATAATTTAAAAATAATAGGTAGATATACACATAAGTAATTACCGGTGGACCATATTTGCAGTAAACACAATATTACAGTGTAATTTTACTTTTTAATTCATGCAACAGTAAAAGCATTATTCATGCACTGAGCAAGCTAGATACCTATCTATCTGTAAAAGCTATATATGGACCAAACTGAAGACAGCAACTTTCCCTCATAATTCACAAATCATTAACTACTTTCTGTCAATTTCAATTTTCAATGGCAATAACGGACATGCCAAATATCACATTAAAAAAAAAAAGTTAACTACACAAATTACAGAATTAAGATGAAACGAGGGAGAGAAGAAGATCAGTGAAAGCTCCGATGATGAACTTATGAGCTCGTTTAGGGTTCAAAGATAAATAACACAATAAAAGCTCATGTAAGTACTCCCACTCATCTGATAACGATCCATTTTCAGCCGTTGGATTCTGAACCTCTCTCCATGCTCGAACCATCTCCTCCATTGATGCTTTGAAGTCCACATAAGGGTCCGGTGAGGATATCTGCACCGGAATGCCGCCCCGAACTAATGTAGTTGTAGTAGTAGTAACAGTACGTGGGTCGGAGTCTAGAATCGAATTGGAGGTGCCCGGAGTTGAGACGAAGAAGCGGTGGGAAGAGAAAACGGAGGAGAAGTCCGGCTGAGAGTCGTCGGAAAAGAAGGATGCGTCGGCGTCAGTGGAGGTGGAGGGCGTCGTCGGAAGATCGTAGAGAGAGTTGAAGCTCTTAACGACGATATCTCCTTCTCGTTCTTGTTCTTGTTCATCGTCGTCGAGGGTGAGGGAGGTGGAGGTGGGAAGACAATGGATTCTTGAGAAGCAAAGATGGAAGTTTTTCTTTAACATGCTGGGAGTTTTTGAGCAAGGAGAAGTGAGGAGAAGTGATGAAGTTTTTATATTCCAAAAAGTATTAAATATTGTATTTTTTGTAGGAGATTAATTATATAATTAGTCTCGAGCAAGTAAAAAGCGATCTTTCTTTGGTATTGCAGTATATGGGGAGAGGGATTGTTTTGTTTGTGTGTTTATATGGAATGTCACAGTCTCGATTAGAGGGTTTGTCATATAGGACAAGGACATTTTGTTGTGTGCCTACCTAATACGTACTTGCCCCTATTAACTCTTACCAAAGATCGATATACGTACATAAACATATAATTGATGTGGGTATATGTTGTTAAGCTTTCATCACGTTCAGCGGGGTTGGTTGGATTTAGTTTTGTTTAATGGTAGATTTTACAAACCATTCATAACTTATCCGTATTTGAATATTATATTTCGCAGATTCAGTCTGGGGGTAAAGGGAAATGAAGTCGTCCTCGTCTAGGATCTGGGGGTGGAGTTGTCCCTCGGGTTGGGACAAGACTAGATTTGACACAAAATCATATCTGATACAAGTTGTTAGTGTCATGGGTGTTAATCCATAAATGACACTACTAGATAAATGACCTATTGTAACTATATATTTGTAACGGAATTTTTATTGTGTTACTATAACTATAATTGGCAATGGTTTATGTAATGGTTTTATAAGATTGACTTACTGTAATGTCATCCTTGTAATGAATGTTTACTTGTGTTACTATAGGGGTGCTAGGGTAATGGTCATGTGTAACGGTTATAAAAAGTTACAAAACTAATCCCTAATGTAATGAAAATTGTAATGGAGACTGTAAAATATTTGGCGCAAAAATAAAAAATAGACCGCGTGCCATTGGGCGCAAAAATGAAAAAACCCCCAAAATTTCATTGGCCACCTAAAACAATCTAAACCCGCCTATTTTTTTCTCTAAGTCCAAACCCTTTCTTCCAAACCTACAACATTTCACGAAACCTTCCACAAAAACCCTGAGAAACCTTCTGCCCAAAATCAAACCTTGTAACACTTGTAAGGAATTCACCGGCAACTTCCTCAGGTAAGATTGAATATGACCTTCTCAAGTACGATATATACGATGCCCTAATTCACCGCCTATTTGTCCTCCAGTTTCAATCACAATCAGATCTTCAAATCACCCACAGGGCGAAATAAATTTTTGACTGGAGATGGATAGCAAGAGGCAATCGGGTTCTTCTGCTTCGTTCACATCTGAATTGTTCGGTCACAAGGAACCACACACCAGCGACGTTTTCGCTTCGATCTTCCCACCTCCCAAGGTAATTCAACCCTCAATTCATTTGGTTTGTTTAATTTTCCTTCTTAATTGCATAATTCAACTTCTTGACAAAGGTAATATGCAAGAAATCAGAATATGGTCGCCATGTTAAGTAGGAAATTAGATTAGGGTTTGATGTCTTTGATGCTTGTCTTGAGTCTATAAATTTGATCCTAAATCTTGCCAAAGGAGAGGTTAGGTTATGTCAAAATTGAGGTTTAGAGGTTGAATCTAAAGTGCAAACAAAATAATGATTTCTCAAGTACAATATTCGCAAGCAATCGGCTGATTTGTTTGCTTTTTCTTCGTCATTTATCCAACTTGTTTTTGGACAAACTCATGATAATAGTGTGTGGTTGTATGATTTCTGATTTTCTTCAGGGGGTGGGAGGCAATTCCGCGGGCTCTGGATCATGGCAACAACATTCATCTGGGAGTACCAGACGAGGTATTCTTGATTTCCAAGTTCTTTGTATTTCTTTAGTGTTTCTTGGTTCTTATCTACAAGAATGGAATCATACATAAAGCTTGAGAATATAATCCACATCCTCCTTATAATGTACTGTGTATCTTTTTGAAGGTTAGATATATGCTTCAAAGTGAAGTTTCTTTATAGGGTTTAAGTGTATCCAATAGCCTTCTTCGTACTTTCTTCCATTAATTTTCTCAATGGGGATCTTTGAAGTTTCCCTGGAAGCCTCTACATTATGACATAATTTTACCTTTTCTTTATTGACAAGGGAGTTAAAGTTCAATAAGTGGGAAGTATCAAACCAAATATAATCTTTGATCATTGTTGAACTTTGCACTACTAGCTTTTCTTTGAAAATTGAGAATTGTGTTAAAAATCTTGGTGGCTTGGAAGCTCTTCTGTGAATTTTTGGTTTATGTTTGTTATGAAAATGGTGGGTTGAATTCTAAGACTTTGATTTGATCTAATCTCAGATGATAATCGCGACTTTCTAAACACAATATGACCGACAACTTTCTGGTTTAGGATACAAGAGAACTTCGTCCTTGCCCCTCTCTCTCTCTCTCTCGAAGTGTCCGGTCACTATTGTCCAATATTGAGGCCGAAGGTTCTACAACTCCTCTCGAAGTCTACCGGTGGTCAACTCTGTTCCACCATTAACACAGGTAAGGTTTTCCAACTTCTCTCAAAGATGACATTCTCTTTAAGTATGAAACCCTAATCCCTAACAATATCCGTAGTCAATAGCCTCTCTCTTCTGTTTTCGATTAGGTTAGGGTTCTCCAGAACAGAGGAGCGCTGCACTCTTCTCTACGTTGCGACCTTTCCACCTTT
>BSUD01000003.1:24187454-24321931 GCA_033239045.1 Fagopyrum esculentum
TTTAGGTGTTTGGAAGCATATGAAAACTTGTGTAATTAGGAAACTATATACCTTTGTGCTACAAGATATATGTTGCCCATACTTTTGACAAATACTTATCTAATATTGGTTGCTATGGATTAGTATTTTGTACGAATTATAATTTATAAATTATCAGGTATTGCAATAATAATGGTTCTGTACGTGTAAGCAGCTAGGTGTGGCAATTGAATACTTTTTGTAATGGTTGTCCATTGTAACGGGTATATTAATATTGTAATGGTAAGATCTACTGTAATAATAATTTATTTTTGTAATGGTTGCACCTATAGTAATAGTTATGTGGCTATTGTAATTGTTGTGGACTTCATTTTTCAAACCGTTACAATAGAGTTAGTCGTCGTTGCTATATACCTATTGCAAGGCAGGCTATTGTAGCGGAGCACAATCCATTACAAAAGACTTAATGTAACAGTTTTGAAGCCTTAAGTAACTAATTTTAACGATTACAATAGGGCATTTATTTAGTAGTGTGGGAAACTTAAGAATGATTCAAGGGAAGAGAGAGAGGAGAAGATATGAGAGCGACGGTGTTTTGAATGTAGCAAAAAGTAAAACTGTTGTATTATATTCTTCAGCTTTATACACAAGTTGGTTACATTTCAGTTACAGAAATGAATGGCTCTAAGAGTGCCATCTGGCACGCTATCCGTGTCAGCTATCCTTGTACCCCTCCCCCGCATGTTAGGGGATAAAGAGAATCGAGTCATGCCAAGCTTGGAAAGAAGCACATCTTGATGCTGGGAAGGTACAATTTTAGTGAAGATATCAGCCAGCTGAGTAGAGGTACTTGTGAAGTGAAGTTCGAGCAAGCCTTCCATCACCTTATCACGTTTAAAATGACAGTCAATTTCGATGTGTTTTGTACGTTCGTGAAACACAAGATTGCTTGCTATTTGAATAGCCGATTTGTTGTCACAATATAGATGAACGAGAGTGGTGGTAGAGACACCCAAATCATTGAGAAGAGGAACAAGCCATGTTATTTCAGCACCAACACATGTCATGGATCTATATTCAGCCTCAGAGGAGCTTCGAGAGACAATATCTTGCTTCTTTGATTTCCAGCTAATAGGTGACTGACCAAGGAGTATTACAAAGCCTCCCACAGAACGTCGAGAAGAAGGACACGCAACCCAATCTAAGTTTGTGTATGCTAAAAGAGTAGGGGTATCACTGCCATTAAGTAATATACAATCTCCAATTGTACCTTGTACATAACGGAGAGTATGATGGAGAGCATGAAGATGAGAGCTTCTTGGTGCTTGCATGAACTGACTAAGATATTGGACAACATAGCATAAATCTAGACGAGTATTTGTGAGAAAATTGAGTTTCCCTACTAAGCAACGATAAACAAAAGCATCTTGGATAAGATCGTCATCACCAGGCTGTTGCTTCAAATTGAGAGGAACGGGAGTACAAACAAACTTGCCTTCTAGTAGCTGGGCTTCATGTAGAAGTTCTAGAGTGAATTTTCATTGTGATAAGATGACTTCAGTATCTACATAACTGACTTGTATGCCAAAGAAATAATGCAATATACCCAGGTCATTAATGCTGAATGTTTGATCAAGATGCATCTTAATGCGAGAAATTTCATGACAACCAGATCCTGTGATAAGTAGATCATCAACATATATGGCCACTATGGTAGTGAGTGACTGTCGACGTTTGATGAACAAGGAGTAATCATTCTTAGATAAAGTAAATCCTTGTGTGAAAAGAGATATGGTAAGTCTATGAAACCACTGTCGTGAGGCTTGCTTAAGTTCATAGAGTGACTTCTTTAGTTTTCATACTAAAGATAAAGGGTTTGGTATGCCGGGGGAGAGCTTCATATAAACATCCTCATGAAGATCCCTATGTAAGAAGACATTATTTACATCAAGTTGATGAAGAATCCAACGTTTAGAAGCAGCAATGACGATGATGCTACGGATTATTGTCATCTTGACAATAGGAGAAAAGGTCTCGTGATAGTCGATGCCTGCTTGTTGTGTAAAACCTTGTGCCATTAGTCTTGCCTTATATCATTCCAGTGAACCATCAACTTTTAACACCTTAAAGACCTATTTGGAACCAATTGCCTTTTTGTTGGGAGGTAAAGGCATAATATCCCAAGTATGGTTTGTTTAGAGTGCATGGTATTCTTGTTTCATGGCATGTATCCAATGAGGGTTGTTGGAGGCTTCGTGATATGTGGTGGGTTCAACATAAGAAGAGTGTGAGGTTATACAGGCAGAGTGTGAAGAAGGTAAGGAGGAAGAATGAAACATACCTGGTGAAGGTAAGTTGCTCAACCCATAGTTGTAGACAAAGTCACAAAGGTAAGGTGGAGTTTGATGTGTGCGAGTGGAACGTCGAGGTGGTACAAGAGATTGAGATATTGATAGAGAAGAATTAGGTTGTGGAGGTATGGGAGATTGGGATAAAGATGTTGTACGAGGCAAAGTAGTTGTAGGTGGTGATGAGGGAAAAGTGGAAAGGGGATTGGTATTATTATATGTAGGATGAGCTGTGGGAGATGAAGTTGTGGAAGAAAGGATGAAGATGGAAGTGTCAAAGGAAGAAGATGGTGATAGAATTGCTAAATTATGACAATAAGAATCAATGTGATGGAAGGAAAATATTGTCTCATGGAAGACAATGTTTCTAGAAAATATGATCACTCTAGAAGATATGGTAAGGACTTTATAACGAACAAGAGTTCAAAAGGACTTTATAACCTTTCTTCCCGAAGGGGTATCCAAGAAAAACACATGGAATGGCTCTTGGCTATAATTTATCTCGATGAGCAGGTGTGGTGCTTACAAAGCATAAACAACCAAAGACACGAAGGGATGCATAGTCTGGAGAAGCATGGAACAAGATTTCAAAAGGAGACTTGTTTTGTAAGACTTGTAATCGACATCGGTTTGTGATATGAGTGTAGTGAGTATACATTCACCCCAATACATCAAAGGAACTTTGAATTAATGGAATAAGGCACGTGCAACTTCTAAAACATATCGATGTTTACGTTCAACAACTTCATTTTGTTGGGGTGTGTAGGGACAAGAGGATTGATGAATGATGCCATTTTGTGTGTAAAATAGGTTGGCATCGGAGCTAGAGAACTTAACAACATTGTCAGAACGTATTATCTTGATCTTGGTATGGAATTGAGTGTGAGCAAGAGAGTTAAATGATTGTAGTATGGAGAGTGCATTGATTTTGTGGGTCATAAGATAGGTCCAGGTACACCTAGTGAAATCATCAACTAAGGTAAGAACATAAGCAAAGCCATTATATGTGCTTTGTTTATATGGTCCCTATGTATCAATATGCAAGAAATCGGAGGGTTGACTTGTGGTAGTAACAGATGTAGAAAAGGATTGACGAGCTTGTTTAGCTTCGGGACAAATTTGACAAATATCATGTGATTTAATACTGGAAATAGATTCAATAAATTGTAGTTGATTGAAAGGTAAATATCCCAACCTACAGTGCCAATATTTCAGGACTTAGTTTGTATGACATATTAAGAGTATGAATGAGGGACAACATGCTCACATGCAAGATTTCTATTACAAAGAGGGATAAAACTAGGTGATGTCGATGGCTTGTCCACAACATAAAGGCCTTTGCAAGCTTTACCAATCACCAAGGGCTGGTTCATTGAAGGGGTCTGAAGAGAGCACAAATCAGATGAGAAAATGATATATGTAGACAAAGTAGTGGCAAGTTTTTTTTTTCAGATAATAAATTATAGTGGAAATCGGGTACATGAAGTACTTGATGTAAGCTGATCTCAGGTTCGAGAGTAATAGTGTCCATATGAGCTACAAAAGCATTCTTGCCATTTGGCATAGTGATGAAAATGTAATGATTATATGAAGAGAAGAGATCAAGATGAGGAGTGATGTGATCTGTAGCACCACTAACAATGATCCAGTGAGAAGTAATATCAGTGGACATGAAGCATAAAGGCTTACCAGCAAGAAAGGCTTTATGAGAATCTTGGCTATGTTTATGAAGGATTTTGTTTGTCAAGAAGAGACAAAAGACGAGTCATTTGATTTGAGGACAGAGAAGTAGTTGCAGTTGATGCTAGTTTATGGGCAGGAGGATAACCATGAGCCTTCTAACATTTAGTAAGAACATGGCCAGCCATTTTTCAATGTTCACAGAAAGGAATGCCAGGTGCAGGTGAAGTAGGATATCCATGTAAATGCCAACATCCATCGATAATGTGATTTTGTTTTTCCTTACAATGATCACAGAAAATATTCTTTCCAGATGAAGTTTTGCGATCAAGATTACCTCGATGATGAGAGGAATTATGTCAATGTTGTGAATAGAGCGCCACAACATCATCGGTGGAAGAATGAAGTGAATTCAGACCTCGTTGTGCTTCATCCATGAGCACCATTTTGTAAACCTCTCCAAGATCCACTGTGTGGTCATCATGAGGACATTGGATTTCATTGTAGCAAATTCTCATTTAGACCAGTGAGAAATTGGATGATTTGCTGATCTTTGATAAGATAAAGTGCCAATTCATTTGATCCACAGCTACATACTTGATCTTCCAAAGCTAAGAAATATTTATCCTAGATTTTCTTTAGTCGTGTGAAATATACAGTGACAGAAGAATTACCTTGAGTCATGGAGCTCAATTCCTTTTGTAACTAATATATGTTGGTGCGATTTGTCTTGCCAAACATAGCATCTAGTTCCTTCCATATTTGTACAGCCTGAAAGGAGTGATCAAACCGATGCCAGCAAGTGAGGACAGTGTGTCTATGTTTGCCTCAAAGTTGGCAAATGGTGTGATTGTCTGATCCTCCAGCAAAATTTGTGTAGCCTCATCCTTTGGAAGAAGATCCTCCTTGGTGATGACCATCTTGTCGATTGGTCCATATGGGTCAGTTCCTCATGTTCTCTTCCTGAGGGATTCTGGTAAGATTGTCGGCCATCATGCTCACCACGTACTCATTTGATTTTGTTGTTACCACGACCACGTCCCCTGTTGAAGGTGGTGTTGACTTCTGGAGGTGAGCCTAAGATGGAGGTGTTGTTTGCTACCATGGGAGGTGTGGTGTTGGTGTTGTTGCGTAAGACTCATTCCTCATGATTCAACAAATGAGTGAGAACTTGATGAGAAAGAGGGAAGGCATGAAGAGTGGTGAAATATGTAATCGTTGAGTCATATTTTGATCCAAGTACAACTAAGAGATATGTAACAAACTCTGTATCAGGAAGGATTTGGCCGGCTGCCTTAATGCTACTCACAAGACCTTGTGTTTTGTTGAAGTAGACAGAAATTAAATCACCTCAAGGAGGCTAGTTTTAGCCGAGATTGAACAATCCGGGCATTGGAGGTTAGCAAAAAGGTCATGGACACGAGCCCATATTTCTGCAAAGGTGGTGCAGAGCCTGAGCCATGTAACAGCTTTGTAACAGTTGAGATATAAATACTTAGAAGTTTGGGTTATTTTATGATAATACTTTCTATTAGACAGATGTGTATAAAAGTTATGTAACAGCTTTGTAATAGACAGTTCAATCAACGATGATACTTTCATCTTCTTCTCTGATTCTCTTCTCTCTCTTTGTAATTGATCTTCATCAATTCGTCAATCAACTCATCTATATGATGAGTTCTTTCATGGTATCAGAGCAGTACCTCGATCATCGTTATCTTCCGCTATTCAAATTCATCTACCGATATCTTCCCAATTCTAAAATTCTGAGATTTCATTTTTCAAATGGAGAATACACAAATTCCGTAGAATCCGCAGAATGCCTGATTTGGAGGTAATGATAATGATCCGTATTTTCTTCATCCTTCAGATTCTCCAAGCATGGTTCTCGTTTCGAGAATCTTTGATGGATCTAGCTTCTATTCTTGGAGGAGAAATGTTCTTTCCGCTCTTTCTGCCAAGAACAAAATCGGTTTTGTGGATGGAAGTGTGATGAAACCGAATAACACTTCTTCAAATCTGAAGTGGTGGGAGCGGTGTAACGATATGGTGGTATCATGGCTTCGAGGCGACATGACTGCAAACATTGGTGATAGCTTTTCAAGAACGGCTGAGGATATATGGCGAGACGTGAATTCTAGGTTTTCGCAGCCTAACAACGCTCAATTGTTCTCTATTAAGAAAGATCTTGCAGGAATTTCGCAAGGCGCAGAGAGTATTGTCAATTACTTTACCAGAATCAAGAAGCTGTGGGACGAGGAGGACTCTCTCAAGGCAATTCCGTCATGCACCTTAGGTTTTGCTTGTCTGAACACAGTTGGAATGATAGAACATGAGCAACATCAAAGAATAATTCAGTTACTAATGGGATTAAATGACGTCTATGGCATCTTAAGAGGTAGTATTCTAATGATGAATCCCTTTCCAAGTATCAATCAAGTATATTCAATGTTGATCCAAGAAGAAAAACATAAAGAGCTTAATTCTCTTGCCAAATTGTCAGCTGAATCTTCAGCTATGAATGTGCAACATTTTAACAGTGGGAATAGAACTTATAATGCACAGAATTCTGGTTATCAAGGAAATAATAGTAATTCTAGCAATTCTGGTGATGGTAATGGCAATGGCAATTCTGGCAATGTCAGGAGGTTAAGGAATCCACATTTGATATGTTCATTCTACAAGGTTAATGGACATGTGATTGAGAAATGTTATAAAGTGCATGGTTATCCTCCTCCTCCTAAGGATGGAAGGAGGTCCGGTGGAAGTTCTAATGGTGGAAACTCATCTGGTGGTTTCAAAATTGCTGCTCAAGTTGGTATTGATTATGCTGATACTTTTGCCCCTTCTTAGAATGATGTCAGTCCTGTTGGTTCTAATGCTCATAATGATGTAGCCTATCCAAGTCCTAATCTGACTACAGATCAATATGTGCAATTGATGAATATTTTGCAAAGGTTTAATGGCAATTCTTCTACTTTTTCAAATGGTCAGATTGCTTGTAGCAATTTTGTTGGTACATCTCTGTTATCTTCCTCTTTTATTAATTCTAGAGGTTCACAAATATGTCTTACATGGATTGTAGACTCTGGTGCTACTGATCACATGTGCTATGATCTTGCACATTTTCTGGATATTACTACTTTGACTAATCCTTTCTCAGTAAGGTTACCTACTAGTACATCGATCAATGTCACCACTAAAGGAACAGTTAGAATTTCTTCAGATCTGATTCTACAGGATGTCTTATATGTCCCATATTTTAAGTTCAATCTTCTGTCAATACACAAGCTCACATCTCAAATTAATTGTATGGTTGTTTTTACACCTACTGTGTGTTTCCTGCAGGGCTCTCTTCACAAGAGGCCTTTGATTCTTGGTGAAGTTCAGACAGGTTTATACAAGGCTATTAGAGACAGACTTCCCCTATTAAATAAAGATATCAATGCTTCTGTCATTCAAAACAGTTGTAATTCAGTTTCTCAAAATACTAAAGATGCTTTTGTATGGCATTCCACATCAGGACATCTTCCTTTATACAAATTGAAGCATGTATGTTCTTTTGATAATAACACTGCTCAGATTTCTTCTTGTACTATTTGTGCACAAGCAAGGCATCGTAGACTTGAATTTCCATCAAGTTCAATTTCTACTAAAGCTCCTTTTGAATTGATTCATGTGGATACATGGCCATATCATACTACTACCTATGATGGTCATAAGTATTTCCTTACTATCGTAGATGATTTTACTCGCACAACTTGGACTCATCTCATGCAGACTAAGGGTGTTGCTTTCTCTCTTCTTAAAGCATTTATTTTGCTTGTTGATACTCAATTTGACAAGAAGGTTAAAACTGTCAGATCTGACAATGCTCTTGAGATAGGTCTGAACACACATGCCAAATTGTTCTTTGCTTCTCGTGGTATTATTCATCAAACAAGTTGTGCACACACTCCACAACAAAATGGAGTAGTAGAGAGAAAACATCGACATTTATTGGAGGTTTTCAGAGCAATTTTATTTCAACCATCTCTTCCAATCAGTTTATGAGGTGAATGTCTGTTGACGGCTACAGATATTATCAACAGAATGCCATCCAAGGTTTTGCAACATATCTCTCCAAACCAGAAGTTGTTTGGTAAAATTCCTTCTTATGATCATATGAGGATCATTGGTTATTTGGCTTTTGCTTCTACAACCAAACATGGAAGAGATAAATTTCACCCTAGAGCTCTCAAATGTGTATTCATTGGATATCCTTATGGTAAGAAGGCTTACAAACTTTATTGCTTAGACACAAAGCAAATTGTCATTTCTCGAGATGTCATTTTTCATGAGTCCGTTTTTCCTTACTCTAAAACCTCATCACAATCATCATTTCCTCCTCCACATCATAATTTCTCTTTTAATGACATTCCTTTTACTCAATCATCATCACCAGATTATGTTCCCATACCATCTATCTCACCTACCTCCACTGTTCAACCTACCACAAATACTATTACAGCTACTACACTTCCCTCTCAAGGTATTTCTCAAATTTTCACTATCAGAAGATCATCTAGAAATTCCACAAGACCAACTTACTTGAATGACTACTTTTGTGGATCATCATGTTCATCCATTATCTCACAATCATTCACACCATCTCAACATTTTTTCTTAACAGTACCTGCTTCTCCCCATATACAGTCAATGACAAAACCTCTATTTTATGAGAATGCCGTTTCCTCTCCAGATTGGAGAAAAGCAATGCAACTTGAATCAGAAGCTTTACAGAATAATAACACATGGTCTATTGTTGATGCTCCTCTAGGGAAGAAATACATCAGTTCAAAGTGGGTGTATAAACTCAAATTCAAGGATGATGGTTCTTTAGAAAGGCACAAAGCAATATTGGTGATAAAAGGTTGCACACAGAAACCAGGTCTGGATTACATTGAGACATTCTCTCCAGTCATTAAAATAACTACAATCAGAAGCCTAGTCACTGTGGCTATTAAGAAAGGTCGGTCTCTCTCAATTAGATGTCAATCATGCATTTTTGCATGGAGACATTGATGTTGACGTATATATGAAGATTCCACTGGGATTGAATGGTGATTTCTCAGGAAAGGTTTGCAAATTGAATAAGTCATTGGATGGCTTAAAGCAAGCCTCAAGGCAGCGGTACTCAAAATTGTCAGATACTCTACTTTCTCAAGGTTATATTCATTCTATGAATGATTACTCTCTGTTTTACAAGAAGAAAGGTAAAAGTGTGATTTTCCTTGGCATTTACGTGGATGATATTCTAGTGATTGGTAATGATCAAGCTGAGATTGCCTCTTTGAAAGAATTTTTGGATTCCACATTCAAAATAAAAGATCTTGGTACACTCAATTATTTTCTTGGAATTGAGTTTATACATACAAGTCAAGGTATCATCATGTCACAAAGGAAGTTTACATTAGAATTAATGCAGAATTATGATTCTATGATTACCTCTCCAACATCATCTCCTCTTGATCCCACTATCAAGCTCAAACATGATTCAGGGGTTCCTCTATTAGATCCTACACAATTTCGTCAGCTTTTGGGCAAACTGAATTTTTTTATCAACACCAAACTAGATTTAGCATTCTCAGTTCAACATCTGTGTCAATTCATGCAGGATCCTACTGATGTCCATTGGAATGCAGCTCTTCATATTCTTCGATATCTCAAGTCCTCTACTCATTATGGTATTATTCTATAAAAAAACAGATGATTTCAAACTGCACGCTTATTGTGACAGTGATTGAGCAGCTTGTCCATGTTCAAGGAAGTCCATCAGTGGATACTATATTTCTGTAGGAAATTCTCCTATTTCATGGAAGTCCAAGAAACAGGCTACCATCTCCTTATCATCTGCACTAGCAGAATACAGATCACTTAGAAGAATCACTACAGAATTAGCTTGGTTGACAAGGTTGCTTCATGAGCTTGAAGTTCCAAAGATTACACCTTTACCAGTACATTGTGACTCTCAAGCTGCTATACACATAGCTCGAAATCCATTTTTTCATGAAAGAACAAAACACATAGAAATAGAGTGTCATTTTGTACGTGCCAAATTACTAGATGGTCTGATTTCTTTGTCTTATATTCCCGCACAATCACAGTTAGCGGATATTCTAACTAAACCCCTCAGTGGTCCTAAGCATCAAGGTCTCTTGTCCAAGTTGGAGGTTGTATAGACAACCTCCAACTTGAGGGGGGTTGTTAGGATATAAGATGTAAATACTTAGACGTTTGGGTTCTTTTATGATAATACTTTCTATTAGACATATGTGTATAAAAGTCATGTAACATCTCTGTAACAAACAGTTCAATCAACGATGATACTTTCATCTTCTTCACTGATTCTCTTCTCTCTCTTTGTAATTGATCTTCATCAATTCGTCAATCAACTCATCAATATGATGAGTTCTTTCATAGTGGGAGGAGGGGTAGGCAGGTTCTTAGCCAAGAAGGAAGAAAACCACAATTTCTCATGTACAAGTGTATCATGGCGAACTCATAGCCGTTTTTGAGGTAGTGCTCGCAACCAAGACCCATACGGTAAAGGAGAAGGCATGCTCCAAAGGGAAATGGCAAGTTTTGAGAGGATGTCAAAGGCGACCACATCCATATCAAAAACAAGGCAAGCGTTTATATTGTAGTTCAACCCGGATGATTTCCTCCACAGAAGAAAAGGAGACACAACGAGCAATTGGGATGCGAACATCAAATTTAATGCGAATGCGTAACGATCCTTGAATATGCAGAAAATCCGAGTCATCTAGTGCAATAAAGGTCCCCATGGAGTTGGATACGGCCGTTGCGGTACTCAGATTGCAAGCCTGAAGTGGTAAGTTATTTGCAATCACCCAAAACTCATCATGATGAAACTCAAGGCCTAATATCCTCGTAATAATCGTTACTCGGAGTAAGAGAAGTAGTACATCATCGAAACACCAAGGCCTGTCTTTAAGAACATGGTCAAGGTATTGTTCATTAAAGAATTGAAAGATAAACACATCAGTTGGAACTTCATGAACCGCTAAGCCACAGCTCGGGGACCAAGCGGAGAGGAAAGTGGCCTTCATATCAGTAGGATTGTAACGTTTGGTGGTGAGAAGTTTCCCCGCAAGACAAGGGTAAGCGGCAAAACAACTTCTACATACTCTACGTACTACATACTACATACTACATACGTTGAGAAATAAACCGGTTGAGATATAAATTCGAAAATAAACTATAAATTCATATAAACTCATTATAAACTTGAAAGTAAATAAATCAACAAGTAAATGTGAGAATGAATATGAATTCCCCTTAGGGTTTCCGTTCGACAGACGGCTCATATTAATAATAACTTGAGTTTACATATTTACATTAGGGCACCCCTATATTTACATAAATTACAAAAACTATCATACCCCCGCAGTCGAAACTGGAGGAGGTTGAACAGTGAGACTGGATCTAAAGTCTAAAAATAATTGTCGGGGAAGTCCCTTTGTGAAAATGTCTACGTACTGGAAGGCTGAAGGAACGTGAAGAACTCTAACGTGACCACGGGCAACCTTGTCGCGAACGAAGTGGATGTCAATCTCAATGTGCTTGGTCCGTTGATGTTGAACTGGGTTGCTGGCAAGGTAGGTAGCAGAAATGTTGTCCGTGTAGACAATGGATGCCTTGGCAAGTGGACAATGTAACTCAAGTAAGAGGTTCCTCAACCAAGAGCATTCGGACACAACATTGGCAACTCCTCTATATTCTGCCTCGGCACTGGATCTGGAGACGACAGATTGCCGTTTGGCGGACCACGAGATTAGAGTGTCATTGAAGAAGACACAATAACCTGAGGTGGAGCGGCGTGTATCAGGGCACCCGGCCCAATCAACATCTGTATAGGCGATAAGATCAGACTTCGGAGAGGAGAAGATAGTGATACCTAAGAAGGACGTCCCAGAAATGTATCGGATGATGCGCTTGAGAGCTGCAAAATGGGCTTCCCTGGGGTCGTGCATAAAAAGGCACACTTGCTGTACTGCAAAACTAATGTCTGGTCGTGTGAAGGTAAGGTACTGCAGTGCTCCAGCTAGACTACGGTAAAGCGTCGGATCACTAATGGCAGGACTGGATGAGGAACTTAATTTGACAGATGTTTCAGCCGGGGTAGCAGAGGGTTTGCAGTTAGACATCTTTGCTCTTTCAACAATTTCGCGAGCGTATTTATCCTGGGAGAAGAATAAGCCAGATGATGTCCGACGAACAGAAATGCCCAAGAAATAGGATAGAGGGCCTAAGTCTTTCAGGGCAAATTCCTTACTCAAAAGCTTGATCAGATACTTGTGCAGGGCGTCAGAAGAAGCTGTAAGGACAATGTCATCGACATATAGAAGCAGATAGGCAGTGTCAGATCCTTTATTGTAAATAAAAAGAGAGGAGTCACTTTTACTGCTGATAAACCCAATGCGATGTAGGAAGCCTACAAAGCGTTGAAACCATGCCCGGGGAGCTTGCTTCAGGCCATAGAGAGACTTCTACAAAAGACAAACATGATTGGGTTTGGAAGGATCACGGAAGCCCGGTGGTTGAAACATATACACCGTTTCGTTCAAATGGCCGTGAAGGAAAGCATTCTGAACATCCAGCTGATGAATTGACCAAGAGCGGGATACTACAATGCTGAGAACCATACGGATGGTCGCTGGTTTAACAACAGGGCTGAAGGTCTCATCACAGTCAATTCCAACCTGCTGAGAACAACCATTAGCAACTAACCGAGCCTTGTATCGCTCCAGTGAACCGTCAGACTTGTACTTATGCTTAAAAATCCACATGCATCGCACAATGTTAGCAGTCGCAGGACGAGGCATCAAGACCCACGTCTTATTTCGCATAAGGGCTCGATATTCATCGAGCATGGCAGCGGTCCAATACGGGTCTTGAAGGGCTACATTGTGAGATTTGGGAAGGGGGAAATTTGAGTGGTCGACACGGATAAGTCAAAAACTGGTTTTGGTTTAACATTTCCAGATTGACTGCGGGTATGAGGTCGGTTCGGAGGTGGTTGGACAGGTTCATTTAAAGAATGAACAGATGGAGGTGTAGACTGGTGAGCGAAATGTGGGACAGCTGGTTGTGAAGGAACGTTAGGCGGCAAGCATGTTGGGCTGGGACTGGAGGAAGGAGCTGTAGATGTAAACTGGGTTGGGCCGGGTGAAGAAGAGGTTGCAGGCCCGCGCGCATTGGAAGGAGGAGGGGGTTGTGGCAGTAGTGGGCCGGATGAGGTAGCAGGCCCACACGCATGGGAAACGGGATGGGGTTGTGGTCTCAGTGGGCTCGAAGGGGGGGCTGGGCCGGTGGCAGCATCAGCTGGGTCAGGCCGGTTATGGGCTTGAAAGTAGGGGGATGGATTGTCATCTACAAGGGTTGGTGTAATTGATTCCGGGGAAGCTCGGAAATTTGTAGCGAATGGAAAAAAAGTTTCATCAAACGTAACGTGACGGGAGATGATGATTTTATTGGTCGCTAGGTTCAAACACTTGTATCCCCTATGGTGTTTAGGATAGCCAAGAAAAACGCACGGAGTAGTACGAGGTTGAAGTTTGTGGGAAATGGTAGCACTTTGGTTTGGATAGCAAAGGCAACCGAAGACCCGGAGATGAACAAGGGAAGGTGTAGTGAGGTATAACACATGGGTAGGAGATTGATTTTGAATGGACTTTGAGGGAAGAATGTTAAAAAGGTAGCAAGAAAGTTCCATGGCATGGGGCCAAAAGGAAATTGGAATAGAGGCATGAAAGAGCATTGAGCGCATCATGTTGTTGATTGTGCGAATTACTCGTTCGGCCTTACCATTTTGGGGGGAGGTATGAGGACAAGAGAAACGAAAGACAATGCCATGGTCAATGAAGAACTTGTGGAAGGTGTTGTTATTAAACTCGCCCCCCAAATCACATTGAAAACTTTTGATGGGTAATCGAAATTGCGTTTCGACAAACTTGTGAAATTGGACAAATAGTTCAAAAACTTGAGACTTGAACTTGAGAGGAAAAACCCAAAGAAAATGGGAGAAATCATCAAGAAAAAGTAAATAGTATTTAAAACCGTCCCGGCTCGGGATAGAAGATGTCCATAAATCACTATGTATAATGTCAAAAGGAGCATTAGAGCGAGAAATAGAACGATCAAAAGCTAATCTATGATGTTTGCCTAATTACCAAGCATGACAAAGAGAAGTCACAGGTGACTTATTGCATTTAATGAAAGATGAATGACGAAGCAAATCTAAAACCGGAGTGCCGGGATGACCAAGACGGGCATGCCAAAGGTTCGGAGACTCAATGGAGAGAGCATGATGAGGACGGGAAGATGGACGTGTGACTGGATAGAGTTCCTCGGAACTATTACACCTCAGACGAGTTGTCCCCGTGTGTAGATCCTTCACAGAAAAGCCAAACGGGTCAAATTCTATTGAGGCGTTGTTATCAGAAGTAAAACGTCTAACATAAACTAAATTTTTGACAATTTGTGGGGCAATGAGGACATTGGATAGGTGTAGTGGTTTGGACGGGGTGGGGATAGTAGTATCTCCAATACCTGTAGAAGGAACACGCATACCATTCCCAACAATTATCGAATTTAATGAACCATTATGTGAAAAAGACGAGAGTGTACCTGAATTATTCGTCATATGGGATGTGGCGCCCGTGTCCATGTACCAGTAGTTGTCTGTCGGATTTAACGTCATGGTAGCAAAAGACTGATCCAAGGTGGTGGGCTGATAAGCTGTGGCGTAGTGGGCCTGTTGCTGGAATGCAAAAGCAGGGCCCGGCCCAAGAATGTTGTGAGCAGCCTGCTGAGGGAATGGACAGGGAGGGCGCGTTGGGCCTGCAGGGTGCTGGGCCGATTGCCATCCAGGTGGGCAGGGAGCAGAGGTGGACTGTGGAAGCGTCACCCAGCCGAATTGGGGATGCCAGGCTGCGCGAAGAGGAACGCCGCCACTGTTAGCATGAAATATTGTGATATTTTAGGCACGTTTTCTAATCGTAATTGATTCATATTGATAGTCTTTGATTGAGCTTTGTGCATATGTGAGCTAGTATTACCTATATTGTCAATATGGATGTCTACACGAGTTCTATGTTGATTATAGGTGATTTGGAGCTATTTCCGAACGAAATCGAGCAAAAGAAAGTTGAGTTGAAATGTCCATAGATCGAGGACACTTTTTGGAAGCAAATTGGAGTATTAGATTGAGGAATGCACGGATGAAAGCAAGAACCACGCTCTCACCCTAAATTACGGCCGTGGATTTTGAGTCAGAATTCGATGTCCATTCCAGGAGATATTACGGCCGTGGAACTAACCGTAATTGTTTCCACGCCCTAGAATTACGGTCGTGGAATCTTCCACGACCGTGATCTTGGCGAATCTCTCGCCACACTTCGAAGCCATGATCTTCTTGAAGATTGGGCCGGGCCGACACTTCGTCTTGCCCTATAAAAAGACGGCCGAAAAGAGATTTCAGGAGGCTCGCTAACGACCCTTCAACCCTAGTTTAGCGGCAAAAACGCACGCCTACAATTCACGTTTTAGCAACGCACAAAGCCTCATCTTGGAGGTAATTTTGGAGATTTCATTGAAGATCAAGGTTCGTAATTGGAGAGTTGCTGTTTGTGATCTTCGCGTTTGTGGAAGATCGAAGTTCTTGGAGGATTTTGCAAGAAGATTCCTCTTCTTGCTTAGGTTTGATTTAGGATCGGATTGACATCCCGTTTCTTTTCTTTCCTAAGATCGTGATTGCTTATTCCGTTTTGAATCTTTTGATAAACACTTGTTCTTGACTGTGATTCTGAGATTCATTTGAAGATTATTGATAGTTCTTGAAAGTTCCCATCTTTTGTCTTTTAATTCTTGAATTAATATCAATATGACTGTTATTGGCTAAAAACCCTTAACAATTCTAAGGTGAAGGGTTGATAGTTGTGGCTTAGATGATGATAGATCGATCGCAAACAGATTAGACCCTGAGAGTTAGAGAATTATCGCCGACAACCCTAAATTACGGGCTGTTCTTGAGTTCCACGACCGTGGAATCTCAAGATCCAACCGTAATTTCCTTAAGTTTACGAGCTTGCTTTTACCTTAATCCAAAGTTAAAGATCTGCTTTAGCTTAGTTTAGACTTGTCTTTTCTAGGTGGTAGTGAAGCCTCAACAACCTCTACCTCGATTGTGAGTCTCAACAACCTCAATCGGATAAGTTAGTCTTGATCTTTAGATTATAGGTTTGGGTATTTGATGCTAATCCTTGTCTTTAGAACCTTTCTATATTGAGCCTCAACAACCTGTATAGGGAGTGTCTTTTAGGTGAGTTACAAGGTTTTTGGAACCTCAACCGTACGATTACCTTATATTAGTATACCTTTGCATATCTCAACTCTGTCTTTATATCATTTAGCATATCTTGAATCGATTGCCACAGCTGGATTCCTGGATCTTTAGGATTGTTGTTTTCCCAATAATTTGCAAAGCTCCACATATTTACTTGCTTGATAACCTGCAACTGAGTTCGTTCCACCCAAATCCCTGTGTTCGATACTCTGGAATTCTTGCTTAACTACGTCGATCCGTACACTGCGGGTTCGCTTGCTTGATTCTAGTTTTATAAATTTAAAGCTTATTTGCACACACCTCTAGGGGCGAACAAGTTTTTGGCGCCGTTGCCGGGGATTTGGCTTCGTCCGAATCCGGTAGCCGGTTGTCAAGCTTGGGAGCTTGCTCTCGTTATTTGATTTTTCTTTGAGTGCATGCGCAGGTCTAGGAACACCAAAGATCTCTTACCTCTTGATCAAGAGCTAGAGAAAACCTTGAGACAAAGACGCAAGGAAAAGAGGATGGGTCAAGAGAACGAACGCGATCTTCAAACTGAGTTGGCGGAGAAGGAAGCTCAACTCCGATGGAATGAGACTCTCCTCCAGGATGAGATGGATCGTCATCAATCTCAAGTTAACGGTCTACAAGACATGATCGTCCTAATGAAGATAAAGATGAGCGATCTTGAAAATAAGGTGGGCAAGAAGTCCTCGAGAAGGGGAACAAGGTCTAGAAGAAGAAACCACTCATCCACCGATGATAGTGATTCTTCCATGCCTCCGTTAGAAGAGATTGATCCCACGATCAACATAAATCCTTTCAATCCACAAGGAGCTGCTAACCGCCGCATTCCACCTAGGAATGCGAGGGTCGAACGTGTGGATAATGAGCCGAGAACTCTTGGCCAGCGGATGGATCCAACACAACAACCACGCCGCTTAGGTGTGAACTTTGATGCTGAAGATGTACAAGGGTTTAGCTTCAACCCTCAAGTTATCACTCTTGTTCGCCAAAGCCAGTTTGGCGGTACAAGCGCTGAATCTCCACACCAACACTTGCAAAACTTTGAGTGTATGATGGAGACGATGAGACCAAAGAGCGCTACTACCAACAGCTATAAGCTCAAACCTTTCTTTTTCTCTTTGAAAGGGAAAGCGCTATCTTGGTACCAAGCTCTTCCTAGTGGGAAACTAGAAACGTGGGAAGACCTCTCCGCAGAGTTTCTCACCAAGTTCTTTCCGCCCTCCAAAACGGCGGAACTTAGAGGTAAGATTAATGCTTTTTCTATGAGACCTAACGAAAGTTTGTTTCAATCTTGGGAAAGGTTTCAGGATTTGCTCTTGGATTGCCCTCATCACGGCATATCCAAGCTTGCCTTGCTGGAAATTTACTACAAGGGGCTGGATGCGGGAACGCAATTCAACCTCCAATCCCTCTCATGCGGAACGTTCATGGACATGAGAGAAGATGACGCTTGGGACTTCATTGAGAAGCAAGCAAGAGTCATAGAGAAGTATTCCCACCGGAAAGTGGAGGGAAATCGTGTGGAGCAAGGAGCAAAGCTCACACATGAAGCTCAAAATCAGATTTTCTCCCTCAACAATGAGATTAAAGAGTTGAAGGAGACTATCAAAACCAACTTCCCAAAGCAACAAGAGAAGGATGTTGGCTATTTGGGCAACAACAACGGCGGTGATAACACCAACCGCAACAACAATAACCGGAACAATAACCGGAACAACAATTGGAATGGAAACAACAACAACCGGAATAACAACAATTGGAACAACAATCGGGGTTCGAACAACAACAATTGGCGCTCCAATCAACAAAATTCCGGTAACTCCTATCCTTCCAATTCCAATTCACTAACTCCACCCTCTTCTTCCTCTACTCCTTTGAAAAGCCAGGGGCAATCATCAAATGGAGGAAACAATATGGGAAAGGAGAAGCCGGATCCCATGTTGGAAACAATCTTGGGAAAGCTTCAAGGGTTAGAGAACCGCATCATCAAGGTTGATGATCAAATTTCTAAGGTTGACAAAGCTCAAAAGGTTTTGGAAAATCAAATGTTCAACCATGCGGAGGAAGTTCCTAGAAATCAAGGGAAACTTCCAGGAAAGACGGAGGACAACCCTAAGGGAAGGGTAATGGCGATTACAACTAGGAGCGGAGTGACTACCACCGATCCGCAACCTACGTTCGTTGAAGTCCCCGTAGAGAAAGGCAAAGAAAAGGGGAAGGAGAAGGAGGACGTCTATGTTCCCCCTCCAGCTTTCAAACCTCCCCTACCGTTCCCTCAATCTAGAGCGCGAGCGCGCCTAGACAAGCAATTCGGTAAGTTCATAGAACTCATGAGCAAACTGCATATTAATATACCTTTCATTGATGCTATTGTAGGTATGCCGGCTTATGGCAAGTTCTTGAAGGAGCTCCTCTCTAACAAGAGGAAGCTAGAAGATTTTGGAGAGGTCAAGATGAGTTCGGATTCTTCGGATCTCATCAAGACTATGAAGGAGAAAATGCCCCCAAAGCTGAAAGATCCGGGGTCATTTTGCATTCCCATTGGAGTGGGAGAGGTCACATATGACGCTTTATGTGACTTAGGAGCAAGTGTGAGCATCATACCACTTGCATTGTGCAGGAAGATCGGTTTAGGCGACCCTAAACCAGTGAAGATGACGTTATACATGGCGGATCGATCCATTACTCGTCCCGTCGGCATTGTAGAAGACGTCCCAGTCAAGCTAGGCAAGTTCTTCGTCCCCATTGATTTTGTCGTACTTGACAATCCTGCAGATAGTCCGGTCCCGATCATACTCGGAAGGCCGTTTCTTGCAACTTCCGGCTGCATGGTCGATTGCAAGAATGGGAGACTCGCTTTTGATATTGGGGAAGAGAAAGTAGAGTTCGTTCTTTCCACTCTAGTGAAGGAGCCAATCTTTGATGAGGATATTGTTAGCATGAAATATTGTGATATTTTAGGCACGTTTATAATCGTATTTGATTCATATTGATAGTCTTCGATGGAGCTTTATGCATATATGAGCTAGTATTACCTATATTGTCGATATGGATGTCTACACGAGTTCTATGTTGATTATAGGTGATTTGGAGCTATTTCCGAACGAAATCGAGCAAGGGAGAGTTGAGTTGAAGTACTTCCAGATTTAGAACACCTTTTGGAAGCAATTTGGAGTATTAGATTGAGGAATGCACGAATGAAGGCAAAAATCACGGTTTGACCCTAGATTACGGCCGTGGATTATGATGCAGAATTCGATGTTCATTCCAGGGGATATTACGGCCGTGGAACACAACCGTATTCCTCTTCACGCCCTAAATTACGGTCGTGGAATCTTCCACGACCGTGATCTTGGCGAATCCTTTCGCCACGTTTCGAAGCCACGATCTTTTGAAGATCGGGCCGGGCCGACGTTTTACCCTGCATTATAAAAAGGACGGATGAGGCAAGATTCCGTCACCTCGCCTTACCTTGCTACCTAGCTTACGACAATTCAAACCCTAAGTTTAGCGGCAAGAACGCAAGCTTAGCAAGACACAAACCTTCATTCTTGGAGGTGATTTTTGGGAGATCTCATTGAAGATCAAAGTTCGTGATTGGAGAATTACTGTGAGCGATCTTCGCGTTGAGGAAGATCGAAGTTCTTGGAGGATTTTGCAAGAAATCTCCTCTTCTTGCTTAGGTTCGATTTAGGATCGGATTGACATCCCGTTTCCTTTCTTTCCTAAGATTGTGATTGATTGTTCTGATTTGAATCTCTTGATAAACGCTTGTTCTTGATTGTGATTCGGAGATTCGTTTGAAGATTATTGAAAGTTCTTGAAAGTTTCCATCTTTTATCCTATAAATCTTGAATTGATATCAAATGGCTGTTATTGGCTAAAAACCCTTAACAATTCTAAGGTGAAGGGTTGATAGTTGTGGCATAGATGATGATAGATCGATCGCAGACAGATTAGACCCTGAGAGTTAGAGAATTGTCGCCGACAACCCTAAATTACGGGCTGTTCTTGAGTTCCACGGCCGTGGAACCTCAAGATCCAACCGTAATTTCCATGAGTTTACGAGCTTGCTTTTACCTTAATCCAAAGTTAAAGATTTGCTTTAGCTTAGTTTAGACTTGTCTTTTCTAGGTGGTAGTGAAGCCTCAACAACCTCTACCTCGATTGTGAGCCTCAATAACCTCAATCGGATAAGTTAGTCTTGACCTTTAGATTATAGGTTTGGGTATTTGATACTAATCCTTGCTTTTAGAATCTCCCTATATTGAGCCTCAACAACCTGTATAAGGAGTATCTTTTAGGTGAGTTACATAAGGTTTTTGGAATCTCAACCGTACGATTACCTTACATTAGTATACCTTTGCATATCTCTACTCTGTCTTTATATCATTAGTATATCTTGAATCTGTTGCCACAACTGAATACCCGGATCTTTAGGATTGTTGTTTTCCCAATATTTGCAAAACTCTCATATTTATTGCTTGATAACCTGAAATCGAATTTGTTCCCACCCAAATCCCTGTGTTCGATACTCTGGAATTCTTGCTTAGCTACCTCGATCCGTACACTGCGGGTTCGCTGCTTGATTCTAGTTTTATAAATTTAAAGCTTATTTGCACACACCTCTAGGGGCGAACAAGTTTTTGGCGCCGTTGCCGGGGATTTGGTTTCGGCCGAATTCGGTAGCCGGTTGTCAAGCTTGGGAGCTTGCTCTCGTTATTTGATTTTTCTTTGAGTGCATGCGCAGGTCTAGGAACACCGAAGATCTCTTACCTCTTGATCAAGAGCTAGAGAAAACCTTGAGACAAAGACGCAAGGAAAAGAGGATGGCTCAAGAGAACGAACGCGATCTTCAAACTGAGTTGGCAGAGAAGGAAGCTCAACTCCGATGGAATGAGACTCTCCTCCAGGATGAGATGGATCGTCATCAATCTCAAGTTAACGGTCTACAAGACATGATCGCCCAAATGAAGATAAAGATGAGCGATCTTGAAAATAAGGTGGGCAAGAAGTCCTCGAGAAGGAGAACAAGGTCTAGAAGAAGAAACCACTCATCCACCGATGATAGTGATTCTTCCATGCCTCCGTTAGAAGAGATTGATCCCACGATCAACATAAATCCTTTCAATCCACAAGGAGCTGCTAACCGCCGCATTCCACCTAGGAATGTGAGGGTCGAACGTGTGGATAATGAGCCGAGAACTCTTGGCCAGCGGATGGATCCAACACAACAACCACGCCGCTTAGGTGTGAACTTTGATGCTGAAGATGTACAAGGGTTTAGCTTCAACCCTCAAGTTATCACTCTTGTTCGCCAAAGCCAGTTTGGCGGTACAAGCGCTGAATCTCCACACCAACACTTGCAAAACTTTGAGTGTATGATGGAGACGATGAGACCAAAGAGCGCTACTACCAACAGCTATAAGCTCAAACCTTTCTTTTTCTCTTTGAAAGGGAAAGCGCTATCTTGGTACCAAGCTCTTCCTAGTGGAAAACTAGAAACGTGGGAAGACCTCTCCGCAGAGTTTCTCACCAAGTTCTTTCCGCCCTCCAAAACGGCGGAACTTAGAGGTAAGATTAATGCTTTTTCTATGAGACCTAACGAAAGTTTGTTTCAATCTTGGGAAAGGTTTCAGGATTTGCTCTTGGATTGCCCTCATCACGGCATATCCAAGCTTGCCTTGCTGGAAATTTACTACAAGGGGCTGGATGCGGGAACGCAATTCAACCTCCAATCCCTCTCATGCGGAACGTTCATGGACATGAGAGAAGATGACGCTTGGGACTTCATTGAGAAGCAAGCAAGAGTCATAGAGAAGTATTCCCACCGGAAAGTGGAGGGAAATCGTGTGGAGCAAGGAGCAAAGCTCACACATGAAGCTCAAAATCAGATTTTCTCCCTCAACAATGAGATTAAAGAGTTGAAGGAGACTATCAAAACCAACTTCCCAAAGCAACAAGAGAAGGATGTTGGCTATTTGGGCAACAACAACGGCGGTGATAACACCAACCGCAACAACAATAACCGGAACAATAACCGGAACAACAATTGGAATGGAAACAACAACAACCGGAATAACAACAATTGGAACAACAATCGGGGTTCGAACAACAACAATTGGCGCTCCAATCAACAAAATTCCGGTAACTCCTATCCTTCCAATTCCAATTCACTAACTCCACCCTCTTCTTCCTCTACTCCTTTGAAAAGCCAGGGGCAATCATCAAATGGAGGAAACAATACGGGAAAAGAGAAGCCGGATCCCATGTTGGAAACAATCTTGGGAAAGCTTCAAGGGTTAGAGAACCGCATCATCAAGGTTGATGATCAAATTTCTAAGGTTGACAAAGCTCAAAAGGTTTTGGAAAATCAAATGTTCAACCATGCGGAGGAAGTTCCTAGAAATCAAGGGAAACTTCCAGGAAAGACAGAGGACAACCCTAAGGGAAGGGTAATGGCGATTACAACTAGGAGCGGAGTGACTACCACCGATCCGCAGCCTACGTTCGTTGAAGTCCCCGTAGAGAAAGGCAAAGAAAAGGGGAAGGAGAAGGAGGACGTCTATGTTCCCCCTCCAGCTTTCAAACCTCCCCTACCGTTCCCTCAATCTAGAGCGCGAGCGCGCCTAGACAAGCAATTCGGTAAGTTCATAGAACTCATGAGCAAACTGCATATTAATATACCTTTCATTGATGCTATTGTAGGTATGCCGGCTTATGGCAAGTTCTTGAAGGAGCTCCTCTCTAACAAGAGGAAGCTAGAAGATTTTGGAGAGGTCAAGATGAGTTCGGATTCTTCGGATCTCATCAAGACTATGAAGGAGAAAATGCCCCCAAAGCTGAAAGATCCGGGGTCATTTTGCATTCCCATTGGAGTGGGAGAGGTCACATATGACGCTTTATGTGACTTAGGAGCAAGTGTGAGCATCATACCACTTGCATTGTGCAGGAAGATCGGTTTAGGCGACCCTAAACCAGTGAAGATGACGTTATACATGGCGGATCGATCCATTACTCGTCCCGTCGGCATTGTAGAAGACGTCCCAGTCAAGCTAGGCAAGTTCTTCGTCCCCATTGATTTTGTCGTACTTGACAATCCTGCAGATAGTCCGGTCCCGATCATACTCGGAAGGCCGTTTCTTGCAACTTCCGGCTGCATGGTCGATTGCAAGAATGGGAGACTCGCTTTTGATATTGGGGAAGAGAAAGTAGAGTTCGTTCTTTCCACTCTAGTGAAGGAGCCAATCTTTGATGAGGATATTTACAATGTCCAAGACGAAGAAGGTTTATCTAGGGAGGAGGTAAGTGCGATTCTCTTTAACGATCCCTTACAAAAGGTTATTACTATGAGTCTAACCGATGTAGGAGAAGAAGAAGAGTGCAAAGAGGAAATTGAAGCCTTAGAAGCACAAGAAGAGATGCATGAAGTGGAGTTTGAGAAACTCCACGATGAGGCTGAGAATACTCGAATCCACGGTCATACTCTGTATTCCACGACCGTGGATTCCACGACCAAAATCAACCTCCATTCCAGAGGATATTACGGCCGTGGAATACCAGAGGAAACCGTAATTTTGACCGTGGAAAAGGGCGATCGGCATACTTCTTCAACTTCTTCTAATTCTTCTCCAGACCATTCAACATCCTTAGAAACTTCTAAGGAAACATCGGAAGCTCCTCAAGGATCATTGGAAGCTCCGAAAGCAATGGAACTTAAACCACTTCCTACTCATCTAAGGTACGCTTTTCTTGGATCTAATTCCACCTTTCTGGTTATCGTTAGTTCCGAATTAAGCATAGATGAACATGAACAGCTCATGATTGTCCTTAGGAAACATAGAAAAGCCATAGGCTATACTATTGAGGACTTAGTAGGAATTAAACCCTCCCTATGCATGCACAAGATACTAATGGAGGAGGACTTTAGAACTTCAAGACAACCTCAAAGGCGGTTGAATCCGACCATGAAGGAGGTTGTCAAGAAGGAAATTCTTAAACTTCTTGATGCAGGTATCATCTATCCTATCTCCGATAGTAAGTGGGTGAGCCCAGTTCAAGTAGTTCCAAAGAAGGGAGGAATGACGGTCATCACCAACAAGAACAACGAACTCATTCCTACCCGAACCGTAACTGGATGGCGAATGTGCATAGACTACCGCAAGCTCAACAATGCAACGCGGAAGGATCACTTTCCATTGCCATTCATCGATCAAATGCTTGAAAGGTTAGCACAACATTCATACTTTTGCTACCTTGACGGTTATAGTGGCTTCTTTCAGATCCCGATACACCCGGATGATCAAGAGAAGACCACATTCACGTGCCCTTGGGGTACGTTCTCTTATAGGAGAATGCCGTTCGGGCTTTGCAACGCACCAGCCACCTTTCAACGGTGCATGATGGCCATCTTCTCCGAATACGTAGAGGAAATCATGGAAGTCTTCATGGACGACTTCTCCGTTTACGGTTCCTCTTTTAACGATTGTTTTTCTAACCTTTCTCTTGTTTTGCAAAGATGTGAAGACACTAACCTAGTTCTTAATTGGGAGAAGTGTCAATTCATGGTTAAGGAAGGAATCGTGTTAGGTCACTTAGTCTCTAGTAGAGGGATAGAGGTAGACAAAGCTAAAATAGAGACCATAGAGAAACTTCCTCCCCCAATTTCGGTGAAGGGAATAAGAAGTTTCCTAGGACATGCTGGATTTTATAGACGTTTCATTCAGGACTTTTCTAAGATATCAAAACCTCTCACTAATCTATTGATGAAGGATGCAGTTTTTGAGTTTTCACAGGAATGTCTAGATGCATTCAACACCATTCGGCAAGCTCTGATTTCAGCACCCATTATCCAACCCCCGGATTGGACTCTCCCCTTCGAGATTATGTGTGATGCTAGTGACGTAGCCATTGGAGCTGTTCTTGGGCAACGAAAGGAAGGACGAACCCACGCCATATACTACGCTAGCAAGACGCTAGACGAAGCCCAGCTCAACTACGCCACTACGGAAAAAGAATTTCTAGCCATTGTCTACGCTATTGACAAGTTTCGCTCTTATCTTGTAGGTGCAAAGGTGATTGTTTACACGGATCATGCTGCGATCCGGTACCTCCTTGCGAAGAAAGATGCGAAACCAAGGCTGATTAGATGGATTCTTCTCCTACAAGAATTCGATCTAGAGATCCGCGACAAGAAAGGCTCGGAAAATTCTGTTGCGGATCATTTGAGTCGTCTAACACATCTAGAGGACGACCATTTGCCCATTGATGACTCCTTTCCGGACGAACACCTACATATCATAGAGGAGTGCATCAAGGTAGTCTCCAAAGGTAACGAACCATGGTTTGCTGATTTCGTTAACTATTTAGTTTGCCAGGAGATACCACCCGGACTGTCATACGCACAAAGGAAGAAGTTCTTCAAGGACGTCCGGGAATATTATTGGAACGAGCCTCTCCTCTTTAAGAGGGGTCCGGATGGCATCATCCGGCGATGTGTGCCGGAAGATGAGATGCAAAGTGTCATCTGTCATTGTCATTCACTACCTTGTGGAGGACACGCTAGTTCGAACAAAACTAGCGCAAAGGTATTGCAATCTGGATTCTATTGGCCTACTTTATTTAAAGATGTACAATCCTTTGTTTCTTGTTGCGATGCTTGTCAAAGAACAGGCAATATCTCTAGAAGGAACGAGATGCCCCTCAACAACATCCAAGAGGTGGAGATTTTCGACGTTTGGGGAGTCGATTTCATGGGACCATTCCCTTCTTCTTGTGGAAACCAATACATACTATTGGCGGTAGACTACGTCTCTAGATGGGTCGAAGCAATTGCCTCTCCCACGAATGATGCCATGGTGGTGGTTAAGTTCTTCAACAAGACCATCTTTCCGCGATTCGGGACGCCAAGGACGATCATTAGTGATGGAGGTTCTCACTTCATAGCCCGTCGCTTTGAAGCTCTTCTAACCAAGTATGGGGTTACTCACAAGATCGCCACCCCTTACCATCCACAAACGAGTGGACAAGTTGAGATCTCAAATAGGGAGATCAAGGGAATTCTAGAGAAGACAGTTTCAAGGACTAGGAAGGATTGGTCCTTGAAACTAGATGATGCATTATGGGCATACCGGACCGCATACAAGACTCCCATAGGAACCACACCATACAACCTTGTGTATAGGAAGTCTTGTCATTTGCCGGTAGAGCTAGAGCACAAAGCGTTTTGGGCTATCAAATGGCTGAATTTCGGCATGAAGGAAGCGGGAGAGAAGCGTCTCCTAGACATCAACGAGCTGGATGAACTCCGTTTGAACGCCTATGAAAACGCTAAGATCTACAAGGAAAGAGCAAAGCGTTGGCATGATAAGCATATCATTCCAAAGGACTTCCAAGAAGGAGATCAAGTTCTCCTCTTCAACTCGAGACTTCGCCTCTTTCCAGGTAAGTTAAAATCTCGTTGGACTGGACCTTTTCTAATTAAGCGTATTTTCCCCCATGGTGCAGTTGAAGTATGGGGTGAAGCTAGCGGAAGTTTTAAGGTGAACGGCCAACGACTCAAGAAGTACTCACCGGAACTCCAAGCTGAGGAGTTTGCACCTACCGCACTCGAATAAGTGCAAGACTTGTCTAGCTACGGACCTTAAACAAAGCGCTTCTTGGGAGGCAACCCAAGGTATTGCATTTTCGTTTTTGTTTTCGATTCATAGTTTAGCTTAGAATAGAAGTTTTTGCTTTGTTATGCCTCGATTTCTTCCGGTATATTCGTGTTTTTGGTTGTAGGATCGATGGAAAGGGAGAAAGGGAGGATAATGTCAAAGAGAAGTGACGAAATTTGGACTTTGAAGCTTTACAGAAGGTTCCACGGTCTAAATTACGGTCGTCATAGCTACAGTGGCCGTAATTCTCAAAGGCCTGTGAAAAATCACCAAAACCACGGGTCCGTACACTTCCACGGCCGTGGAATGCCCCGATAGACCGTGATTTTTGAAAATTTGCCTGCGAGTATAAAAGCCACACTTCATCACAAAAACACCACAATTCCTCCCCAATTCCACGCCCTAAATACCGAAAACCCGCAGCCTCTCCCAAATCTTCGTTCTTTAATCGTTTTCAACGATTCTTCGCTCTAATCTGCAGCAAATCCAACCAAGAACAGGATCCAAGCAACGAATCGAGTGGAAAACAATCAACAAACCCGCATTTTGGATTTTTCAATCCGAAAAAGAGGTTATTTCTTTCTCTTCGATTCTCGCGAATTTGGTACGTTTTTGCTATAGATTTTTAGGAAGAACTGACAAGGATTGGAAGGAATTAGATTAGGACTGCTTGTTGTGGTGAAATTTGGTGAATTTGCTGAGATTCACAAGATTCTGTGTCGAATTACGGTCTCTGGAGGTTCCACGGCCGTGGTTTCTGAAGAACAGCCCGTAATTTTGAACAGAAATGGATTTTGTAAGGAGGATGTCGGGAAGGATTAAGGAAAAGAAAGGGGAGCAAAACAAGAAAAGAAAGGGCAACCCCTCAACCTCTAGGGCACCACCACCCTCATCTCCCTCACCACCATCATCACCTTCACCTCCATCTTCACCCCCTCCTCCTAGCATCCCGACCATACACGAAAACCACATAGCTGCATT
This sequence comes from Fagopyrum esculentum, assembly GCA_033239045.1. Classification (NCBI taxonomy): domain Eukaryota; kingdom Viridiplantae; phylum Streptophyta; class Magnoliopsida; order Caryophyllales; family Polygonaceae; genus Fagopyrum; species Fagopyrum esculentum. The sequence continues at coordinate 24,215,516 of BSUD01000003.1, forward strand.
TGAGAAAATAGAGAAGAGGACAGTGATAGGTCCTAGATATTTGTTGTTGGAGGATCTACATCCTCTCAACATAGTAGATGACCTTACATGGCTCTTGGATAGAGCCGGATTGCTTGTCTTCACGAACATTCGTGAAGACGCTTATGAGGAGATCACCCGAGAGGTTGTGACATCTTTCGAGCACAGCCATGTTGATAGGACCGTCTCCTTCCGTCTCATGAACAGAGACTACCATTTGAGCATTGTTGAGTTCGGGACCATTTTTGGGTTCCATGAGACCTATAACGGTCGACTTCCTAGAGGCGTTTCCGCCAAGGACTTTTGGGCGGAAGTGGCCATGATTTATGCCGACGAGGACCGTTGGCAACCAGCTGATACCAAGGCTAGATTGATGTACCATCTAGCCTTGAAGATAGCTCACCGTGTTCTTTCGGAGTGTCTCTTTCCTAGGACGGAGACGCCCCAAAAGATTAAGACGGATGAGCTATTCCTTCTCTACGCTATGCTTTATGGATGCCGCGCAGATTGTGCTACTCTTTTGGTGGCGACGATGAGTAAACTCAAGAATAAAGCGAAGGGGAACATTGGATATGGTGGGATAGTGACCCACATAGCTAAGAGCTTTGGTGTAGATTTTTCAGCCTGCACCCGCATACCCGCTGTACCTCTAGGACTACATGCATTCAGGGTTAGGGGACTCATCTTCCCCACACATAGAGGTCCGCCTTATGCGGGCATGCCCTGGGAGAGCAGGACAGGCAGGGGTATTGAGTGGCTGCCAGAGTATTCCATTGTGGCGGGACGCCACAATTGGAAGGAGACGTTCGCTGCGATGCATGCGAACAGGCTTGTAGCTCCCCCCTACGTTCCACCACCGGCTGAGGATGAGGAGGACATGGGAGAGCAGTACGAGAGTGGTGGAGGAGCAGAGCAGGAGTTCGGTACGTTTCCGGATCAGCCGGAGGCGGCCCCGGATGTACCTAGGCGCTCTCCACGCCCAGCTAGAGCTTCAGGCTCGTCATCTCGCCGCGCCAGTGTGAGCGAGAGGCCCACGTGGATGACTACACCTCCCACTTGGTATAGTACACCTCCTCCTTGGTCCACGACGCAGCCAGCAGCACCACCGCCACCACCAGCACCAGCCGATGCCCCCACATGGTATGATCACGCCCCGGGATGGTATGAGAGGATGCCGGATTGGGCTACCGGACTTTCAGAGAGAGTCGGAGCATTAGAGATCCGGGCAGATGTTAGAGACGGACGCTTAGACGACCTTGACCACATGATGAGGGACGTCTACCGCCAGCAGTTTGGGCGGTTCTATGATCCGAGTTTCTCTCCATTCCCACCTCCACCGGCGCCGCAGTGATTGATGACCGGACCGCTCGTTTTTAGACATTCCCGCCACCATTTGTGAGTTTCTTTTTCTTTTCTTTCTTTTGTTCTTTCTTGTGAACATTAGGAACAATGTTCGTCCTAAGTATGGGGTGGGATGTACTAAATGTTTGTAATAACTCTACTCTATATGTTACTTTCATTCCGAGACTATCATTGCATGTTCATCATATGTTACACGTTTCATTCTTGCATTGCATGAAAAAGAACTTTAAAAACCCATAAAAATTGAAAAATTTTGAAAATTTGATGCTTCTAACGAATCGATATGATTTCCATGATAATCACTACTTGCGAATTGAGTTGATAACAATTGCATGCTTGAAAGGATGGTAATTCGAAAAGAAATTGAATGAATAAATTTTACCTCTTTTGCAAGTTGTATAATGTGAAAATGTTACCTAAATCATGTAAGAAATTGAAGTTGAAATCACATTATAAGTTCCTATACTTCTTGTTGAAATGATTAAGGCAATTCGGTACTTTCTTTCTTCTTTTTTTGATCATCTAACTCCTAATTGAAATATTAGCCTCCCTTACCCATCCGGGAACTTGGAAAGTGAATGAGAAAAAGGCATGTTTGATGTGGGAGGGCCACGAGAGCATATACTTGCAATCAATTGAATAGAAAGAAATTATAGGTTTGGGGAAGTCAATCATGACGATGAGTAACTCGGCACCATTCACATAGCCGGGTGTTTGTGTCTTGCCAAAGTCGGATTGAGCGATATTCCTAGCGGATTATGGTATGTGCGCTAAGGGTTTGAGGCATCTCTTGCAATTTTGAGAAACGCCAATCTCCTAGGCTTCGGTTTTTGTGCACCTCTATCCATAACTCCAAAAGTAAAGTCGAAAAATGAAAAGGAGAGAGCGAAGCTCTAAGTGAAGTGTTGCGGAAACCGCAAAAGAAGAAGAAGGTAGTTGTCCGCTTTCCCGGATTTATGCACCACTCTCCCTCAAAGTTTCCCCTCCCTTCCATACTCTAGACCTTTTCTTTGAAAGTCCTTAAGATCAAAAGAATGTTATATGGCTTGGTGATCTAAATTGAAGTTCTTATGATTGATTTTGATAATATTTGAAGGTTATAATGCTTGTTTGGAAGTTAAATTGATTCATGAGTTTTCTTTACCTTTTACTCTCTAATTAAGTGTGTGAAAGTTTGAAAAACGATTGAAGCAAGATTTGAGAATGATCTATTCTTTAGAAGTCACTTTCATCCAAAAGAAGGTACACATATTTCATCCTAACTCTTGTTTAAAACTTTTTGAAAGACCTTGCTTAGGGACAAGCAAGTGCTAAGTATGGGGTTATTTGTTAGCATGAAATATTGTGATATTTTAGGCACGTTTTCTAATCGTAATTGATTCATATTGATATTCTTTGATTGAGCTTTGTGCATATGTGAGCTAGTATTACCTATATTGTCAATATGGATGTCTACACGAGTTCTATGTTGATTATAGGTGATTTGGAGCTATTTCCGAACGAAATCGAGCAAAAGAAAGTTGAGTTGAAATGTCCATAGATCGAGGACACTTTTTGGAAGCAAATTTGAGTATTAGATTGAGGAATGCACGGATGAAAGCAAGAACCACGCTCTCACCCTAAATTACGGCCGTGGATTTTGAGTCAGAATTCGATGTCCATTCCAGGAGATATTACGGCCGTGGAACTAACCGTAATTGTTTCCACGCCCTAGAATTACGGTCGTGGAATCTTCCACGACCGTGATCTTGGCGAATCTCTCGCCACACTTCGAAGCCATGATCTTCTTGAAGATTGGGCCGGGCCGACACTTCGTCTTGCCCTATAAAAAGACGGCCGAAAAGAGATTTCAGGAGGCTCGCTAACGACCCTTCAACCCTAGTTTAGCGGCAAAAACGCACGCCTACAATTCACGTTTTAGCAACGCACAAAGCCTCATCTTGGAGGTAATTTTGGAGATTTCATTGAAGATCAAGGTTCGTAATTGGAGAGTTGTTGTTTGTGATCTTCGCGTTTGTGGAAGATCGAAGTTCTTGGAGGATTTTGCAAGAAGATTCCTCTTCTTGCTTAGGTTTGATTTAGGATCGGATTGACATCCCGTTTCTTTTCTTTCCTAAGATCGTGATTGCTTATTCCGTTTTGAATCTTTTGATAAACACTTGTTCTTGACTGTGATTCTGAGATTCATTTGAAGATTATTGATAGTTCTTGAAAGTTCCCATCTTTTGTCTTTTAATTCTTGAATTAATATCAATATGACTGTTATTGGCTAAAAACCCTTAACAATTCTAAGGTGAAGGGTTGATAGTTGTGGCTTAGATGATGATAGATCGATCGCAAACAGATTAGACCCTGAGAGTTAGAGAATTATCGCCGACAACCCTAAATTACGGGCTGTTCTTGAGTTCCACGACCGTGGAATCTCAAGATCCAACCGTAATTTCCTTAAGTTTACGAGCTTGCTTTTACCTTAATCCAAAGTTAAAGATCTGCTTTAGCTTAGTTTAGACTTGTCTTTTCTAGGTGGTAGTGAAGCCTCAACAACCTCTACCTCGATTGTGAGTCTCAACAACCTCAATCGGATAAGTTAGTCTTGATCTTTAGATTATAGGTTTGGGTATTTGATGTTAATCCTTGTCTTTAGAACCTTTCTATATTGAGCCTCAACAACCTGTATAGGGAGTGTCTTTTAGGTGAGTTACACAAGGTTTTTGGAACCTCAACCGTACGATTACCTTATATTAGTATACCTTTGCATATCTCAACTCTGTCTTTATATCATTTAGCATATCTTGAATCGATTGCCACAGCTGGATTCCTGGATCTTTAGGATTGTTGTTTTCCCAATAATTTGCAAAGCTCCACATATTTACTTGCTTGATAACCTGCAACTGAGTTCGTTCCACCCAAATCCCTGTGTTCGATACTCTGGAATTCTTGCTTAACTACGTCGATCCGTACACTGCGGGTTCGCTTGCTTGATTCTAGTTTTATAAATTTAAAGCTTATTTGCACACACCTCTAGGGGCGAACAACCACCACCGGTGTGTTGCTTGCCCTTCCGGCCGCGCCCACGTTTGGTCTGCTGGGAGTCCGATGCTGCAGAAGACGAGCCCGATCTGGACTGAGCCGGCGATCCAGAACGGTGGTTCAACGGTGCATCAGAGGACTGAGAACGCGACTCTGCAGTGAGTGCAGATTGCAAATCGCCTGTAGCGGACTGAGCTGTCATACGAGTTTCTTCCAATAACAACTGAGATCGAGCCTTGGTGAAACTCGGAAGGGGATCGGTTTGCTGAATAAAGCTTGCAGCGGCGTTATACTCAACAGGCAATCCCGAAATCAATTGAAGAACAAGTCGAGTGTCGGGAACCGGTGAGCCAACGCCCTTGAGTTGATCTGCCAAGGACTTGAGTTGAAGACAGTAAGCATTGATGGAAGAGAAACCGGGTAACTTATAATTGGAGAACTCATGCTCGAGGTAGACGGCATGAGTGTTTTTGTTATCTTGAAAGATGTCCCTGACTCGAATCCAAGCCTGGAGAGCAGTGTCATCGGAGTCAAGAATTTGCAACAGAATATCCCGGGACACCGTGCTGTAAATCCATTTAAGGACTGCAGCGTCAACTTGAAGCCATAACGAATCTTCAATATCCGTTGGTTTGGGTACCTTTTCATCGATGTAATCGAGAACATTGTGCGCCTTTGCGGTAACACGGAATAAGGTGACCCAGGATGCGTACGGAGTGTCATGGTCAAGGACGAGAGCGATGTTGTTCTTGATGTTGGAGATTCCGAGGGCGGGGTGAAAGGAAGGTTTCCGTTCCGCAGCCATTGAGGAATATCGGGAAGGGGAAAACGGCGGCGGTGATGTGTGACGGTCGCAGGGTTAGAGAGAAGCAGAAGAGATTTTGAGGAACGAGAAGTCTGATACCATGTGAGAATGAATATGAATTCCCCTTAGGGTTTCCGTTCGACAGACGGCTCATATTAATAATAACTTGAGTTTACATATTTACATTAGGGCACCCCTATATTTACATAAATTACATAAACTATCAGTAAACATGCCCTAAAGCTAAAAAAAACAAATTCTCAGGTTAAAAATTAGTAAATTTTAACAGTTGCATAGTACATACTAAATACGTTCCTCAACTATAATGGAACAACAGTGGTTGCACATCGATAGAGTAGGAATCATCAGGACAACTTGAAGTGCTTACAGAAGTAAAACCATCTCTATCAACCACCATTTCTATCTCATCGTTCCACATTTGCCCCTCATTTCCTTCTAGGATTTGCTCCATCGGAGAATATTAACCAATTGATGATTCTTTGATTTGATCATCTCCAATGTCATTGCCACTTCTTTCATCGTAGGCCTCAGCTTCCCATTCAGACTCAAGCAACGCTTTGTCAGATTCGCCATTGCGTAAATCTCCTCCTTAGGACATTCATTTAGAACCTCATTATCCAAAATATGATATACTTTATCTGGACTTGCCATCAATTGCAGAAATTCAGAAGCTAAACTTCTCGACTCTTTAGACGTGTCCGAGGAAATCGGCTTCTTGCTAGTTAGCAGCTCTACAAGAACGACTCCAAAACTATAAACGTCGCTTTTCTCAGTGAACTGACTTGACTGAAAAAACTCGGGATCAAGATAACCAAATGTACCTTGAACACATGTAGTAACATGAGTTTGATCAATAGAGATAGTCTTGGAAGTGCCAAAATCCGACATCTTTGCTTTGTATTTCTCGTCTAAAAGTATATTCGACGACTTGATATCTCTGTGGTAGATAGGAGAAGACGAAGACGAATGTCGATACGCAAGAGCTCCGGCACATTCCATGGCTATTTGGAAACGCATTTTCCAAGTGATGTGAAAATCTTCACTTGGATTATGGATATGTTGATAAAGCGTGCCATTGGGTACAAACTCGTAAACGAGCATGGGAACTTCCGTCTCGAGACAACATCCGAATAGTTGAACCACATTCCTATGATTAACCAAAGATAAAATTGCAACCTCATTGATGAATTGACCGACTTGATTTTCATCAACCTTCTTCGACTTCTTGACGGCTATGATTGTTCCGTCTTCCAACATGCCTTTGTACACCGTTCCTTGGCCACCTCGACCAAGTATTCTATTGTCGTTGAAGTTGTCTGTCGCCTTCTCTAACTCTTTGTGACTGAAGATCTTGGTTCTCTCCACTGCACCTTCACTTGCACAAAGTTGTTGCTGTAGCAGTAACCCACCATTTATACTGAAGTTATGTTCTCTTTCTTTGACCTCCTTTCTTCTTTTCAAACCTTTATACAATCCACCGAGGAATAACAAAGCTAATATTGAGCCCAGGCTTATACTAAGACCTGCCAAAATAAATTGATTACTTTAAAAGAATAAGAATTTACTTATATCTAAATTGAGTCAAGTGAAACCCTATGGCAAGAAATCGGGTGACGGGTGGATGACCTTCACCCAATCCATCACCAAAAATTGTCCACCCCACCCGCATCAAATCCACCCACATCCGTCTGATGAAGTGGGTCGATCGGGTATACTACACTTCATTTGAAAATTCAAAAATTCAAAAATTTTTAAAAAATCAAGAACACACTTAAATTCAAATAAAAAATAGCATAAAATATACATGATATCAAGTACAACACTATAATAAAGCAAGATTTAAATTTTTTTTATAATGAATTAATAAGAATTGAAATTTATTATAAATTCAAAGAAAATATAGGGTTTATACTAATACCTGCCAAAAGCTTTTCCAACCATCAATGGTGTTTCTTCATCCTCCATATATCGATACGGTTGGATGATTCCGCAATGCCTTCGAAGAATCTCGCCCAGAAGGTGTAGACCCGGTTCACTCCTGGACGGTGGTCTATTTATGCCCGATTACCTCTTCCTTGCGGCTAAAGTGAGGAAACGGGATGTGTGCGCTATCTCACGAATCTCAACCGATCAAGATCTCGACAAGTGTTCTGTGATGAGAACAAATTCTAGATGGCTGGTCACGTTTCCCTCCGAAGACATTTGGTGCCCTCTGTTCCATAAATTTCGTACCCTCTGTGGTACGAGTTGCCCTCTTTCGTCTCTCCTTGTGGACTACTGCGGTTTTTGGTTTGGTTGCTCCAAAATGTCTCAACCAAACAAGGGGCTTTTCCTAGCTTGCGTGCGCCTTGTCAATGTCCCTAATCCACCCTCCAGGAAGTTGCTTTTCAGTTGGATGTTTTATGACACTTACTACCCATATAAATTGGATGTGAAGCATGACCCTCTTGTTATGTGTATGTGTTGCTGCTGGACTTGGCTTGTTGTGATCCATTTACTGCTTCCGCTATCTATGCAGGAACAACATAAACCAAAAAATCAAGAATTTTGTTATCAAATTCTTATCAAATTCTCCCCTTCTTGCCAATCTCGGGCTCAAAGGAACAAAATTGAGTCTTATTGTCCCGACTCATGGGTTCTAGGTGACCATTGGTAGATCGATAAAACTATTGCAGTGACCCTGCCTGATAGCATGAATTATAGTCTATATTTTGGGGTTTGTTTGGACGTTTTATCTTTCATATTCTGCATGTTTGTATGTACATTATGTGATTTTACTACCATTTCATCTACCTTTGCGAGAATCGAGGTCTACACCTAGTTTCGTTGTAATTGCAGGTAATATGGTACGTTTTGCATCAAAAAGGAGCAAAAGAAGTCAAAAGTCATTTGGAGCTACATCCAGGAAGCACAGCCATGGATTGAAGATTTACTTTGGAGCTGATTCGAGAGATTTCACATTCTGTCGTGAGATCACCTCGGTTGACCAGAGGTTCACCTCGACCGAGGCGATCCAGAGACACCGACTCGACCGAGGCGAATACCTAGGACGCGGCGAGAATATTTTATTCTTGGAAGAGATCTTTTAAATTTGGAAAGTGATCTTATATTTTTGGGCTGAGCTTCTGGAAGGAAGGAGATATGCAGAATCATATATTTTACCTATATTTATGGGATAATATCTTCTTAAGATTTATTATCTTTGGAGGTTTATTTTTCCTATAAAAAGGGTTGGATTTCCACAAATCCAACATCACGCTATACCGTCGATCAGGGTTTATACGACGCAGCAGCCGCAGTATACTCCAAGTTGGGAGTTGTTGAAGAATCTTTTTGAAGGTTGAAGGAAGGTTGAAGATCATAGCTTTTTATAGCTTTTTGAAGGGTTTTGTAAGATTGTCTTCAATTCCTTCCTTGATTGTCTTGTCTTGTTGGATTGCTATCCAAAGAACGCTTTGTTTGTGATATTTGATTCAGTTATTGAAGTCTTTTCATTAAATTCTTCTTTGTTCAAATATTCACCTTCTTCCCATATATTTAATACTTTCATAATGATGATGAGTGGCTAATTTCCTTGTGTGATTCTAGGGTGATTGGCTGAAGGTTGTGGGAAAAACAATGATAGAATAATCTTAGATTCCAGTAGGATCCTGAAAGTTCGAGTCTTTAACCTTAACCCTAAGCATCTCGTTCGGTTGATGAACATCTCGGCCGGGGTGGAATTCTTCTGACCGAGGTGACTTATCCGACCTAAAACAGAAAGTTAAGTGTTAGAGTTTGCTTAATCCTATTCTTATTACACCTTCCTGGTTCAATGCAAGCTTAGGATGAGACTTACCCGGTAATTCCTTAGTTTGTGTATTAACGATCATAAGTGTAGGTAATAAAGGTTTATCCTTTATTGGGGTTTGAGTGTGCTTCCATTCCATCTTTGTGAGTTAGCCTGAGACTTACCCGGTAAAGGTTGATTCTATTCCCTTAGATGGTGTGTTAGTTTGAGGTTGTAGTTCTTTATCTTGATTCCTTGAGACTTACCCGGTAATAGGAGTTACGGTTTAGGATTAGTGAGTAGTGAGACTTACCCGGTGATCTATTCCACTTTAGAAACACCTTCCCCACGCAAAAATCTCAGCTTTGTCCGCTTATCTATAGATCTTGAGTTGGAACCACAACTAGATGCTTTAATCCCTAGAATTGCATGTTTGCTTATTTGACATCTTATTCATCTTTGATTGTGTTAATCGCTCTTGTGGTTAGAATTAACGTAGCATACCGTGTTGACTTTGTTTCACTAAGTCCCTGTGATCGACCCCTGGAATTTTCTTGCTTTTACTACGATTGACCCGTACACTGCGGGTTCGCATCCTTGTTTTAAGCTTAAGTCTAGGGTTATAAATTTAAAGCTTGCACACACCGTTTGGAGCGAACAAGTTTTTGGCGCCGTTGCCGGGGACTTGGTCTTGACCGAGTCGGTACGGTTTGCTCTTGGGGCATTTGCCCCCTTTTGTCTAACCACTCTACTTGAGTGACTTTTGCAGGTTCTTTCTTAGGTATATGCGAAGAACCCGCGCTGGGAAGGAAATCGTTCCTTACGATCCCAAACCAGAAAAGACATACAAGAGACGCTTAAGAGAAGCGAAAATGGCCCAACAAGACGATCACGATCTTGCGGCCCAATTGAGAGAGACGCAGGAGCTGCTACGTCTCAGTAAAGAAGAGCTAAGGCAAGAGAAAGAAGAGAATCAAGCCAAGACTGCAGCAATCGAAGCTGAGATTGCAGCCATTCGGAACCAGATTCTACTTCGACCGATGCAGGATCCAGTAGTTGATCCTCGACCGATGCAGGATCCAGTAGTCGATCCTCGACCGAGGCAGATTCCAGTACCCGACGCCCCGGTCGATGTACATCAACCTCGGATACCAGTCCGAGGTGTTCTTCTTGCAGGAATCCCGCAAACCCTAGGTCAAAGGATGGACCCTAATCAGCAGCTGAGGCGTCCAGGGGTGAACCTAGGAGATCCAGCGGATCATGACTACGAACTTCGACCGCAAGTTCTAGCCATGATTCGCCAATGTCAATTCGGAGGGCTAGAGAAGGAGTCACCGCATCAACATCTTCAAAACTACGAGATCTTGATGGAGACCTTGCGACCTTCTAGAATTGAAAATAACAACTACAAGCTAAGACCTTTTTACTTTTCTTTAAAAGATAGAGCTCTTACTTGGTATCAATCTCTTCCTCCAGGAAAAATTAGCACATGGGAGGAGATGACTACGGAATTCCTAACCAAATTCTTTCCACCTTCAAAGACCGCTGAAATGAGGGGAAAGATCAATGCTTTCATCATGAAGGACAAGGAGAACTTGTCCAAGTCTTGGGAGCGGTTCAAGGATATCCTTTTGGATTGCCCACATCATGGGATTCCAAAGATTGAGTTGTTGGAGATCTACTTCAAAGGGCTGGACGGAAACACCCAGTTCAATCTCCAACTACTCTCCGCCGGTACATTCATGGACATGGCGGTTGATGATGCATGGGACTTCATTGAGAAGCAAGCCTTGCACATGGAGAAGTATACCCACCAAGGAGCCGAAGGTGGAGTTAAAAGAGTCAACTTTCAAGAGACTCAACCCAACAACAATCAACTCACATCATTGAAGAATGACGTGAAGGAATTAAAAGAGCTCTTGATGGCTCAAACTAAGAAGGAAGAGCAAGGGCAAAGGAACAACAACAACAACGGGTACCGTAACAACAACAACGGACCCCGAAACAACAACTACAACAACAACAATAGAGGATCCAATAGCAACAACTGGAGGGCGAATAACCAAAATTACGGTAACAATCATTCAAACTCCAATTCAAATGATTCCTCTAATCCTTTCCTCTCTTCCCCTTCTTCTTTTTCTACTCCATTGAAAAGCCAAGGGCAAGGATCAAGTTCGTCTCAGCCGGAAAAGAAGGACGTTGTTCTGGAGGCAATCTTGATCAAGCTCGGCGCTATGGAGAATTCTATGACTTCATTTTCGAGGGCCCAAAAGTCCCTTGAACAACAACTTGCTAGTAGGGCGAATGAAGCGCCAAGAGATCCAGGGAAGCTTCCAGCAAAGACGGAAACTAACCCTAAGGGCCAGTGTATGGCCATAACGACGAGGAGTGGACTCAAAACTGCCGATCCAGTACCTCGCTCGACGCAGACCACCTCGGTCCAGATCCAGTCGAAGAACACCTCGACCGAGATGCCAACCGAGGCAGAGCAACAGAAAGCAGGAGGAACGACAGAAACTTATGTTCCACCTCCTGCATATAAACCACCACTTCCATTCCCTCAGTCCAGAGCCAGAGCACATCTAGACAAGCACTTTGGTAAGTTCCTTGACTTGATGAATAAGCTACATATTAACATTCCTTTCCTTGATGCTATTTTAGGTATGCCCGCCTATGGGAAGTTCTTAAAAGAGATCTTATCAAGGAAGAGGAAGCTGGAGGATGTTGGTGAAGTTAGGATGACATCTAAATCTTCGGAACTCATAAAGATCATGAAGGAGAAGATGCCACCTAAATTGAGAGATCCCGGCTCATTTTGCATTCCCATTCAAGTTGGGGATGTCACTTGTGAAGCCCTTTGCGCTCTAGGAGCCAGCGTGAGCATCATCCCGCTGGAGTTATGCACTAAGATCGGTCTTGGAGAGCCCAAGCCGGTCAAGATTCGACTTTACATGGCGGATCGCTCCATTACCCATCCCGTGGGCATTTTGGAGGACGTTCCGGTCAAGTTAGGTAACTTCTATCTACCTATAGATTTTGTCGTACTTGACATTCCCGCAGATTATCCTGTTCCTATCATTCTCGGGAGGCCATTTCTAGCAACTTCGGGTTGCAATGTGGATTGCAAGAACGCCAAGTTGAAATTCAACGTTGGTGGCGATGAGGTGGAGTTCGCACTACTTGCAGCCATGAAAGGGGAGCAACTAACTGATGATATCTTCAACATCTATGATGAAGAAGAATCAAGAGAATTGGTGAGCTCTATCCTTATTAACGATCCACTCGAAAGAGTTATAAGCTTCAGTTTAATGGAGGAAGGTATAGATGCTTCTTGTGATGTAGATATACGGAGCTTGAAGGCACTGGAAGAGGATCCAGGAGCTAAAACTGAGAAGCTAGTCCAGGAAACGAAGATTTCCAGCCTCGGATCCAGTAGCAGTACCTCGACCGAGGCACCTTCCGGACAGAGCGAGGCGTCTGAAGAACACCTCGGTCAACGCCTTTGTGCCTCGACCGAAGTCGACAGCGAGACGATTCAAACTGAGACTGCATCTAGTCCAGTTTCTGACACCACTCCACTGGAAAGAGGAAGCACAGATCCCTCTCAGAAAGCACCCCCAGTTGTGGAGCTTAAACAACTCCCTAGTCACTTGAGGTATATCTTTCTTGGGCCGGATTCTACTTATCCCGTTATTGTTAGTGCTTCCCTTTCCGATTCTGAATTAACTAAGCTAATGCATGTCCTGAGAAAGCATCGAAAAGCCATAGGTTACACCACGGATGATCTTATTGGCATTAAACCTTCTTTCTGCATGCATAGAATTCTAATGGAAGATAATCATAAGACTTCACGGGAACCTCAAAGACGGTTAAATCCGATCATGAAAGAGGTTGTGAAGAAGGAAGTTCTTAAGTTGTTGGATGCAGGTATTATTTATCCTATCTCGGACAGCAAGTGGGTTAGCCCGGTGCATGTCGTTCCGAAGAAAGGAGGGATGACCGTTGTGACGAATAAGAACAACGAGTTGATCCCAACAAGGACCGTTACGGGCTGGAGAGTTTGCATCGACTATAGGAAGCTGAACACGGCTACTCGGAAGGATCATTTTCTGCTTCCCTTCATTGATCAAATGCTCGAACGGTTGGCCCAGCATTCACACTTTTGCTACTTGGACGGCTATAGTGGATTCTTCCAGATTCCTATCCATCCGGATGATCAGGAGAAGACCACTTTCACTTGTCCATGGGGGACGTTTGCCTATCGGAGGATGCCATTTGGATTGTGCAATGCACCAGCTACCTTCCAGCGATGCATGATGGCTATCTTTTCCGAGTACATTGAGGAGATCATGGAGGTATTTATGGATGATTTTTCTGTATATGGTTCCTCTTTTGATGATTGCCTATCTAACCTTTCTCTAGTACTTAAAAGATGTGAAGACACTAACCTTGTTTTGAATTGGGAGAAGTGTCATTTTATGGTTAATGAAGGCATTGTACTAGGACACCTCGTTTCTAATCGAGGTATTGAGGTCGATCGAGCTAAGATCGAGACTATTGAGAAACTCCCTCCTCCTTGTTCTGTTAAAGGTGTGAGGAGTTTTCTCGGGCATGCAGGTTTCTACAGGAGATTCATCAAGGACTTCTCCAAGATTTCTAAACCTCTAACTAACCTCTTGAATAAAGATGTTGTTTTTGAGTTTTCGCAGGAGTGTCTTGATGCTTTTTACAGGATTAAGGAAGCGTTGATCTCCGCTCCCATTATCCAACCTCCTGATTGGACCTTGCCCTTTGAAGTCATGTGTGACGCTAGCGATGTAGCCGTAGGAGCGGTGCTCGGGCAGAAGAAAGATGGACGGACCACCGCCATTTATTATGCTAGCAAGACGCTAGATGAAGCACAACGCAACTACGCTACCACCGAGAAAGAATTATTGGCGGTTGTATATGCCTTCGAGAAGTTTCGTTCCTATCTAGTAGGGGCGAAAGTCATTGTCTACACCGACCATGCAGCCATTCGTTACTTGTTGGCTAAGAAAGATGCAAAGCCGCGCCTTATTCGATGGATTCTCTTGCTTCAAGAGTTTGACCTAGAGATCCGCGATAAGAAGGGATCCGAGAATTCAGTTACGGATCACCTCAGCCGGCTACCGGAATCCTCCCGCGAGACGGATAGCCCACCCATAGACGATTCATTCCCCGACGAGCACTTACACGTCTTGGAGCGTTTGATGGATCTACTTACTTCACCCCACGATGGAGGTGAAGTATGGGGTGAGGGAACCTCCTACCTCGTTTGAGACGCATTATGGTCCAGCTAGCGACCTTAAATCAAGCGCTTCTTGGGAGGCAACCCAAGGTATTGCTCTTCTTTCCCGTTTTCTAGTCTAGCTTAGATAGTTTTTGTTTTTGCTTTGCTTTGCTTTGTTTTTGGCATTCTGGACAGACAACAGGAAGGAGCACATCTGGAGGGACAGAAGTTCGAGAATCTGAGAAGACAGAAGCACCTCGGTCACTGTCAGAGCATCTCGACCGAGTTGATTCTTGAGGCAACCGAGGCGACTAGGGTTTCTGCAGAACCGCCTCGGTCCATACCACCTCGGGCCAGTCGAGACCATCTCGACCGAGGTGACAGCAGATCCAGTAACAGTATAAAAAGAAAAATTACAGTTTCGTTTTTTTTTTACCCCATTTCGACCGCGGCGCACAGAAGCACTTCGCTCCTTCATTTCTCGCTCGTTTCCGAAGATTTCTGCTTCCAAAACGCGATTAAAGAGTAGAAGAGTCGATTGCTACCACGGATCTGCAGGAAATTTGAACGTTTCGACCGAAACGAGGTAAAAACGTTCGAAAACCCTAACTCGCTCGTTTACTGCGTATTGGGCTTTGGTTGCCCTTAATTTTGTTGAGGAAATCCATAAGTACCCCTTAGGAAGCATTTGTAGTGATTTTAGGGGGAAAAGAACTGAAAATCAGAGAGTGGAAATCGAACTGTCTTCGCCTCGGTCCAGTCGCTCTGCACCTCGGTCGAGGTGATTCTTGGTATTTGTCAGTCGACCGAGGTAGTCTGACAGTGTGCATTAGAGATGAGTTCTGACAGATTGCTAGCCCTTAGAGATAGATCCTCTCCTTCCCCTTCTCCTTCCTCATCCCGACCCTACCGCCCGGTTATCCACGAGAGATGCCGGGTAGACTATGAGAGGATAGCTGGGCGTCCAGTCATCGCACCGCGATTTCTGGATGTATCAGCTTTTGACTGCCTAGGGTTAGATGCTGACCTTAGGAGGATGATTGCTACCGTCGGGCTGGATCAGTTTACTGAGATCCGAGCCCCAGCTTACATAGAGCCGACACTCGAGTTTGTTAGCTCCTTCTCCTACCTTCCCACAGACCGTTCTGTGAAGTACCGGTTGATGAGCCGGAACTTCATAGTTCCTTTAGAGATTTGGAGAGAGATCTTTGGCTTTCCTACCCCCACCGCTGTAGACTTCCCCTCCCGATCCGTAGCTAGGGAGTTCTGGGGACAGATAGCCCACATTACTACACATGCAGACAGATGGCGCCCCGGTGATTCCAGGGAGAAGGTCATCTTTCACCCGGCCTTCAGACTTGCCCACAGGATCTTCAGTGAGATGCTTCTGGCGCGTACTGAGACGCCCCAGAAGATCAGACAGGGGGAGCTCTTTTCGCTTTACTGCATGGTTACAGGAGGGTTCCCGGACTTTGGCTTGCTCCTAGCAGAGGATCTGCATAGGATCAAGGCCAAGGCGAAGGGAGATATCTGCTGTGGAGGTCTAGTCACCCACATCGCCACTTACCACGGGATGGACCTCAGCGTATGCACATTGGCAGCGGCTGCCAAGCCGCTGGGACTTCAAGAGATGATTACACGGCGGATTCTAGTTCCCCGTGGACTGACTACACCCTACGTTGCCATGCCTTGGGAGCGGACTGCACCTCAGGGCATCAGATGGTCTGCGCAGTTCTCTGTCTTCGATCCGCATTTCTGGCAGACAGCATGGGCTCCGCTTATGGAGGATTATAGAGAGGGAGCAGCTGCCCCTGCTGAGGAGGAGGCTGATGAGGACGACGACGACGAGACAGTTGATGAGAGAGGAGGCGGCGTCCCGATGGACACAGGGACAGATACAGCAGGGATGAGCGCGCCTCCCATTATTGATTTGGATGAGGATGAGGAGGACACTGAGCCGGCGCCAGCTGAGACTTCTCCAGTCAGGCCCGCTAGGCGCAGGCGAGGAGTTAGGGACAGAGCTGCACACCGACGGATCGATGACCTGACGGATCAGGTTATCGACTCATATGCCGCACTTTCATTGGACATCCGCGAGATGCAGGAGCGGCAGCATCATCAGCACATGATGGCACAGCTATAGTTCCAGCATGTCATGGGCTATCCCTATGACCCGACTCAGTTCCCCTACATACCACCACCACCACCGGATCAGGACTACTGAGGAGCTGCAGGGTTTTATTTATTATATTTTTATGCAGTTCGGCTCTTTATCCGGTGAGTCCTCTTTCATTTAGACTTTTATTTATACCCACTGGGACAGTGTGTCTCAAGTATGGGGTATTTGTGTGTATTATTTGACTACGTGACTACTTGATGTATTCGATACCTTTTGATGTATTATATTCATCGGATACTTTCATATTTATGCTTCACTTGCCTTTATATGATTATCTGATATTACATGCATACCTACAGATTATTTGATTGAGAAAAACGTCGAAACCGAACCGAAAAGAAAAAAAATTGGTTTTAAAAAAAAAAAAAAAAAAAAAAAATTTCGACCTCGACCGGGACAGTTCTGGCGAAACGAGGTGTTTCACCTCGGTTGAACCAAGAACACCTCGACCGAGGTGGCGTAACAGAAAGTTTTCGAAAACGATTTTTGTGCTACTTGTCTAGATATGATCTCAGTGAAGATTTTGTTTACTTACTGGTTTTAAATTCTTTGTGTGTTTGAAAGGTTTTATAATATGTTTAAGTTGCTAAATGTTTTGTTTGAAATTATTAGCATGTTTAATACTTTGCTTTTATCCAAATTATGTTGAATTTGAAGGTTGACACTGCAGGTTAAGTTCTCTCACATTCTTCTTGGAAAGACCAAGGCAATTCATTCTCTTCTTCTTCTTCTTCTTGATTATGCTTAGCCCCTCATATACATTTTGCCTCCCTTTACCTATCCGGGAATTTGGAAGCAAGCGAAGTGGTGAAAGCAAGTTAAAGTTGAAGAGTGGGCTGGAAGTGAAGTGTTAGAAAGTAATTTTAGGTTTGGGGAAGTCAATCATGAAGATGAGTAACTCGGCACCATTCACATAGCCGGGTGTTTGTGTCTTGCCAAAGTCGGATTGAGCGATATTCCTAACGGGTCATGGTATGTGCATCAAGGGTTTGATGCATCTCGAGAAATTGATGATTGCAGATTTCCTAGGCTTCGGTTATTGTGCACCTCTATCCATGCATCCCAAAAAGTAAAGTAAAAAGAAAAAGTGTGAAATAAGCAAAGCTTATTGGTGAAAGATGTTGCAAGTCAAAGTGAAAGTGAAGTTCATCCTTTTCCCGGATTCTAGCACCACATTACCTTACATACATCTCTACCCTACACGTTTCTTGACCTTTTCTTTTGGAAAGCCCTTGAGACCTTGAGCTTGTTGATTGACTTAGCGGTTTCAACTGGATTATACATGGTTAATTTTGATAATTATGATTTATTATGCATTCTATGATTTTATGCAAAGATGAACAGCTTTCTTATATTTATAAAATGTTTTGAGCATATCGAGTTTTTAATTCCGGGAAGTACTCTCTTAGAGTGATCTATGATAGTTGCACACCATAAAATGTTTTTGAAAGACTTTTTCATTGATTTTCTTGACTTATAATCCATTCTATCTTGTCTTCTATATGAGGAACTTGCTTGGGGACAAGCAAGGGCTAAGTATGGGGTATTTTGATAGCATGAATTATAGTCTATATTTTGGGGTTTGTTTGGACGTTTTATCTTTCATATTCTGCATGTTTGTATGTACATTATGTGATTTTACTACCATTTCATCTACCTTTGCAAGAATCGAGGTCTACACCTAGTTTCGTTGTAATTGCAGGTAATATGGTACGTTTTGCATCGAAAAGGAGCAAAAGGAGTCAAGAGTCATTTGGAGCTACATCCAGGAAGCATAGCCATGGATTGAAGATTCACTTTGGAGCTGATTCGAGAGATTTCACATTCTGATCACCTCGGTTGACCAGAGGTTCACCTCGACCGAGGCGATCCAGAGACGCCGACTCGACCGAGGCGAATACCTAGGACGCGGCGAGAATATTTTATTCTTGGAAGAGATCTTTTAAATTTGGAAAGTGATCTTATATTTTTGGGCTGAGCTTCTGGAAGGAAGGAGATATGCAGAATCATATATTTTACCTATTTTTATGGGAATATATCTTTTTAAGATTTATTATCTTTGGAGGTTTATTTTCCTATAAAAAGGGTTGATTTTCCACAATTTGAGGAGGCCGCATACAATCCGCTTACAGCTGGAAATCCCGCATACACGCAGCAGCCGCAGTACACTCCAATTTGGGAGAGATTTGAAGAACCTTTTTGAAGGTTGAAGGAAGGTTGAAGATCATAGCTTTTTATAGCTTTTTGGAAGGGTTTTGTAAGATTGTCTTCAATTCCTTCATTGATTGTCTTGTCTTGTTGGATTGCTATCCAAGGAACGCTTTTGTTTGTGATATTTGATTCAGTTATTGAAGTCTTTTCATTAAATTCTTCTTTGTTCAAATATTCACCTTCTTCCATATATTTTAATACTTTCATAATGATGATGAGTGGCTAATTTCCTTGTGTGATTCTAGGGTGATTGGCTGAAGGTTGTGGGAAAAACAATGATAGAATAATCTTAGATTCCAGTAGGATCCTGAAAGTTCGAGTCTTTAACCTTAACCCTAAGCATCTCGTTCGGTTGATGAACATCTCGGCCGGGGTGGAATTCTTCTGACCGAGGTGACTTATCCGACCTAAAACAGAAAGTTAAGTGTTAGAGTTTGCTAAAATCCTATTCTTGTTACACCTTTCTGGTTCAATGCAAGCTTAGGATGAGACTTACCCGGTAATTCCTTAGTTTGTGTACCAACGATCATAAGTGTAGGTAATAAAGGTTTGTCCTTTATTGGGGTTTGAGTGTGCTTCCATCCCATCTTTGTGAGTTAGCCTGAGACTTACCCGGTAAAGGTTGATTCTATTCCCTTAGATGGTGTGTTAGTTTGAGGTTATAGTTCTTTATCTTGATTCCTTGAGACTTACCCGGTAATAGGAGTTACGGTTTAGGATTAGTGTGTAGTGAGACTTACCCGGTGATCTACTCCACTTTAGCAACACCTTCCCCATGCAAAAATCTCAGCTTTGTCCGCTTATCTATAGATCTTGAGTTGGAACCACAACTTGATGCTTTAATCCCTAGAATTGCATGTTTGCTTATTTGACATCTTATTCATCTTTGATTGTGTTAATCGCTCTTGTGGTTAGAATTAACGTAGCATACCGTGTTGACTTTGTTTCACCAAGTCCCTGTGATCGACCCCTGGAATTTTCTTGCTTTTACTACGATTGACCCGTACACTGCGGGTTCGCATCCTTGTTTTAAGCTTAAGTCTAGGGTTATAAATTTAAAGCTTGCACACACCGTTTGGAGCGAACAAGTTTTTGGCGCCGTTGCCGGGGACAGTTCTGATATGTTTAAGTTGCTAAATGCTTTGTTTAAGTTGCTAAATACCTACAGATTATTTGATTGAGAAAAACGTCGAAACCGAAAAAAGAAAAAAAATGGTTTTAAAAAAAATTTCGACCTCGACCGGGACAGTTCTGGCGAAACGAGGTGTTTCACCTCGGTTGAACCAAGAACACCTCGACCGAGGTGGCGTAACAGAAAGTTTTCGAAAACGATTTTTGTGCTACTTGTCTAGATATGATCTCAGTGAAGATTTTGTTTACTTACTGGTTTTAAATTCTTTGTGTGTTTGAAAGGTTTTATAATATGTTTAAGTTGCTAAATGTTTTGTTTGAAATTATTAGCATGTTTAATACTTTGCTTTTATCCAAATTATGTTGAATTTGAAGGTTGACACTGCAGGTTAAGTTCTCTCACATTCTTCTTGGAAAGACCAAGGCAATTCATTCTCTTCTTCTTCTTCTTCTTGATTATGCTTAGCCCCTCATATACATTTTGCCTCCCTTTACCTATCCGGGAATTTGGAAGCAAGCGAAGTGGTGAAAGCAAGTTAAAGTTGAAGAGTGGGCTGGAAGTGAAGTGTTAGAAAGTAATTTTAGGTTTGGGGAAGTCAATCATGAAGATGAGTAACTCGGCACCATTCACATAGCCGGGTGTTTGTGTCTTGCCAAAGTCGGATTGAGCGATATTCCTAACGGGTCATGGTATGTGCATCAAGGGTTTGATGCATCTCGAGAAATTGATGATTGCAGATTTCCTAGGCTTCGGTTATTGTGCACCTCTGTCCATGCATCCCAAAAAGTAAAGTAAAAAAAAAAAAAAAAAAGAAAAAGTGTGAAATAAGCAAAGCTTATTGGTGGAAGGTGTTGCAAGTCAAAGTGGAAGTGAAGTTCATCCTTTTCCCGGATTCTAGCACCACATTACCTTACATACATCCCTACCCTACACGTTTCTTGACCTTTTCTTTTGAGAAGACCTTGAGACCTTGAGCTTGTTGATTGACTTAGCGGTTTAAATCGGATTATACATGATTAATTTTGATAATTATGATTTATTATGCATTCTATGATTTTATGCAAAGATGAACAACTTTCTTATATTTATAAAATGTTTTGAGCATACTAAGTTTTTAATTTCAGGAAGTATTCTCTTAGAGAGATCTATGATAGTTGCACACCATAAAATAATTTTTGAAAGACTTTTTCATTGATTTTATTGACTTATAATCCATTCTATCTTGTCTTTTATATGAGGAACTTGCTTGGGGACAAGCAAGGGCTAAGTATGGGGTATTTTGATAGCATGAATTATAGTCTATATTTTGGGGTTTGTTTGGACGTTTTATCTTTCATATTCTGCATGTTTGTATGTACATTATGTGATTTTACTACCATTTCATCTACCTTTGCGAGAATCGAGGTCTACACCTAGTTTCGTTGTAATTGCAGGTAATATGGTACGTTTTGCATCAAAAAGGAGCAAAAGAAGTCAAAAGTCATTTCGAGCTACATCCAGGAAGCACAGCCATGGATTGAAGATTTACTTTGGAGCTGATTCGAGAGATTTCACATTCTGTCGTGAGATCACCTCGGTTGACCAGAGGTTCACCTCGACCGAGGCGATCCAGAGACACCGACTCGACCGAGGCGAATACCTAGGACGCGGCGAGAATATTTTATTCTTGGAAGAGATCTTTTAAATTTGGAAAGTGATCTTATATTTTTGGGCTGAGCTTCTGGAAGGAAGGAGATATGCAGAATCATATATTTTACCTATATTTATGGGATAATATCTTCTTAAGATTTATTATCTTTGGAGGTTTATTTTTCCTATAAAAAGGGTTGGATTTCCACAAATCCAACATCACGCTATACCGTCGATCAGGGTTTATACGACGCAGCAGCCGCAGTATACTCCAAGTTGGGAGTTGTTGAAGAATCTTTTTGAAGGTTGAAGGAAGGTTGAAGATCATAGCTTTTTATAGCTTTTTGAAGGGTTTTGTAAGATTGTCTTCAATTCCTTCCTTGATTGTCTTGTCTTGTTGGATTGCTATCCAAAGAACGCTTTGTTTGTGATATTTGATTCAGTTATTGAAGTCTTTTCATTAAATTCTTCTTTGTTCAAATATTCACCTTCTTCCCATATATTTAATACTTTCATAATGATGATGAGTGGCTAATTTCCTTGTGTGATTCTAGGGTGATTGGCTGAAGGTTGTGGGAAAAACAATGATAGAATAATCTTAGATTCCAGTAGGATCCTGAAAGTTCGAGTCTTTAACCTTAACCCTAAGCATCTCGTTCGGTTGATGAACATCTCGGCCGGGGTGGAATTCTTCTGACCGAGGTGACTTATCCGACCTAAAACAGAAAGTTAAGTGTTAGAGTTTGCTTAATCCTATTCTTATTACACCTTCCTGGTTCAATGCAAGCTTAGGATGAGACTTACCCGGTAATTCCTTAGTTTGTGTATTAACGATCATAAGTGTAGGTAATAAAGGTTTATCCTTTATTGGGGTTTGAGTGTGCTTCCATTCCATCTTTGTGAGTTAGCCTGAGACTTACCCGGTAAAGGTTGATTCTATTCCCTTAGATGGTGTGTTAGTTTGAGGTTGTAGTTCTTTATCTTGATTCCTTGAGACTTACCCGGTAATAGGAGTTACGGTTTAGGATTAGTGAGTAGTGAGACTTACCCGGTGATCTATTCCACTTTAGAAACACCTTCCCCACGCAAAAATCTCAGCTTTGTCCGCTTATCTATAGATCTTGAGTTGGAACCACAACTAGATGCTTTAATCCCTAGAATTGCATGTTTGCTTATTTGACATCTTATTCATCTTTGATTGTGTTAATCGCTCTTGTGGTTAGAATTAACGTAGCATACCGTGTTGACTTTGTTTCACTAAGTCCCTGTGATCGACCCCTGGAATTTTCTTGCTTTTACTACGATTGACCCGTACACTGCGGGTTCGCATCCTTGTTTTAAGCTTAAGTCTAGGGTTATAAATTTAAAGCTTGCACACACCGTTTGGAGCGAACACTGCCGTTTTACAACTTACCATTTCTCAGTTTATGGGTTGGATTAGATGTTCCTTTGGTGGGAACTTTCTATTTTAGCCATGAACCGATATATGGTAATAATGGGAATTACACCCGTTTCTACCATACACTCTTGTTTAGGTTTTCACAAAAAATTTGTGTTGTTGATACCAACTTCTCTAAAACGAGGAGCTATTGTGATCTCATGTTGATTTACTATTTGTCTCATATTACTTCAAAGCCTAGTTGCTTTACCAAATTGATCTTACCAACATTTAGGGTTGAACACACATATAAAATTAAGGAGCGAGTATTTGTCCAGGAATAGATACAATCTATATTACTTGTGTACCAAGTCCATAAACTAAGGAGGGCAATTGACTCCTACCTGATTCAATTCATTTGGCTACAACCCATGTCGCTCATCTTAACCAATGTGCCTTATAGTGGATTGTACACCCTGTACTACTACCAAAATGGGTTGATAATCCGATCGGATTTGTTTTTATTCAATGCTTTTTACCCAGATTAATATCTTCGCTTTGACGAGAGGATTAACCCCCACAAAAACACTTCTTGGCTCGTGACTTACAACCATTATTTACTCGCGTCATTGATCTCTTACCAATCTTACGATCTCTTTATCTCACGAAAGGTCAACTTTAAGGACTATATCACCCAATCAACAACCCATTATAAATTTAAAATCGCAAACAAAGAGAAAATTTTGGGCTTTGCCCTATGGAATTTAGGACTACCGAGCCTCTTGGCCCACCTAATTGCCAATTTCATAACCTGTTTTAAATGATAGTTAGCTTTTGGAACATTAGAGAAATGGGCCGGAGTACCCTCTGGACAAACCTCGATGCTGTTTGTAAAATCCACAAGATCAACATCATTGCCTTAGCTGAAACAAAATCGGAGAATCCTCCAGAGGAGCGATCATGGAGGTCGGCTGGTTTTGACAACATGATTTACTGCCCTGCCACCGGAAGGGCCGGTGGCTTATGCCTTTTATGGAAAGCTTATCAACTAAGAAACCAAACAATTAAGTTAATTTTTAAAAATGACATATTCATCTGTGTTGAATTTACATGCAACTTTGAATCATAAGATGAACCTCATCTTTGCGTATGCACCTCCACAAGAAGCTACAAAAAATCGATTCTGGGATAACCTTTCTAAATTCATACAAGATTCTCCCCTCCCCACAATTATTCTTGGAGACCTAAATGAAATTCAACAACATTCTGAAAAACAAGGAGGAGCTCTTATCAACACCAATAGATTTAATAGACTGATTAACTTCAAGAAATTTTGTAGCCTTGAGGACATCCAAACTTCAGGTAATTTCTTTACTTGGAGGAAAAAACATGATGGCCCAAATAACATCTTTGAAAAACTTGATCGTGTGTTGGTTCATAATCAAATTCTTCAGTGGTACCCAAACTTAAAAACAAAAAAACCATGCTTTCACTATATCAGATCATTGTCAAATTTCTTTGGAAATTTCGACAACGGATAATTACACTCCACAACCGTTCAAATTTGAAATGATGTGGACTAGACGAAAATCTTTTGAGAATATTGTAAAACAAACATGGCGTTCCAACTTTATCGGAAATGAAATGTATAAACTCACAAAAAAAACTCAACTACTTAAAACAAACGCAAAAGAATGGAGTAAAGTAAATTTCGGTAATATTTTCAAACAACTTAAAGAGGTGGAATCACGACTACAAGAAATTCAAAGCACAAGACCCAATAACTTAAATCAAAGAGAAGAAACCATCCAAAGGAATCTCCTAACAAAACAAAACCGTTTACTATCATTCCACCAGAGATATTGGAGACAAAGGACTAAAAACAAACATCTGAAGAACATGGACTCAAATTCCAAATATTTTCATCAATTGCTACTGGAAGAAAAAATCGAAAACACCTAAAGGAACTAATAACTACAAATGGTACGACTATTTCTTCTGAATCCGAGATCAGATTGGAAGTTAAAACGGAATTCGTGAGAAAATACTCTAAAACCCAACTAAATCAACCTCTATTGGAGGACAAACTCCAACTTATTCAAAAAAAAGTTAGCAATGAAGATAACTTAAATCTAACAAAACCCCCTACTAATGAAGAGATAAAAAATGCCATGTTCGATATTGGATGTGATAAATCTCCGGGACCTGATGGTATGCCGGCCGGATTTTATCAAAATACTGGCATATTGTAGGAACTGACGTTTCAAAAGCTGTGAAAGGTTTTTTCAGAAGCGGAAAAATGCTCAAACAAATTAACCATACTTTTATAACCCTAATACCTAAAGTAGATAATCCTACAACAATTAACCATTTCAGACCTATAAGTCTTTGCTCAACAATATACAAAATTATTGCAAAAATAATCACGAACGGAATGGAAACCATCATGCATAAACTCATTCACCCACTACAAGGCGCCTTCGTAGCTCACTATTACAAATAATGGGGGTAGACCACGCTAGAAATGGAGCGGTTTTTAAAAACCGTGGTAAGCATAAAACTCGGACTACGGTTTTCCATTTAAACCGGGGTGCCATATAATCGGACCCCGGTTCACTTTTCAGAACCGCGGTGTAATATTTTATTTGGCTCACGGACCACGGTAATATTAGTAAACCGTGGTTCTAGTAGTATCTTCAACCTTAAACATACAAAAATCACCCATTATTATCTTTTTCCAAAGTCGATCTATTCCCAAACTCTCTCTACAGATCTTCAATCAAATGCCTATACCTAAAATCTCTGTAGGACGACGGCGGTGATGATGAAGGTCCTCATACACGTTGATGTTGCCGCCGCTCGCCTTGCCTCGTTCACATACAGTTCCTCCTATTTTTTGTTGCTGGTAGCCCTAACTTTGTTTGAGAAAAATCATAACCCTAATTATCGGTCAGATTGTTCAATTTTATGGATGTTGACGATGATTTAGTTGTGTTTATGATTTCCTTAATTTGATTAGTTTTATGATGTATTTTGATTTTATATTGCGTTTTTTCTTCTTCTTGTGTTAGATCTCTGCAAAAAACGCCATGGATGGGTTCTCAATGGGTCTGGTGGATGAAAGCAACGTCTTCGAGCGGTATGTCTCAACTACTGGCCATCCTGATAGCCTCTTATGAGTTGAATTTTGGGTTTTATCGAGTGAAGCTTGCATTTAGTATTTGGGTTTCAAGGTTTGTAATTGTAGGTCATGGTTTGATTTATTCCATTGCTTTACTTGTATTCTCTTTATTTTGCTTCAGATTTTCAATTGTTCTTCTTACCCCAAGTTTTGAAGGATGGCGAAAATCAACTCTTGGAGGAAGGTTTGGTGTCCCCCAACTCATTATCTAATTTTCCTATTCATGTTTTGATGCCTTTGGATTTCGGTATTAGGATTCAGTATTTGGTAATTGTGTGATACTGGTTGATTCTGGATTTGAATGTGTTTGTGATATCGTTGATGTGTGTTTGTTGGTGAACTTTGACTGGTGTTCAACTTGTGTCTGGTATTCAACTTGTGATTGGTGTTGAGTCTATGACATTGAAAATGGGCTTCAACTTGTGAGGCCTATCTGATCTTTTCTTTGTATCACAATATAAAATGCAGTTTATATTCTTTGACTTAAAATTTTAATTGGGATTTGGTAACGTCATTTGTAGCACTTTCCTATTCTGAATGAAGAAAAGTATTTAGGATCGCTTTTGAACTACTCGGGTGTCTTAAATTTTGTCCTCATGTCATAATGTAGGTAGTTCTTTTGTTCAGAAATGGTTTCCTGAAGTTGTTCTCAAAGTTGAATGGCGATACTCCTGAATTGATTGCCTCATCGGAAATTGCTATCTTGTTCGTTGCTCTCCTTTTTTGGAGTTTGGTAAGCTTATTTTGTGTACCTGTTTGTGATTTAACAGTGGAAATGTAGCTAGCAAATTGTTGATCGCCCTTAAAACGAAGGCAGATAATGTGAAATTATAGATAAAGATACGTTATGCCCAAGACTATAATCTTGAGAAAGTAGTGTCTAGAGGTTCAAAAAAGCTGTGTTGTCAGAATACTAGGTTATAATTGCCTAATAACATCTTTATGTTATCATTATGACATGTTTGTTGTATTTACAGCACTTGGAAGACTTAGAAAGTGGTTTTGGATCAGATGTTGAATCGAAGTACAAGAAGAAGTTATGTCCAGGAATATAATCTTGAGAAAATGTTTTTTAAGCTTCTGATTTATGTTACTTAATCATGATCAGGAAAGAGATCAAAGGTATAAGGATCTGGGCATTAGGGACAAAATTATCCTGACAAGTGGACGCTTCCTCATGGAAAACAAGTATGTTCTTTAACAACCTGATCTCCAATTGTTTAGAAAGCTTGATGCAAAGGGAGCTAGAAGAATAAATGTAACAGAACAGAGAAGAATTAAAAATTGTAGTATATCTTTCGATACGACAATTTTACTACCTCATATCCAAAATTTTACTATCTCTTCTTATGGTTGTCTAGAGTAGCTCACACCTCATGGTAATCTATCGACCCTGATAAAAATGGACTGATCGACATATAGTCCCTTCGAATTATTATATTTGTCATCTTAGTAATTTTTAAACATCTTACGAAAACTATCATGTATACCATTGCACTTATCTATTACTCCACTCTAACATCGAAAATGCAAGTATGTTATACTAATTTACTAATCCTTACAAGGGTAAATGTGTGAAAAAGATGTCTTAGAATCTAGGATGATGATTTTCTTTTAAACAAATCCAGGCTAGAATGACACTTACTATGAAACGCAGGGAGTAGATGAAAGGGACGACTAATTAAAGGCCTGGAAGCTTCTTTACAATATCAAACTTTAGGTCATAACTATTACTTTGTATCCTAACTCCTTCTGAATCAATCGAGGTTTACTGTATAAGAGGATCGGTTTCTGCTTACAGAAAACATAGTGAACTGATATCTCTCACACATAAGTGATAAGTTGCACAAGTTTATCCTCTGCTGAATCTGACATTGAGGTTAATAGTGCTTATAAGTACTATGTTTTATGCTTATGTGATGTAAGTTATTGATTTATCGTCGGTCTTCGATTTATGGAGGCAATATATGTCACTAATAAGGATTCTTCAAGACATTCACTGAAATTCCGTTTTTCATTTGTTAACATTCAATCTTTCCAGGTATGCTCGAACTTTTTCATTCTTCTATACAATTGGGTTGCATGTACAAGTGATTTATAGCTATTGAACAAGATGTCATGAGGAGCGTTCAGGTGATCTTACGACTTGTCCATAATTCAGTACGGTTTTACATTCTTCTATACACTTGGGTTGCATGCTCGAACTTTTGCATTCTTCTATACATTTGGGTTGCATGTACAGGTTTTACTATTGAACAAGTGATTTATAGCTATATAAGTTAAATGTCATATTGAACATAGTAAAGCTTGAAAATCCTTGTGGTATATCCATTAAAGTTACCTTTATTTAGGTTAACAATGAGGGATTTATTATTTTATAAGTGATAGCATGTGGCTTTAACAATGAGGTTGAAGTTACAAATATTACCCATTTAATAGCTACTTCTCGTCTTGTTAATGATAGATACAATTATAAATTGGAGAACTCTCAAGAGTTTTGTTGGTTTATTACTATAACAGATATTGACCAAGGAAAAATATACAAGTAAAAGCTATACTTGAGCAGCCAACTCATCAAACAACAAGGGGGGTCCATCTATGGAGTGGATCTCTTATTAGACTATATATTTTTTTATTAGTTAGTCTTGATTACACGTATGCTAAAACTGTATTTTCCTTTGAAATGATGCTATATATATCCCTAACATACATCTTGATTTAACTTTGGAATTTGCATTATATGCAGCAGTGACTTGGAGTCGGCATACTAGTGTCTGGAACAATCTTTAAAAAGGCAGATTTTGTAATACCTTGACATGCGCAAATGGAGAATCTGCTCCCTTAACTCTAGAGTTGATTCACAAGCAACTTTTGTAGAAATATGTCCAGAAACATGCCACGGCAGTGCTCTTTTGTATTAATTACGAGCTGAAAATATTTGTAAAAATAAAATGGGACCACGGTTCAACCGTGGTCCGAGATTTTTTTAAAAATAAAATGATATGGGACCACGGTTATTAGCTTAAACCGTGGTCCGACATTTTTTTTTTAATTTTTTAAAAGGCCCAGACCCCGGTTTTTTACAAATAACCGGGGTCCGAGAATTTTCACTATTTTTTGTATTTTTTGAACTTATACCCCGGTTTAACTTTAATAACCGGGGTCCGAAAATTATAACACGGTGACGTTTACCGAGGTCCGAAGTCCATTACCTCGCCTCCGTTAACCCCGCTCCTACAACCGGGGTCTCATGTATTAAAAAACCGGGGTCTACCCCCACTATTTGTACTAGTGGCTAACAGATCAATCCACGACAATATTCTCATTGCACACGAAATTTTCCACTCTTTTCGGTCAAAAAAGAGTAAGGAAGAATGGACCGCAATCAAACTAGATATGGAAAAGGCTTATGACCAAGTCAACTGGGACTACATCATTAGCATCCTCAAAAGATTTGGTTTCAATAATAAATTCGTGGGATGGATTAAAGAGTGTATAACTACAGTCTCTTTCTCCGTTCTTGTTAACAATTGACCAACTGAGCAATTTTTTCCGGAAAAAGGGCTTAGATAAGGAGATCCCCTTTCCCCTTATTTATTTATCTTGGGGGCTGAAATCCTAACACAAATGCTACAAGAAGATTGCAACAACTACGACAATCATATTGGGTTCTCCGTGTGCAGACAAGCAACACCAATCCCTTTTCTTTCTTTTGCTGATGACATGATCATTTTTGCTAAGGCAAATATGGCCTCATGTCAAAGAACTATGCAAATCCTGAAAATGTATTGCTCCATATCAGGACAAAAGATTAATTTCCAAAAATCTGCTTTCCAAACAACAAAAAATACTAATGAAAGCAACATTGTCCAATTAAAAAATGTATTAGCCATGAATCATACCACTACCCTCGACAAATATCTTGGAAGCCCAATCATTAATGGCAGAGTGACAAAAGAGACTTTTGGTGACATAAACCTCAAAACAAAACAACAACTTTCAAAATAGAAAGCCAATTCCTTATCACAAGAAGGGAGGAACACCCTCATAAAACATAATCTGGCAGCTAAACCAACCTTTGGCATGCAAAGTTTTATGCTCCCGCGTCATAATCTAGAGGAATTAGATAAAACATATAAAAAAATCTTTTAGAACAAAGGGGACCAACATAGACCCATCATCAATTGGGATGTAATATGCAAATCAAAAAAGAACGGCGGCATTGGATTAAGGAAATCTTTAATCACAAACAAAGCATTACAAATGAAACTCTTGTGGAAAATTTTGGCTGAGCCAAACAATATATGGGTAAAAATTGTAACCGAAAAATATTTGAAAAATCATAATATTCTTCATTACCAAAAGAAAGGGTCAACGTCTTGGCAATGGAATAACCTTATGAAGCTAAAAACTGAGTTCAAAAATGGTATTATTTGGCAGGTCGGAAACGGTAAAACCATCAACTTCTAGCATGACAACTGGGTGACAACAACACCACTTATAAAGATGGCCCAGAACACCAATCGTTTTGACACAAATATAAAGGTTAGTCATTTTATAAATGATGCGAGACAATGGGATATCAACAAAATTGATAACGAGTTACAAAACATCATCAACCAAGAGATGAGGAACAAAATCAAGGAAACAATTATACCAAAAAATGATATCCAAGATAGACTATATTGGAGATGTAGTTATAATGGTTGGTTTACTACAAAATCTGCGTCGGAAATGATTGAGAATGATTCAAGCATGTCCCCGAACTATACATGCGATTGGATCTGGAACCTCGATACCCAACCTAAAATTAAAAACTTCCTTTGGAAAATTTCACAAAACGGAATCCCAACAAAGGTTAAGCTCGACGAAAGAAAAATTGCCGTAACAAGGCACTGTGAACTATGCAACCACCATCTTGAGGACTTGTTCCACTTGCTAATTGAATGTCCTTTTAGCAAACAAATCCTTGCCAAAATCGACAGGTCAATATTAACCAAACTAAACAACATTAACCTTGTTAATAAAAAAGCTCACGACCTCCTACAAGAAATAAAGAATAAAATTGGACTTAACAAGTTTGCATGTCTCGCAACAATCTGGTGGAGTTTATGGTTCTTCAGGAAAAAATTATTTTTGGAAACGAGCTTATTGGTCCTTGCAATAAGGTTATCAACTTCATTAAAAACCAAATCCAAATGTGGAAAACTAACTTCATTGATGAAGACGATTACGATATAAAACAACAACAAAAAGACATTAACTCTTCCAAAAGGAAGAAAAACAATATTAAGTGGGATTAACCAAAACCCGGTTTCCATAAACTTAACTTTGATGGGTCTAAACTTGATTCGGGAATAACATCCACCGGCTTTGTGATTCGGAATCACAAGGGTGAGGTCGTTAGCCTTGATGCGACAAAAAATAACTTTAACTTGGTAATAAAAGCTAAAGCGTATGCTCTTAAATCGGGTCTACAAGAGGCTATCAAATTAAAGATCAAAAAGATCGAAATCGAGGGTGATAATCTTTGTGTTATCAAGACACTCCAAGGATTGTGGAGTTGCCCGTGGGGGGTCGATTTGATTGTTTCCGACTCCAAGCTGGATCTCCGTTTCTTTGACGAAGTCCATATCAGACATATTTTTAGAGAAACCAACTGTGTTGCCGACCGACTGACCCATCTGGGAATATCGAACCCCAACACATGTTTTTCTGACGATCCTGAACTTCGTGTTCTCATCCGCAAGGATGCTTTAGGGTGGACTACCTCTAGGAGATAGACCAATCTAACCGCTTTCCGCTTATCAAAAAAAAAAAAAACCCTGCCATAATAAATTGATTACCTTAAAAGAAAAAGAATTCACTTATATTTAAATCAGGGCTACTATTCGGGCGGACTCGCGCCTTCATAGAGGCGGAATCCACCCGCGCGCAAGCTAACGCGCATGCGCACTGTGCATGCGCGTTAGCTTGCCCGTTACTCATTCAAAAATCGGACCGTTGGACGTACTAGCCGTTGGGGGAATATAGCCGTTGGGGATTTTTGGAGCCTATATAATAACATATGTGACTCATTCACCTTCATCCACAAGTTAGAAAACGTAAAGAAAAAAGTCGTTAAAATGTCGTCGTATTCCGATGAAGTTGATGTAGAATCCGATGGTGAAAGCTCGATGATGCCGTTCGATATTGAAAAATATAGTGATCCGGAAGAAATTCTCGCAAAACTTGAAGTAAGTGTACAAACTCATTTTTATACTTTACTAGTTATGTCGTTTTATTTTGTCGGAATTATAGAATTTGCAATGTTAGAATATAGAATCGAAATTATAGCATTTGCAATGTTAGAATAGAGAATTAGCAATGTTAGAATAGAGAATCGAAATCATAGAATTAGCAATTTTAGAAAAGAGAATCGGAATTATAGAATTAGCAATGCAAGAATAGAGAATCGGAATCATAGAATTAGTAATGTTAGAATAGAGAATCGAAATCATAGAATTAGCGATGCAAGAATAAAATGATGTGTTTTTTTAAAATAATATTCTATGTTATTTTTATTTAGGATCTTATGGATTACTCTCGTGCTCTCGGTACCAATTATTCTTCAAAATTTGAGCTTCATGGATATTTTGCGGATAGAGAGAACTTTTTGGGATGGGCTCGGTATGTGGCCAACGCTATGAATATGGTGTTGGTCATTACAAAATCATGGTTGGATAGAAGGGGTTTTCGTATCCTACAATTGGGTTGTGATAGACACGGAGGACCGAGAAAAGAAAAAGACGTAGATCCCGATCATGTTCCAAGTTCTAGCCGGAAAAAAACTCGAAGAAGTGTATGTGTTTGTTTGAGCTTGTAGGAACCCAAATTGAAGAGGAAAAGTGGACGGTGAGGGTTGTATGTGGAATCCACAACCATATCATTCCTTCGGTGTTAAGAGGTCATGCATATGTTGGACGTATGACTCCGAAGCAGACCCGAAAGGTGGAGCGTGAATTGAATTCTGGCTTAAAACCGAGACATATATTAAAATCCGTACAATTAGAGGATCCCGGCAATGTCACCTCCATCCGTCAAGTTTACAACACCGGTTTGAAGATTAGAATGGAACAAATGAAGGAAGATCTCCATTACAACAAGCACTTCACACGTTGACGGAACGTGGATACTATATAAACACTCGGAGAAGTCAAGATTCCGATGAAGTGATTGATTTCTTTATCTCACATCCCGACTCGAGGCATTTGCTCAACATGTTTCCCTATGTTATTGTGATGGACTCGACATATAAGACCAACAAGTAAGCTTCAATTCAAGCCACATTTTTACTTTATTTCATACACTCATTCTTATTTTCCTTAGAAATTGTAACTCAGTCTTTGTTTCGTATTACTTTTAGGTACAATATGCCATTGTTGGAGATCGTAGGCATCACTAGCACCAAGAAGACATTCGCAATTGCTTTTGTGTTCATGGCACAGGATAATAGAGATCATTACGAGTGGGCTTTGAGGAGGGTCCGGCATTTGTTATACGGAAAGACGCCGGAGGTGATTGCCACTGATCGTGAGCTTGGTCTTATAAGCGCATTGGGTGTAGTATTTCCCGAGGTGAAGCATATATTGTGCACGTTTCACATAAAGTGCAATATAGTTAACAGCGCGGCACTTGTTTTGCGCAATAAGGAAGCGGAAGCACTCTTCATATCCCATTGTCATGCCTTGTTCGAGTCAAGATCCCCTGGAAGCTACCAACGCCGTTTGTTGGAAATGAGAGACTATTGGCAATCATCTCCAAGGTTAATGACCTATCTAGAGACGACTTGGCTTGACCCGTACAAGGAGGCAATCGTTCGAGTATGGACTGACCTACATCATCATTTCGGCACACGAACGACAAATGCGTAAGTTATTTAAACATTCACTACATTGTTAAACATTTCTTCGTTTTTTGTAATAAAATTTTCTTCTTAGGTGTGAGTCCGCGCACAAGTTGTTGAAGCAAACACTAGATTCTAGCGTTGGAGGATTTTAGTTGGTTTGTGATAGCATACATTTGATGGTCACGGACCAAGTCCAAAAGCTACAAGCTTCTCTAGAGATGTCACGGGAGAGGATTCCACGAGAGGTTAGTATACCAATAGTTTAATTGATGAAAATAATGTTAAATATTTATTTGATATGTAATAAACCTTTTTTTGCAGGTGCGTATACCGATATTTGACTTGCTCCGTGACTACGTAACAAATGAGTGTTTCACGCTCTTGTGGAATAATTACACCAAGGCTCGACATACAAGAGATGATGAAGGATGTCGGGATAGTTATTGGAGAGAGGTTTATGGAGTGCCGTGTGTGCATGACTTTAGACTAGCGATCCGGACTCGTAGACCTATCTATTTGTCACAGATACACCCTTATTGGAAGCAAGTTCATTGGAATCCGGTTGATTTTTTGGATGGTGATATTGGTGATGATGATGATGATGATCGTTCGAACCC
Source organism: Fagopyrum esculentum (assembly GCA_033239045.1). Lineage (NCBI taxonomy): Eukaryota > Viridiplantae > Streptophyta > Magnoliopsida > Caryophyllales > Polygonaceae > Fagopyrum > Fagopyrum esculentum. The sequence goes on from BSUD01000003.1 coordinate 24,249,990, forward strand.
GAATCAAGCGGCGCTGAACAGGTTTAGAGAAAGAATGGACTCAAATATGTTAAGCCCGGATGAGCAAGATAAGATTGCATCTTTTGTGGATGACATGGAAAACCCCGGGGGTACGACAATAAAGGAGCCGGCACAGAAGGCCAATGCAAAGGGACGACCTCCAATCCCGAGATCAACTAGAAGAGAGCCTAGCTCTTTTGAGCATTCTGCTACACGTGGTCCTGGGCGTCCGAAAGGGAAGAAAGCTAAAGATGTAGATTCTACACCGGAGTTGACTCCTACGAGTAGAGCACGACGTAAAGGAAAGCAACCCGCGAAGACCGGATTTTGTTTGAGGGAAGAAGATTTTCCAAAGTTCATGGAGCCTTATGTATTGAGAGTAAGGGATGTACCAGGAGACGGCCATTGTGGATATAGAGCAATTTCCGCGGTGTTGGGATTCTCGGATGAGGATTATTTGATAATACGGCGAGATATGGTTATGGAGTTAAATGCGAGAAGGGAATTTTATTCCAAGGTAACTAAGTCTTCCGGTTACATCAAAGTTTTAATTATAATCCATGATTTTACATAATCTTACTTGTTAATCATTGCAGTGTAGAATCCTCAATCATGTTGACGAAGTCATTCAAAACGTTTATTGGACGAGTAAGTCTCCGTGTCCAGAACCAAATTGGATAGAAATACCGATGATCGCATGTGCAGCCGCCACCTACTATAAGATTGCATTGGTTGTCCTAGGGAACATTCCAGCGACATTCCTGCCTATGATTGCCACCGTTCCCGACCAAGAGGCCCCTACGGTCATTTGTTCGTTAGCCTATATATATAACAACACACACTTTGTGCCGGTAGGTTGACGATTTACTTTCATTCAATGGACGTATATTTAGACCTAATATTTACTAACCGTTTTCTATAATTTCATTTTTGTAGATATGGTTAAAAGATGATGCTCCATTACCGTTGTTGAGCGACGCTTGGAAAAATAACCATGATGCAAGTGTGGATGGATGGGATGCGCCGTTCATTGAAAGGATAGCTCGTTATGAGGATCTCCGTCGAACATGGGGAGTTGAACACAATAGTGCAGGATATCTTTAGCCGTTTTGAGAAACCTTACTTGAAATCGTGTTTTAGACGTTTTTATTGTACTTGTTGACAACATTGATTTAGTCGGTTTCATATATGGTTCTCATTGTGTTTTATTAGTTTGAAATAGTTGACTGAAACTTAAGGGAAATAAAATCGCTAAAGAAACTTAGGAAAACATCAAAAGTAAAAAACAATACATATTATCCATCCAAAATAAACATAACAGTATCAAAAAAAAAAACATACGCTCAAGTGTAATATCCATCCAAAATAAATATAAGAGTAGTGAACTACAACTACAAATGTGGTGGAGCTGGAGGATGCAGTGAAGCCCGGACCTGAGATGGAGCCACAGGAGGCGTACGTCTAACTGCCTCCGCTACCATGTAATCTATATCCTCTGTAGAATACGGAAGATCGCGAGCCTGCATCTCTCGTATACGATCTATAAGAATGTGAAGACGCTGCAATATAGAAAATAAAATTTTAACATAATTGAAAATTAAAATAAAGAGTAATTTAAATGTTAAAAACAAACGTACTCTTTGATGTGAAACCGGAACAGGCGGGGGACGGTCTATAGGTAACTGGAGTGCAATGGACGTCGGCAAGACGTACGGATGGTAATGGACCGTATACCAAGACATGTACGCATCATCGACGAGCCAAGGAGAGGTATCTGGTATCAATCCAACTAGTGAAACTCTGGTCTCCTCCAGATGGCGGGATGCCCAACGATCGTATGAGAGAGGATATGAAAGTCTAGATCCACGTCCGGTCGCCGGACGAATCTCATGAATGGGAGGAATACGGGGTAGAGGCACTGTCTGTACGTATCCAAATTGTCGCAAGAAACGGTCCGACATATACGCCTCCTCTATGTCGGATATCCGTATGATACCCGATATCGAGAAACACCATGCTCTACGCCAAAATCAAGCACCCGCTCATCATACGGGGTAAAGCACACATCCTCCGCCCTCATTTGGTCCAACTGAGCTCGTAAGGAGTGTAACCTCTCTACGGTAATAGACGGAGTCTTCGGGACAAAAAGTCTCGAACACCACCGTGCATGACCAAGCATATCCGGATCCTCCACAGCGGCACATCCCAATGACGGGAAATGTGCGTAAATCCAAAATTGTACAAATTCTTTTATTAATTTCAATCTTATTAATAAAGTGACGTTATATAAAGAAGAATATTTACGACAACACACCTGTAACAGGGAAGTACATCCTGCCATCGTCGTCACCCTCTTCCTGGTGGCGTCCCCCAAACATCTGTAAAGATAAGCAAGGGTCCCGGTGCCCCAAGCATACGCGTCTGTCCTCAAATGATCTCATACTAGATCAATAAGCCATCCTCGCATCATGTTGGTAGACTTATCGACTACCAAAGTCGACGATATGGACAATAACAGATATGCAGATGCAATAGTGTCATGTGAAGGCTCTGGAAGGGCCAACATCTTAGCGGCTCTACGCCTAATAGTATCGCAGAATAGCTGTGAAGTCTGACGTCTAGCCTCTGCTGGTGATAATGATTTGAACATCGACGGAAGTCACCAATGCATCTCCATCAACTGGTAGTCCTATAATGATATGAACATCGTGTAGCGCTATTCCCATCTCCCCCCATGGCATGTGAAATGTGTTTGTCTCTGGGTGCCACCTCTCGACAAACGCCGTAATCAGACAATGATCGACGCCGCCAAACTGTACGTCCTCCAAATCCGTTAGTCCGCTGCGTCTAGCTAATCCAAACCATGAAAATGCGTCATCTACATCTCGTCGTCACTCACGTAATCTACTGAATGCGTCGAGCCTCCGAACAACTCTAATCACGGGAGAAGCCATACCGGCCCATATAACGCTGGCTCTGTGGTCAGCATAGCATGTCAATAAAGGAGGAGGTACGTCCTCCTCTACCTGCTCCTCATCACGTACATGCTCAGGTAAGTCGTCCGGCTCCCTCGGCTGTGGTATGTCCTGCTGTTGCTGCTCTACCTCAACTCGTATCTCCTCATGCTCATCCTCTAGTATATCATCTAAATGAGACATATCGTGTGCAGAATCCTCCGTGTTGTAATCAACAGTAAGTGAAATAGGTACGACATCCTCCTCGCCAGCTGCATCTACAGGTGCATGAACCTCTACATCTGTAGGTGCATCCACAGGTGCCTCAACGGATGCCTCTACAGCTGCATCTACAGGTGCCTGAACGGATGCCGATGCAAGTCTAACTCGTCGAGCTACAGCCTCTCGACGGGCTGAAACTGTGACTAATCTACTCGCCCTCTTCCTCTTCTCACTGATAGTCCTCAACATATGCTGGTATATTTTTTTAACTCAAATTTTTATTTTTCTATTATATACATATATATTATAAATGTATATATATATTTATATATAAAATTGTGTTATTACTATAATCATATACATATTATATATATATATATATATATATATATATCATACAATTATTCCTAACTAGCCGAACCTAACTAAACTAAGTAGTTTCAATAATACTAACTATCGATAATAGTCCAATTACAATTATTCCTAACTAGCCAAACTTAACTAAACTAAATAGTTTAAATACTACTAACTATCGAAATTAATCCAATTTCAATTATTCCTAACTAACCGAACCTAACTAAACTAACTAGTTTCAAGTATAATGCAAAAAATAAATAAACGATAAAAAAAACAATATTAACTAACCTGGAATCGATTCACAAGTGGTCTACTCCTAGATCTCTCGATAGCTGAATCTTCCTCCAATCTCTCGATAGCTGAATCTTCCTCCATTGTTGGACGTATCGAAAAAAAGAAGAAATGGATGAAACAAGCGAGAAAAAAAATCGAGGGTAAGGGAAGTGCGCGACGGCTGCGAAACGCGAGGACAAACGACGTGGAGCGGAAGCGAGGACGAATAGGGCAAGGGAGGCTGGCCTCTCCGCGCCACCTTAAATAGGCGTGGAGGCGGGCTGGGCAGGCGCGCTGCGCTTGCGCGCCTGCCTCGCGCGCTTGCGCCTTGCGAGTGCGCGAGCCCTTGCGCGCACTCGCAAGGCGCCGGCACCTTACGAGAAGACGTAGTAGTGAATTTGTTACGAGAAGACGCAAGCGCGCGATTTGCTGCAGGCAAGGACGATTTGCTGTACTGCTACCACTGTATCCAATTGGGCATGTGCACCGATAGCTCCCAAGTTGATTCAAACACTCTGCAGGTCCCTCGCAATCATTAATCTTTGAATCCGAGCATTCGTCTATATCTGTCAAGTATTTAGGGAAACACAAGAAACAAATCAACACACTGGGTGTTTAGACCACACAATTGATTACTGGAACCCTTTTTGACACTGCAGTTAGCCCCATTGAAAATGGCCCAATCGAGCAGAGCCGATACTCGGAGTTGAGGAAACTGTGAGGCTGAGTAGTTCAACATCGCTGACGAAAATTTGTAGCCGCCCGGTTCACTTACAAACCCAAAGCTACAGGGGTTGAAATTCTCCACCGATTGGTGAATGCTGAAGCTGTTGACGTTGACATACGGCATATAGATCCCAGCGGGGATGGACGCCTCGCAGCATCCAATGCCGGGGCAGACCCCGTCTGTGACACTGGAGGGGGATAAGCATGACGTCATGCACCCTGTGAATTACGCTTGGGTCCGGTCGTTGTCGCCGACGCGTGCAGTGGTGTCGCATCCGATGGCGACGAGCTTGTTCTGGGCGGAGTTGGCAAACGGTGCCGCGTTAAAAGAGTAGAAATTCATGGGGATGTTATCTTGCAACTTCCCGCCTTTGTAGCACGCATAAGCCACTTGATTGGAGACACATAAGGTGTGATCGGCGAGATCAATCCTGAGGACTGATCGATTCTCCTCGGATCTTGTCTGGCGTGCTAGAATTGGGATGGGTTTTCCGGTGGAATTGTCGCAGTTGATTTGGTATAGATCTGGCTGGGAGGGGGAATCATAGAAACATCCTGCTTGAACCCCGAACGGAAAGGGGATTTTGACTCCACCGCAGTCGTCGGGGCACCCGGGTTTTGCGATTAGGACGCCGGCGACTGCGACGTATAAAAATACCATGTGCGCAAGCGCATAGGATAACGCCACCCTCATCTTTCTTAATTTACTGATTTTTCTTCCACCAAAAACTACAAATTGCTGCTCATACATTTCGCTTCATAATATGGTGGATGTAGATCTCAACTCTCGAGCTCAACAAAGTTGACCCGGTCAATAATGATCTTTAGGCAACGTGTTAGGTGGATGTAGATATATTATAGTCACTTATTTTGGAAATGTACTTAGGTGGTAAATTTCCTAGTCAAATTTCTTCACTTTTTTTTTGTTCCGTTATATGCTTAGAAAGAAGTAGAATCATGGTACGCAAAGCAGATCCGTGAAACTGATCCATATGAGACTCAAAAGAGAAAAGGGAATGTCCATATCTAGTGTATCACTCTATATTCTCATAACCTGGAAGAGTTATTGATATTCACAATAGGTCTCAACCTTAATTTAACAACAACTTTATTAGATCTTACAACAAGATACAGATAAAAAAATACCGAATATTATAAAAACAAGTATTTTAATGTTATGAATGCGACCAAAGACCAACAACCAACAAAACATCTTAGAAACAACATCTCTGGCAATATTATGAAATAAAAAGACCAACAAATAAATAAAGACTCAACCCCATCCTATTGAGTATGGAAATCCGGCTGACCACTGCCTTCCAGATCACTTAGCATTAGCTCTAACCTATAGCAAATCTAAACAACAATATAAACAACAGTTAGTTAACTATCCAACATGTTGGCACCCAAAACCGGTTATTATCTTAGATATAATTGATTCACTTCAATTCGTTCTAAGGTTGTGGCCCGAGACGTCTAAGACTCTCAGTTTCTTATCCAGCAAACGAGTGGGGTCGTGTGCAAGCGCACATGCGCATTAGATCCAAGCTCATCACATAAACCCGATAAGGTTTCATCATAAATTCAATTGACAATAGGAGGAGTAACCTACAGACCTTATATTTAGGCTCGAAATGTCCCCAACTTTTGATGTGGGAACTTATTATCTCCAACAACAAATTTCTTTCATTTATAATTATATTTTATTATTTAATGTTATTAGTTTAAAATTTATGATATATATAGGGTTATGTTTCGTTGGATTAATGCACGGACGACTCATATTTATTCTCCATATAATGATACGGTGATGTATAATTAATTACCGATAACGTGCATATGGTAACTATATATATTATACGGATATGATTATGAAAAAAAAATAATTTATATGATAATTCAGGCTACACGTTATCATTTTATTATATCGGAATTTACATCCTCGCTAGTGTGGTCCATCTTGTTTACTAAATTTCGTTCATGGTATTGGGTTGTGTACGTAATATCTAATGTGGTATTCGTGCAAATCTGGTTGTATAAAGTCCTGTAAAGTAATATTCTTTGTGTATATCTTGTGAAATTCGTGTATGAGTCTATTCGAATCTTATTTAATAATTTATTTTTTAATTTTATATACCGAATAAGTTTTACAAAGATTTTACAAACAATGAATATCGTTATAAATATAAGCAAGGAGAGGCATGCACGAATGCTAACAAATCGTTCATGATAACCTACTCATGGTATGCTAACAAGTAGTGTGTGATAACCTAGTCATGTATATACCTTGTAGTGCATGTTGCACTACATTGATATTATAGAACACGTGGAAACACATATCTTTCATCCAAGTTATGAATGGTCGAAGAGTCGTGCAATTCCGAGAAGGGTACCGAAACCAATTTACCGACGAGTAGTAATTGTATGGTTTGCTTAAAAAATATAATGCTCCTCATATTTGTTAAATTATTTAAATCGTATGGTTTACATTCGCTCTCATTTCTTACCGTAACACTTATTCTTACATGGTCTTTTTCACACACACACACACACACACATATATAGGGTGTGGTTCCCATGAGAACACCCCTAACGTGAGAACATGAGTACAATCGTACACCGTTGGATGATGAGTATTAAGGGTTGAGATTTAGAATAGATATCATAATTAATAATAACTACGAATAATAATAATTAGGAATCCAACAATAACTACGAATAATCCACTCAACCAACAATAACTACGAATAATACATTAAACGATACGACACCTTCGTAACAAAACTAATAATAATTACGAATTTGTTCTCATGTTCTCACGTTAGGGGGTGTTCTCATAGGATCTATACTATATATATATATATATATATATATAAAATTCTTACTGTACAAGATAGCTATCGTAATATGATAATTACAAATGTATTGTAAATATATTTTTGGCAAATTTGGCAAACTAGCCCTTTTAAGCAAATCAATTGAGAAAGAAGACCCCTACTATTTGGGATTGTTATTTTGACCCCTATAAAATAGAGTAGAGTAAATATAGTTGAAAAAGAGGACAAAGTTTGACAAACTATCGGATGTGCCATGTTGTATTATCTCACATTTCACATCAATTAGAAAAAGGAATTTTCAACTTCCTTACTTTCACACCTATTACCTAAAACTCCGCTTACCCAAATAATGTCACAATCATACCCAAAAATAAATTTGTCAAAGTACATAAACATACTCGAAAACAACATACCAAAAAAATCAAATATCAAAATAAAACCATATCCATAAATTGGATAATATTTTATATTTATACTCAATTTAAACATCACTTAATACAAAAACCATACCCAATTTAAATTTGTCATACCCAAAATTTTCAAAACTCGAGATTGTACACAAACATCAATATCAAATGACATTTGGTCATTACCCAAAAATCCGCTTGACATTTGATCATTATAACACATTTTGAGTAACCATAAAACATACTCACGATATGACTTTAAATATACTTAATAATAAGTAATATACTACAAAGCCAATACACGTTTAAAAGCATACCCCCAATTTGAATTTGTCATAACCAAATTTTACACAAATCGATATTGTACACAAACATCAATACCAAATGACATTTAGTCATTGTAACACAGTTTGGATAACCATAAAACATCCCAAAAATATCACTTTAAGCGTACTCAACAATAAGAAACATACCACAAAACAAACATATACCCAATAATTAGAAAAATACTACAGTTCATATTTGGGTAATGAAAACAATGTCACCCAAAAAAATTAAACATTCATGGACTTGAAATTTCATCAAACTAGCTACATTAACCAAAAATTAAAAGTAAACATGTAAAAAAGATACTTAAACCAAAAATAAACATCTAATCATCATAATTTCAATTACAAAAATTATTACCCCTATTTTCTAGTTTCCATACCTACTTTTTCTTCCTTTTGTATAGAGGTCTAGTTTGCAAAAGAGAATTTCACAGGTCCTATTTTCCTAATTAACTAGTCTAATACCCGCACCTTGTGCGGGAAAAAAATTAATTATTAATTGAAATTTATTATCTAAACAAACTACAATTTTTTTTAAAAAAAGAGCTAAATGTTATGAAGAATATATATTAATATCAATCTGATTAGATCATATAACAACAAAATAATTATTATATTTATAATAATTTTCAAAGTGTTCAATAAAAAAATTACTTAACAAATTTCTAATTTATTTTCATAATATTATTACCTATAACTAAAAAAATTAAAGTTTTTGTTAAGAAAAATCATTTTTTGAAATCGATTATTTATTTAAAAAAAATTAATTTAATAAAACGATTATTAAAATCTTTATTAACGATAATACAAATTTTTTTAAATAAAATATTGTTATATCTCATATTGTAACCAATAAGATTTAAATGTTAGTTCGGATTTATTTGGTAAAATTGAGAATCCATACAAAATCCATTGAAATCTCTAAATTCGGTTAGGTGATATGGTATTTTTTTTTAAATTATTTTTATAACCGTAAGATATTGAAAATGATGACATGGAATTATTTATGTTGAATTGGCATAATGAGATGGAAAATAATTTTAAATTTGACTTAAAACATTTATTGAATAATGGCATAACAGTAATTAAAATATGGCAAAATTGTAAATATTTGACAAAAAGTCCTAGGTGGCATGGTTAAGGTGTTGACATGTGGACGAAAAGGGTTCTATTTTAGTAGTATATATAGATTCTACATTTTTTTTATCATGCCACCTCAGTCACACCGGGAGAACTATGAACAAAGAAACTAAATCTGAAGTCAATGATTAATTGGCGAGGCAATCCTTTAGTCATATATCTGCATATTATATAAATGTATGAAACTTCACAAATATATTAAACTTCGATCTACTAATCGAGAGTATTCTCAAAATATCACAATTCCTAGGAAATCGGGTAAGACTGTCTTAAGTCCATTCTTGGTGGCCGATACCGAGACTCTATTTATAGGTAAACAAGACTTAAATTTTAGAGAAAAATAAAGAAAAAAACTGTTAAAAATCATCCAAGAATCTATATAACATACTAAAAGAGAACCCATTAAGGCCACATGTCAACCATTGAGGCATGCCACCTAGGATTTTTTCCAATATATTTACAGATATGCCACAAGATATTTACAGATTTGCCATTTTTCTTTTATAAAATAAGTTTTAAAAAATATTAATAAACAACACATCACCTTTTAAATAACACATCACCTTTTAAATATGCCACGTAAGCATTTGTTTGACTTATTAACAAATTTGTTACATATACCTATTAAATATTTAAAATAAAAAAATCATAGGATATTGATAACAAACAAGATTATGAAATGTTCTTCACTTTTTTAAACTTTGTTATTATAATTTTATAAAAATAATATAGCCCCATTTTAAAATTTTATTTAATTTTCTTCTTCTTATTTTTAAATTTCGAAATATAATTTTTAAAGTTAATTATTGAATTTAATTTTTAATTTCGATTTTTATATCATAGTTTATTTCTTTTTTTTTTTAATTTAATTTTGAAATTAATTTTTTATTTATTTTAATTTAATTTTTTTAATAAATTAATATTATATATATTATACTAAAACAAACCGCATTTTATCCACAGGTCAATTTCTAAAGTCATCCCCATTAGCATTTTTTGATTTATTTACAAATTTGTCACTTGATAACAAAATTTATATTGATCCGATCAAAATAAATAAATTCATATATTATAATTCTATTTTGCGTAGAAAATATCACGCATATTCTAACTAGATTTACACATTTTTAAATTTTAAAACCTGAATTAAATTTTACACCTCTAGATTTATATAAGTAAGGATGTAGTTGCATTTTATTTCAAAAAATTATATTATCCATCTTGACATAATTTATTTTAGTTTATAAATCTTATCCAACAAAATTGTTATTGATACATCCCATATGTTACGAATTTTTCAACGTACATTTTATAATTTTTTAATAGCTAAATATCATAAAAAATTATTTCTTTTAACTATTTATTCATAGCAATATCAAAATTTTAATATAATGATAATCTATACAATTAGTTTGTTTCTTTCTTAATAAAAATAGTTTATAGTTTATTCAGCAGACAAAATAGTTAAATTTTACCATCTTTTTACTTTTTAAAAATTTATATGTTATTTTATAAATCTATTTAATATTTCCTATATCATTTTTTATAATAAATAATTAAGTTTTAAAAGTTATATTAAGGTATAAATATAATACTCTAATAATAATATTTTTGATATATTTTAAGTATATCCTTTCATTTTATAATTTTTTAATTTAATCCTCATAATATGATGTTAGTCGTATTAGTTAATAAAAATGACTAAGTTTGGATGTAATGGTATTTCTTAATCTTAAATATTTTTTATAGATTAATATCCTATACATAATATATAAAATTAAAAATATAATATTTTTTATTTAGACAAAACCCGCACAAGGTGCGGGCACTAAACTAGTAATAGATAATAACAAAAATCTTCAACGTAGTAATATGAGTTGTCCATAAATCATTATGAATAATATGAAAAAAGATTTTTGTATGAGTTTGTGACCAAATAGATGAAATGTGAAGATGTTTGTCTAATTGACAAGAATGACAAAAATTACACGCTATCATAAATATCGGCATGCACGTCTTGCTCATCTTGATAGTCCAATCTTCAACGTAGTAATTTTTGTGGAACTTGAAGATTGGACTATCAAGATGAGCAAGACGTGCATGCCGAATTCTCAAAGACACAACCGAGAGGGAGAAGGGGGTAGACGAGTTGGTGGTGACAAGATAGAGCTCTCCATTATTGATGCATCTTAGGTAGGTTTGTAGATCGTTCACTGAAAAATCATAAGAGTCAAGTTCCATGCTATCATAAATATCGGTTGTGAATTTACGAACAAAGACAGTTTTTAATAATATGAAGAGTAATTTGGACACTGTCAAGACAAAAAGAACAAGTGAGAGAAGGAATAATTGAGTTACCCGCACACAAAGAGGGGATGCTTGAACCATTTCCGTGTTTACCGATGAAGATAAATCTTAGAAGTAATTGTATAGAGTGTACTTGAATTGTTGGTCATATGGGACGAATCCTTAATATCTATGTATCATTAATTGCCGTGCAAGTCAAAAGACATTACAAAGAAAGGTTGTGCAAGTTATGAGACCAAGGATGTCGGAAAATGGTGGTTGCAATAAGTAGTTGCAAGGGTGTGCCATTATAGTGACAACCACCATTGGGGTTAATGACTAGGAATTGTAAGTGAGACACGGATTGCAAGTGAGACACGGAAGACACATGTAGTCATAGAGACATGTACCTTACATGACAAATGAGGCGGATAGGATGTCGCCTTTGTTCCGTGAAGGACCAATGTGATGGTGGACGGACTAGGCAATGCAAGACGTAACAAATATCTAGTAGTGTTAACATCTATTGCCAACAGTTTCCATGTAGGACAAGGGCATATGGGCCGAAAATATAGGGAACAACAATTGCATTTGTAATAACATGATTGTCCAAGATATCGCTAACCTAACCGCAATGAAAAACAAATGTATATGTTAGCCGTTAGGGAAGAATCATTAAACCTTGGAGCAATCATTGTGTTTGAGGTGATTGAAGCTTGTGTGGTGGCTTTGTGGATGACGAGTTGTTGGAGGTAATGTTGGACTTTAAGTACATAATGAAGGAGACCATTAAAAGGGGAAGGTCAGGCGACGTAGCCGTTAGAGGAATACGAGTAACGAGAGTGCTCAATATACCCTAGACTAGACAAGATATTGGATCAACAAAAACACAACAAGAGGAGAAAGGTAACAAAGCAAGAAGACAAACGGATCTATCAAAGTGGAACCCCATCGTAGCACACGGGGGAGGAGCAACAAAAACTCCATAGACACAAGTCGTGCACCTTTAGCACAACTCAAATGACTATTTTTGAAAACTTTCAAAAACCACTTATTGGTAACAATAACATACTAGTTTTTTTTATACAAGGGTAAGCAAAAGGGAAAACAATCACTATAGACCGGTCACCCCAAAGTATCCAAAGTCTTCAACATGCTCCGATAGAACATACTAGTTTTTGATACGTGAGAGTAACAAATAATGAAGCAAGAATAATTTACCATTTCGCATTTCCATTCACCATTACCACAAAATGAATTAAAAGTGAAAATACGACATCCTATATACATTGTATGTTTGAGTTGGGGATTACTACAACAACAGGTCTTGAAGCTCCACCGACGGTCAGGGCTAATAAGTTGCTTAAATAACATTTGCTGCTTTTAACCTTCTGTTGGGCGGCCCGTTTCTATTTAGACATGTCACGTGAACGGGTTTACGGGACACGCTTCTATCGGATCTTCTTTCTCCCTCCACGTTATGCTTCACAGCTTCTTCGTAGCATCTGCTCCGTGACGGTGGCACCATGTCCTCTCCTCCGTATGCCAGCGACGTAGTAGCATCTCCACGTCGTGATTCAGATTGAAAACCGACCAAAAAAATCTACAAATCGCTTTTGTTGCTTTCGATTGAATTTTCGCCTCCTCCTCCCCACTCTCGTCGCCTTCGTTTCTCTCGCCTGAACATCTCTGCAGCTTTCAATCGGAATTCCAAAGGGTTCAAAGCTCCTACGGTAATCAATATGCAGGTTAGTTGCTTATTTTTCTTGACTACATCAATTTTTGGTTCCATTAGTTCAAACTAATTCGTGGTTGCGATTGGCCTTATATTGACATCATCAATGTCGTCGATATTGCCTTTGCCAAATCTTGTACAATTCTTACTTCATTTGCTAATACTTAGAAAAATAAAAATTTTGTAGTATTTTTTTGGTTCCATTACTTCATTTGCTGACGTGACGTGATGTGGGGTCAATATTATGATTTGGAGTTCTCAATTAACGTCATAAAATTTTTTGTTTTTTAAATCCCTTAATTATTTTGTAACCATTTTAAAGATTGTAAGAACATTTTTTTGTTAGATGAAAACCACTTTATCGCTTGGGTAAAATTTTATAGTATATTTTTTAAATCCGTTATTTATTTTTTGAACAAGTTTCTTTAATGTTTTGCTATCCCATATCGGTTATCATGTAACTGATACTATTACAACTTGCATAGAAAAGGGTATGAAGATTAAACAAATTCTGCATTTTTTAGCCTTTTGGCTAAGTTTAACTATAATTATTATTTATATCGGATTAATATATGTTATGTTGGTTGTTGACCTAACGTATTGACTTTTTTTAATTCGGCCATATTTTTATTATTTTTGCTATCCCACATCGGTTATAAGTATAAATTGATGGTTTGAAGATTAAACAATTCATAGATTTTAGTTCTTTTGGCTAAATTCAAGCAGAGTTATTGAGCTATTAGGTTTGTTGACCTACATTATGTAAAATCGTTGAGCTACGACCATGTGTTTGAATTTGTTATTTAATTTAACAAAGTCCAATACGTATACTTTTTGTATATAGTATTTTTTTCTTTTCTTCTTATAATTATTTATAAAATCATTTTTCAATCCCAATTTTTTTTTTTAATTCGGCCATATTTTCATGTATTTTGTTGTCCCATATTGGTTACAAATAAGACTATCAATTTGAGAATTTGTATAAATAAAGAGTTTCTTTAACATTTTGATATCCCACACATCGGTTATCAAGTAAGGCAATTTATATACTTATAACGTATGTTTTTTAAATTACGTAATTTTTTAAAAAATGCACCCATAATTGAAGGTAACAATATATTAGATTTTACCTAATTAATTTAAGATAATTTAAAAAAATACACAAAAATTTCACCAAATTAATTTTTATAGTTTTTTTCAACATAAAAATAATATATTTTTATTTTAGATAATACCCACACAAGGTGCGAACACTAAACTAGTTTAAAGAAAAACAAGTACTAGAAGATTATGTCTAATGTATTGATATTTTCTTTTTGAAAAATCGCAGAAACAAATATAAAAGAATTTGATTTTTCTTGGGCTCGGACCAATAAGTAAAAATCATAAGATCTGTTTTTATGAAACGAAAAAATGAAGAGAGAAAAATGTAAAAACGAATAAAAAAAACTAAAATTAACATGGGAAAGAACGAAAAGAAAAATATTGAATCTATTGATGTGTTTGTCGATCTATATACTGTATATAAGCAAAAACATTTAAAACCACGTGTCATTCATTTAAACATCGTGTGTCACGTGTCATTTAATCACAATTTACCTTTAAGTATTTTTATTTGTTTATTTTTATTGTAGCTTTCATTAACTAAAATATATCAATTTTTACCATATAAATCAAGATGAAATAAAATATTCTTAATCTAAAAAGGTAATATTTACCTAATTGATATTTTATCTCCTAAATATATTTTAATTTGATAAATAAATTATTTCTTATGTATTCATTTCCTAATATAATTGATTGTGTAGATTTTTTTTTATCAAATTTAATTTTTAAATTACCAAAAATTACGATATATTATGTTTTAATAAATCAAAAAGATATAATATTTATTATAATTGTTAAATAATTTAATTATAAAATGTATTTCATGTTAAATTTTAAAGAAAATATCCGTACAAAGTATAAAAATTACACTAATTCAATAATATTGACAAAACCTTGAAGTAGGAAATTAGTATACAATGTTAAGCCTTAAAAATATGGAATAGATAAAAGAAATAAATATGTGATAAGCTAAATTATATGTCTTAACAAGGAAGAAATAATTTATCGTCTAAAATATAATTTACTAAAATATAAATAGTATTATAGATCAAAATAAAGAAAAGCGGAAACCGGACTACGATATTGGGCCGGTGGAGAATAACTACCTGCTGACACGGAAGAAGAAGACAGTTGTGAACGAAGAGTTAGTTAGGGTTGAGGAGGTAGCCTGCTCTGGGACCCGAAGAAATGGGCTGGAGGTAGCCACTCTGCTTGGGCTTCTCCTTTCTGATGGGCCGGCCCATGCTTCAAGTTAAGCTGGCGGACCTGGGTCGATTGGATCGAACAATGAACTTGACCCTCGTGTTCCCACCACCCATTCTTGCGCGATAATGATCCTTCACGGCTTATTCTTAAGGTTCAGTATTTCAATCAGCTTGACTAATTGGCTTGGATCCATCTTGTCACCAGGGCCGGCTCAATGTATTTAAAATGGTAAGGAAGCCTTGAACCTCAGACCAATTGAACGACAGGTAGCCTCCTTAGTCCTTACCAACTGAGCTATTAGTACATTGATACTACTACCATTTTTTTTGTAATGAGGCCCCATAAAATTCGAGGCAGAGAACAGGTTGCACCGTCTCCGAGCCGGGCCTGCTTGTCACTTACCTGTAAAATCAGTAAGTTTTGTTAGGTTAACTCGAATCTCACAACAAATTACAAACAGAAGAATTCATCGTAAATCACGTGATTACACAACTAAACAATTTTCACTTGTCTAGTAAAAGCAACCCAATGAATTCTCCAACGTAACTCACTCATGTCCTCAACATCACCATCATTTGCATACTTGGACTTGTCCGATTCTTCCTCAGCACCATGAGTGTAATAGCTAGGATTTCCGAATTCTAATTAATGTTGATTAACTTAATCGTTGATAGTAATTGACATATAACTCGCGAAGATTTCGCAAGTGATGAGTAAGAGTCCCACCGTTATGTTCCTGGCGTAATTTTGGACGTTTGGGGAAATTTTTACTTTTTTTTTCCGGGTAATTATTTTTACCCTCCGGTATTATTTGGAGCATTTGGGAGCTCCAATTAATAAAATGCAGTTGAGAGAAATGATCAGGACATCGGATATGTCCTAGATATGAAATAACATGGAGAGGCAAAACGGCCAAAAGAGTCGCTATTTCGTTTCTTAACGGCTAAGAAAGACGGCTTATGAATACACGTTTTCCGAGGCACTTGTGGAATAATTATCCCTACAATATTCCAGATTTAATGTTCCAAACTCGAGAAGTTTGGAGAAAGAGGTTCGACCCGCCTTTTGATCGGTTAATGGATAATTATCGACTTTACTAAAGGATAATTATCGTCTTCACTATAAATAGCGGAAAATCCTTTATTAATTCATTTCCTTTCACGTTTTCTCGTAAAAGCTCTGATTTCTCTCAACCTTCAAACTCAGATCTACTCTCCGTTTCTAATCCGATTTCAATTCCGTTTGAGTTTCTGGATTCCTCTCTTCATTCTCTTCATAACGGTACCGAGTTTCTGCATTTTCGAGTATAGGGAGGGCTGGTCGAGCATATATGTCACCAGAACGGTTCCGTCGCTCAGATTCCGATGAATTTGATGCTGTCCATGCATAGCCTGCGTCGTTGTGATTCCGAATCTTCTTTCAGATCGTCAATCGGGTTAGTAACGAATAAGTTATGAATTTATTCGTTTTCCGTACTGTGATTTAGCCTAAATTGACTTTAGGCTTGTCAAATAGGACAATTAGAAATTCCATTATGGTCGTTATATTATTCTGGTGATTATGGGTTGTTTGTTTGATGAAATTTGATGACAGGTGGGTTTAGAAATTGCCTGCGGGCAAAACGTTATTCTGGCGAAATCTAATTAATTAATTAAAGGTTAATTAATTAATTTAGGATTAGAATTGAGATTGAGGAATGTTGATTTGATACTACCTTGAGATTTGAGGAATTGTGAGTTATGTTGAGATATTGAGGTTTAGTTGGTTGTGAGGCTTATATATTGATTATGATCCTTATGGATCCCTTGGGTCTAGATGTGACCTTTATGATTGATAGGAGTATTGATATCTCTTTATGCCTTGTTATTAGGCAGTGCCCCTCTCAGGATTGGAGGTTGATCGTGGTTGAGTTTGTACGAGGTTGAGGTAAGTCCGTAGGACTTACTTAGCTACCATCCCTATATTGGGTGTTTGCATGAGTGGTGTGTGTTTTATATGTTTGCTATGATAGCATGAGTTGTCGTTTTTATCGACCTATGTTCTATTGACTGCCCCACTGCGTGGCTGTGATAACCTTTCCCTTTCATCCCGCCGTGGAGTCTGGGAGGTTCTCTGATGTCAGGCCAGACTGGTTTACAGGAAGGGCGCAATCCACTCCCATAGGGTACACGGATTGTGTGACCGATACTCGTACAGCTGGACATTGTACTCAGAGGTGGGGATGTATCGGTCCTCGTGTCACATACTTTCATCTATCTATATATATATATATACGGTTTTTGAGTGAATGGTCATTATACAAAGATAATAAATGGGTAAATGTGTGAAAGCATGATGATGTGTTTATCTTCCATGATTGTGTTTGTGCTTATGCATTACCTCATATATGTATGGTTAGCTAACGGTTTTATACCGTGTTGTAGATGTTTACAAGTTAGGCGCTGTTGAGTGATCTAGTAGGGTGACAGGCCGAGGACTCTCGTACATTAGGTGGTTGGTTTGGGTTTGTTGTGTTCCCCTCCTTCGTAAGGATGTTCTTTTGTACCTCCTGTGTGAGGTTGTCGTTTTATATACTCGGCTATGTTGTTGTTTTCTTTGGGTTGTACAATTTATACTGTTTTATGTATTTGTTTTATATCTATCAGTGCCATGTTGTAAGGTCCAGTGAACTTGTTGTCAGGCTAGGGTCAGGATCCATTGTGAGATCCTAGCCCAATGTGACATCCCGAGTCCCGCGGATTCGGGGTGTTACAGAGTTGGTATCAGAGCCCAGGTTGACAACAATGGCACTTGCTACCTGCAATGAGGTTTGATAGGTAAATTAAACAGAGCCCACATGGGATCTGACGTTTTCAAAGGTTTTGGTTTTAAGTGTGGTTTTGGGATAGAATGTACGAGAAGTCGTCACCTCTGCCATGGATCTCTACAGCGTAGATATGTATATATATCTGTATGTACTATGGATTATGTGGATTTATTATATACATATCGATACCTATGGCATATATATAGCCTTATAAGATTAGGTGCGTATATCCTACAAATGACTCAGACTAGAGTAATATCTGTAGTGGGATGAGGTAGGGGTACACCCCCCCTCTTCCTCTAGTGGTGATAAGTCAGGGACCAGTTTCCGCTGTTGTTTCGCCTATGGCAGAGAACGAGTTTGAAGAGGCTGATCGTGTCTCCATGAGTAGATCCAAGTTTCAAGAATATATGTAACAAGTCTATAAAACGGTGATAGCGGGTAGATCCACACCGGATTTACCAACAATTGTGAGATCATTTGAAGCTTCTGGATCCGGAAAGAAGCAATGGACTGAATCAGTTACTGGAGAAGCAAAGATGATGAATGGGGAACCAAGTCCGATATCAGGACAATCTAGTGATCCTTTGGCCATGAAGATGACTAGCAAGGAACTACAGTGTTTTATTTGCGTGGAAGTTGGGACACTGGCAAGTTGTGTGCCCAAAGGCGCCCATCATATGCTTTACGTGTGGTAAAGCAGGGCATAGAGCGAAGTTTTGTCGACAGGGCAAGGCATTGTCTTTACAGGTTCCCTTCAAGAGTGAGATCATTCTAAGTGGACGACGAAGGTCGAGTTACCCTTCAGTTGCACAGGTTGCAAGGATGGGACGATTATGTTTCAATTGTGGCTATCCAGATCATTTGTGTTCTGTGTGCCCTTTGGCACTGATAGCTTGTTTCACTTGTAGTGAGACAGGCCATCTAGCCCTTTCTGTCAGCACGGTGGTGTTTCTTCCCAGCAAGACCTTCCTCTTTCCGGTGCAGAAAGAGTGGAAGTGGAGGCTATAGTAATGACCTTAGTGATACCTGAGGAGCATGGATCTGACATTGAGTGATGATATGTAGAGGAGCTACGAGTGTTAGCTGTTATAGGTACCATTCTCGTTAATGGTTTACCTGGTGGAGTTTTGCTTGTTGTGAGTGTTATGCACGTCATGTCTTTCGATGCATGCGTTAATGGTTGAATTTTGGTATATAGTAGAAGGTGGATTTTCTTTTACAAGATTACCTTTTTGGGTCTGAGATACCCGTGAGATGCGTGTTTGTTCCGTTATTTCGGGACTTGTGTATGACTTGTAGACTTCTTTGTCATACCGTAGGTGCATGAGGAAGTCATTATGTGTATGGATTGGATGAATAGATATCATGCGGTGTTAGATATTAATAGTAAGGCTATTATAGTCTTTACTGAGATGGTAAAATAATAGAGGTCTTCTAAGGTTAAGACCTTTGAAGAGACGGGTTTGTCATCAGGACTGTACGAGCAGCGAGCTGATAGCACAGGGTTGTGACGCCTTCTAGTGTTATACCATGAAGGAGCGAGATAGTCCAACATTGGAAGGTATTCCAGCTGTTTATGAGTTTATAGACATGTTACTGAACCGTCTAGCTGCCACCTCAGTGGAGTGTGGACATTGTTATCGAGTTGAAGTATAATACAAGATTGAATGGGAAAGCCACACTATATGGTGCTTGTTGAGATATTGTACTGATAACTTGAAAATTTGATTAAAACGGGCTTCTTTTACCCTAGTAGGTTCCATGTTCCGTATTGACGACCTGATGAGTTAGCTTCAAGAAGCAATTGTGTTTTCAGGATTCCTTTGTGCTCAAGATATCCCTAGTCATGGATGAGAAAGCAACATGTGTATGAGATAACATCCCATACCCGTTATGGACTCTACGAGTTTGTAGTGATGTCATTTGGGTTGACGAATGTTTTAGTAGTTTTTATGGAGTTGATGAACAGTATCTTCATCGACTTCCTTGATTAGTTGGTGGTGGACTTCATTGATGACATGTCGGTATACTCTCATAGCAGAGAATAGTAGACCGATCGTCTGAGGACCGTTCTGCAGATTTCGAGAGATAGAGAGTTGTATGCTACGCTCTCTAAGTGTAAGTTGAGATGCCAGTGGTAGCCTTTTTAGGTCATGTTGTCTCCGTCAATGGGATCATGGTTGACCTAGTGAGAATTAAGTATGTTGTAACATGGGAGATACTGATGAATATTAAGGAATACGTAGTTTTCTCGGCTCAGCCGATTGCTACCAATGCTTTGAGGAATGATTTTATATGATTACGTATTCATTTGCGAGTCTTTTGAGAAGACCACCATAACTACGTGATGAGAGCAGTGTGTCTAAGTTCTGAAGAGTTGAGGAGGCATTTGACCCCTCCTTCCATTCTGTTTTAGTGAGGAGATTTTTGTGATCCCGTGATTTACGGTGATACATCCCAACTAAGTTTGAGATGTGTTTTACTACAAAGGAGTAGGGTTATTGATATGTGTGTTTACAACTGAGAACGTATGATGAGAACTACCCGACTCATGATTTAGAGCTAGTAGTGGTAGTTCAAGCCTTTAAGTTTTGAAGACCGTACCGGTGTGATCTTCATGTCAGATTTTTATAGATCATAGAAATCTGAAGTATATTTTATGCAACAAGGGGTTGAATAACCGCCAGTGTTAAGAGCTTAAGTTGATCAAGACTTTGACTTGAAGATTCCATATCATTCAGAGAAGTTGAATGTTGTCGCCGATAACTTGAATGGAAAGACGCTCCAAGAGAAGATGATTGTGAGACTGATAGTTCAGCCTCAGCTTCAGAGAGATCTAGCTTGGCTAGAGGTGGACAATCAGTTCCTTGATGAGGATACCCAGTTGTTCGCTCCAAACGGTGTGTGCAAGCTTTAAATTTATAACCCTAGACTTAAGCTTAAAACAAGGATGCGAACCCGCAGTGTACGGGTCAATCGTAGTAAAGGCAAGAAAATTCCAGGGGTCGATCACAGGGACTCGGTGAAACAAAGTCAATACGGTATGCTAATGTCAATGCTAACCACAAGAGCAATTTAACACAATCAAAGATGAATAAGAAGTCAATAAAGCAAACATGCAATTCTAGGGATTAAAGCATCAAGTTGTGGTTCCAACTCAAGATCTAAAGATAAGCGGACAAAGCTGAGATTTTTGCGTGGGGAAGATGTTACTAAAGTGGAGTAGATCACCGGGTAAGTCTCACTACACACTAATCCTAAACCGTAACTCCTATTACCGGGTAAGTCTCAAGGAATCAAGATAAAGAACTATAACCTCAAACTAACACACCATCTAAGGGAATAGAATCAACCTTTACCGGGTAAGTCTCAGGCTAACTCACAAAGATGGGATGGAAGCACACTCAAACCCCAATAAAGGATAAACCTTTATTACCTACACTTATGATTGTTAATACACAAACTAAGGAATTACCGGGTAAGTCTCATCCTAAGCTTGCATTGAACCAGGAAGGTGTAATAAGAATAGGATTTAGCAAACTCTAACACTTAACTCTCAGTTTAAGGTCGGATAAGTCACCTCGGTCAGAAGAATTCCACCCCGGCCGAGATGTTCATCAACCGAGCGAGATGCTTAGGGTTAAGGTTAAAGACTCGAACTTTCAAGATCCTACTGGAATCTAAGATTTTCTATCATTGTTTTTCCCACAACCTTCAGCTAATCACCCTAGAATCACACAAGGAAATTAGCCACTCATCATCATAATGAAAGTATTAAAATATATGGGAAGAAAGTGAATATTTGAACAAAGAAGAATTTAATGAAAAGACTTCAATAACTGAATCAAATATCACAACAAAGCGTTCCTTGGATAGCAATCCAACAAGACAAGACAACAATTGAGGGAATTGAAGACAATCTTACAAAACCCTTCAATAAAGCTATAAAAGCTATGAACTTCAATCTTCCTTCAACCTTCAAAAAGGTTCTTCGAAACTCCGAACTGGAGTATGCTGCTGCTGCTACGTGATAAGCGAGATGTATGCGAGATTTCCAACTGTAAGCGGATGCCGGAATTATGGGAAATCCGACCCTTTTTATAGGAAAATAACTCTCCAAAGATAATAAATCTTAGAAAGATATCTTCCCATAAAAATAGGTAAAATATATGATTCTGCATATCTCCTTCCTTCCAGAAGCCAAGCCCAAAAATATAAGATCACTTTCCAAATTTAAAAGATCTCCTCCAAGAATAAAATATTCTCGCCGCGTCCTAGGTGTTCGCCTCGGTCGAGTCGGCGTCTCTGGATCGCCTCGGTCGAGATGAATCTACGGTCAACCGAGGTGACTCACAACTGAATGTGAAATCTCTCAAAACTGGTCCAAAGTAAATCTTTAATCCATGGCTATGCTCCCTGGATGTAGCTCCAAATGACTCATGACTCCTTTTGCTCCTTTTTGATGCAAAACGTACCATATTACCTGCAATTACAATGAAACTAGGTGTAGACCTCGATTCTCGCAAAGGTAGATGAAATGGTAATAAAATCACATTATGTACATACAAACATGCAGATTATGAAAGATAAAACGTCCAAACAAATCCCAAAATATAGACTATAATTCATGCTATCAAAATACCCCATACTTAGCCCTTGCTTGTCCCCAAGCAAGTTCCTCATATAGAAGACAAGATAGAATGGATTATAAGTCAAGAAAATCAATGAAAAAGTCTTTCAAAAGCATTTTATGGTGTGTAACTATCATAGATCACTCTAAGAGAGTACTTCCTGGAATTAAAAACTCAATATGATCAAAACATTTTATAAATATAAGAAAGTTGTTCATCTTTGCATAAAATCATAGAATGCATAATAAATCATAATTATCAAAATTAATCATGTATAATCCAATTTAAACCGCTAAGTCAATCAACAAGCTCAAGGTCTCAAGGGCTTCCCAAAAGAAAAGGTCAAGAAACGTGTAGGGTAGGGATGTATGTAAGGTAATGTGGTGCTAGAATCCGGGAAAAGGATGAACTTCACTTTCACTTCAACTTGCAACATCTTCCACCAATAAGCTTTTCTTATCTCACACTTTTTCTTTTTTTTTTTTACTTTACTTTTTGGGATGCATGGACAGAGGTGCACAATAACCGAAGCCTAGGAAATCTGCAATCGTCAATTTCTCGAGATGCATCAAACCCTTGATGCACATACCATGACCCGTTAGGAATATCGCTCAATCCGACTTTGGCAAGACACAAACACCCGGCTATGTGAATGGTGCCGAGTTACTCATCTTCATGATTGACTTCCCCAAACCTAAAATTGCTTTCTAACACTTCCACTTCCAGCCACTTCTCAACTTTAACTTGCTTTCACCACTTCGCTTGCTTCCAAATTCCCGGATAGGTAAAGGGAGGCAAAATGTATATGAGGGGCTAAGCATGATCAAGAAGAAGAAGAAGAAGAGAATGAATTGCCTTGGTCTTTCCAAGAAGAAAGTGAGAGAACTTATCCTGCGGTGTCAACCTTCAAATTCAATATAATTTGGATAAAAACAAAGTATTAAACATGCCAATAATTTCAAACAAAGCATTTAGCAACTTAAACATATCATAAAACCTTTCAAACACATAAAGAACTTAAAACCAGTAAGTAAACAGAATCTTCACTGAGATCATATCCAGATAAGTAACACAAAATTGTTTTCGAAAACTTTATGTTACGCCACCTCGGTCGAGATGTTCTTGGTTCAACCGAGGTCAAAAAAATTTTTTAAAACCATTTTTTTTTGTTTCGGTTTCGACGTTTTTCTCAATCAAATAACCTGTAGGTATGCATGTAATATCAGATAATCATATAAAGGCAATGGAGCATAAATACGAAAATATCCGATAAATAAAATACATCAAAAGGTAGTCGAATAAATACATCACGTAGTCACGTAGTCAAATAACAACAAATACCCCATACTTGAGACACACTGTCCCAGTGGGTATAATAAAAGTCTAAACAAAAAGAGAACTCACCGGATAGAAGCCGAACTGCATAAAAAATATAATAATAAAATCCTGCAGCTCCTCAGTAGTCTCGATCCGGTGGTGGTGCATAAGGATACTGAGTCGGATCGTAAGGATGGCCCATGATCCGCTCGAACTGCAGCTAAGCCATGATGTGCTGATGATGCTGCCGCTCCTGCATCTCGCGGATATCCAGCGAAGGTGCAGCATATGAGTCGATAACCTGATCCGTCAGGTCATCGATCCGTCGGTGAGTAGCTCTATCTCTCACACCCCGCCTCCTGCGTCTAGCAGGTCTGACCGGAGAAGTCTTAGCTGGTGCCGGCTCTGTATCCTCCTCGTCATCCAAATCTATAATAGGTGGCGCGCTCGTCCCAGCTGTATCTGTCCCTGTGTCCATCGGGACGCCACCTCCTCTCTCATCTACTGTCTCATCATCATCGTCGTCATCCTCATCCTCAGCCTCCTCCTCAGCTGCAGCAGGGGCAGCTGCTGCCTCTCTGTGATCCTCCATCAGTGTATCCCAAGCTGTCTGCCAGTAATGCGGATCAAAGACTGTGAACTGCGCAGACCAGCGGATCCCCTGAGGTGCAGTCCGCTCCCAAGTCATGGCGACGTATGGAGTGGTCAAACCACGGGGAACTAGAATCCTCCGTGTGATCATCTCCTGTAATCCCAGCGGCTTCGGAGCCGCCGCCATCGTGCAAACGCTGAGGTCCATCCCGTGGTAGGTAGCGATGTGGGTGACTAGACCTCCGCAGCAAATGTCTCCCTTCGCTTTGGCCTTGATCCTGTGCAGATCCTCTGCCAGGAGCAAGCCAAAGTCAGGGTATCCACCTGTAACCATGCAGTATAAAGCGAAGAGCTCCCCCTGTCGGACCTTCTGGGGCGTCTCAGTACGCGCCAGAAGTGTCTCGCTAAAAATCCTGTGGGCTAGTCTGAAGGCCGGATGAAAGATGACCCTCTCCCTGGAATCTCCAGGGCGCCATATGTCTGCATGCTCAGTAATATGGGCAATCTGCCCCCAGAACTCTCTAGCTACGGCTCGTGTCGGGAAGTCTACGGCAGTGGGGTCAGAAAAGCCAAAAATCTCTCTCCATATCTCTAAAGGAACTATGAAGTTCCGGTTCATCAACCGGTACTTCACAGACCGGTCTGTGGGGAGGTAGGAGAAGGAGCTAACAAACTCTAAGGTCGGCTCCAAGTAAGCTGGGGCTCGGATCTCAGTAAACTGATCCAGCCCGACAGTAGCAATCATCCTCCTAAGGTCAGCATCTAACCCTAGGCAATCAAAGGCCGACACGTCCAGAAATCGTGGTGCGATAACTGGACGGCTAGCTATCCGCTCATAGTCTACCCGTCATCTCTCGTGGATAACCGGGCGGTAAGGACGGGATGAGGAAGAAGAAGGGGAAGGAGAGGATCTATCTCTAAGGGCTAACACTCTGTCAAAACTCATCTTCGATCAACACTGTCAGACTACCTCGGTCGACTGACAAACTCCAAGAATCACCTCGACCGAGGTGCAGATCGACTGGACCGAGGCGAAGACAGTCGCAATTTCAACTCTCTGAATTTCAGTTCTTTTCCCCCAAAAATCACTACAAATGCTTCCTATGGGGTACTTAAGCTTTTCCTCAACAGATTCAAGGGCAACCAAAGCCCAATTCGAAGTAAACGAACGAGTTTAGGGTTTCGATCGTTTTTACCTCGTTCCGGCCGAATCGCTCGAATTTCTTGCAGATTTGTTGTTGCAATCGACTCCTCTACCCTTCAATCTCGGTTTGGAAGCAGAAAACGTCGAAAACGAGCAAGAATTGAGAGGGAGCGAAGTGGATCTGTCGCCGCGGTCGAGGTAGGTAAAAAATGTGAAAAGTAATTTTTCCCCCTTTTATACTGTTACTGGATCTGCTGTCACCTCGGTCGAGATGGTCTCGACTGGACCGAGGTGGTACGGACCGAGGTGGTTCTGCAGAAACCCTAGTCGCCTCGGTTGCTCAAGAATCAACTCGGTCGAGGTGCTCTGACAATAACCGAGGTGCTTCTGTCTTCTCAGAATCTCGAACTTCTGTCCTTCCAGTTGTGCTCCTTCCTAGATATTCCCTGTTGTCTGTCCAGAACGCCAAAAACAAAGCAAAGCAAAGCAAAAACAAACACTATCTAAACTAGACTAGAAAACGGGAAAAGAAAGCAATACCTTGGGTTGCCTCCCAAGAAGCGCTTGATTTAAGGTCGCTAGCTGGACCATGATGCGTCTCAAACGAGGTAGGAGGTTCCCTCACCCCATACTTCACCTCCATCGTGGGGTGAAGTAAGTAGCTCCATCAAACGCTCCAACAAGTGTAAGTGCTCATCGGGGAATGAATCGTCTATGGGTGGGTTATTCGTCTCGCGGGAAGATTCCGGTAGCCGGCTGAGGTGATCCGCAACGGAGTTTTCGGATCCCTTCTTATCGCGGATCTCTAGATCAAACTCTTGAAGCAAGAGAATCCATCGAATAAGGCGCGGCTTGGCATCTTTCTTAGCCAACAAGTAACGAATGGCCGCATGGTCGGTGTAGACAATGACTTTCGCCCCTACTAGATAGGAACGAAACTTTTCGAAAGCATATACAACCGCCAATAGCTCCTTCTCGGTGGTAGCGTAGTTGCGTTGTGCTTCATCTAGCGTCTTGCTAGCATAGTAAATGGCGGTGGTCCGTCCATCCTTCTTCTGTCCAAGCACCGCTCCTACGGCTACATCACTAGCGTCACACATGACCTCAAAGGGCAAGGTCCAATCAGGAGGTTGGATAATGGGAGCGGAGATCAACGCTTCCTTAATCCTGTAAAAAGCATCAAGACACTCCTGCGAAAACTCAAACACAACATCTTTATTCAAGAGGTTAGTTAGAGGTTTAGAAATCTTAGAGAAGTCCTTGATGAATCTCCTGTAGAAACCTGCATGCCCGAGAAAACTCCTCACACCTTTAATAGAACAAGGGGGAGGGAGTTTCTCAATAGTCTCGATCTTAGCTCGATCGACCTCAATACCTCGATTAGAAACGAGGTGTCCTAGCACAATGCCTTCATTAACCATAAAATGACACTTCTCCCAATTCAAAACAAGGTTAGTGTCTTCACATCTTTTAAGCACTAGAGAAAGGTTAGATAGGCAATCATCAAAAGAGGAACCATATACAGAAAAATGATCCATGAATACCTCCATGATCTCCTCTATGTACTCGGAAAAGATAGCCATCATGCATCGCTGGAAGGTAGCGGGTGCATTGCACAATCCAAATGGCATCCTCCGATAGGCAAACGTCCCCCAAGGACAAGTGAAAGTGGTCTTCTCTTGATCATCCGGATGGATAGGAATCTGGAAGAATCCACTATAGCCGTCCAAGTAGCAAAAGTGTGAATGCTGGGCCAACCGTTCGAGCATTTGATCAATGAAGGGAAGCGGAAAATGATCCTTCCGAGTCGCCGTGTTCAGCTTCCTATAATCGATGCAAACTCTCCAGCCCGTAACGGTCCTTGTTGGGATCAACTCGTTGTTTTTACTCGTCACAACGGTCATCCCTCCTTTCTTCGGAACGACATACACCGGGCTAACCCACTTGCTGTCCGAGATAGGATAAATAATACCTGCATCCAACAACTTAAGAACTTCCTTCTTCACAACCTCTTTCATGATCGGATTTAACCGTCTTTGAGGTTCCCGTGAAGTCTTATGATTATCTTCCATTAGAATTCTATGCATGCAGAAAGAAGGTTTAATGCCAATAAGATCATCCGTGGTGTAACCTATAGCTTTTCGATGCTTTCTCAGGACATGCATTAACTTAGACAATTCAGAATCGGAGAGGGAAGCATTAGCAATAACGGGATAAGTAGAATCCGGCCCAAGAAAGATATACCTCAAGTGACTAGGGAGCTGTTTAAGCTCCACAACTGGGGGTGCTTTCTGAGAGGGATCTCTGCTTCCTCTTTCCAGTGGAGTGGTGTCAGAAACTGGACTCGATGCAATCTCAGTTTGAATCGTCTCGCCATCGACCTCGGTCGAGGCGCATAGGCGTTGACCGAGGTGTTCTTCGGTCGCCTCGCTCTGTCCAGAAAGTGCCTCGGTCGAGGTACTGCTACTGGATCCGAGACTGGAGATCTTCGTCTCCTGGATTAGCTTCTCAGTTTTAGCTCCTGGATCCTCTTCCAGTGCCTTCAAGCTTCGTATATCTGCATCACAAGAAGCATCTATACCTTCCTCCATAAAACTAAAGCTTATAACTCTTTCGAGTGGGTCGTTAATAAGGATAGAGCTCACCAATTCTCTTGATTCTTCTTCATCGTAGATGTTGAAGATATCATCAGTTAGTTGCTCCCCTTTCATTGCTGCAAGTAGTGCGAACTCCACCTCATCACCACCAACGTTGAATTTCAACTTGGCGTTCTTGCAATCCACATTGCAACCCGAAGTTGCTAGAAATGGCCTCCCGAGAATAATAGGTACTGGATAATCTGCGGGAATGTCAAGTACGACAAAATCTATAGGTAGATAGAAGTTACCTAACTTGACCGGAACGTCCTCCAAAATGCCCACGGGATGGGTAATGGAGCGATCCGCCATGTAAAGTCGAATCTTGACCGGCTTGGGCTCTCCAAGACCGATCTTAGTGCATAGCTCCAGCGGGATGATGCTCACGATGGCTCCTAGATCACAAAGGGCTTCACAAGTGACATCCCCAACTTGAATGGGAATGCAAAATGAGCCGGGATCTCTCAACTTAGGTGGCATCTTTTCCTTCATGATTTTGATAAGCTCCGAAGATTTAGATGTCATCCTAACTTCACCAACATCCTCCAGCTTCCTCTTCCTTGACAAGATTTCTTTTAAGAACTTCCCATAGGCGGGCATACCTAAAATAGCATCAAGGAAAGGAATATTAATATGTAGTTTATTCATTGTTACGCTAGAAAGTGTTACGCAATAAGTCTTAAATTTATACTTGTTATAATTATCCTAATTCTTAGCGCACCCGCAGTGTACGGGACGAATGTAGAAAGATAAGTACTCCAAGGTCGAACGCAAAGACTAAGGTGAAATCGAACTAAGTTGTGATTGAATTTAGCAAGGTCTAATCTAAGCAAGAAACGAAGAAATCGCAAATTGTTTTTGTTGGTTTTAGATGATCAAATCAAGGATCAAAAACTCATGCAAACAATCAAATCAAACTCAATCGGAAAATCGGCACAAATAAACGAATCGAACAAAGTGTGATCAAGAGAGAAAGAAAACGGATTCTAGGGGTTGGAAATTCCGGTTATGGCATAATCTCTAGTTATCTATTCATTCTTTGGATTGATTATGATATGTTGGGATTTAGTGTTTCTAAAATGGGATCAAGTACCGGGTAAGTCTCATGATCAACTAGTCCACACCTAAGGTCTCATTACCGGTTAAGTTTCTAAGAACCTAAGGATAGGATTTTAACACAAACCGGATTTTTACCTAGAGGTCTAACCTATCCTTACCGGGTAAGTCTCGGAAAGGGAAGTTCTAAGCAACTATCCTAGCACACTAAATCCAATGGAGGCTTATTAGGCTCACCATTACCTAAGGATTTACTATTTGGATTCTAAGGGCAAGGATTACCGGGTAAGTCTCTCCTAACACTTAGTCTCTACACTAGGACACCCTAGGGTAGGTTAAACTTAGCAAAAACTTAGGGTTTCAACAATTTTATGAACCTAAGGTGAAATCCTTCGAGTCCAGGAAAATCACGGTTCGTTCTACAGAAACCACGGCCGTGGTTCTTCAAGAACTACCCGTGATTCCTAACAGAAGCTACGTCCATAAACAAAAATCATCCAAAGGCAAATTAAGTTCATCCTATCATAGATCTAGCTATAACCTTCCTTTCCTAACCCTAGAATCACATCAATCTAGCCTACAACATTCATATTGGGATTCAAAACAAACAAGCATAGATTCATGGTCTTCATAGCAAGAGAAATAAGAGAAAGAAGATGAACAAATAAACTCCAAATAGAATCCAAATCTGAAGATTGAATTTAGGATGACTTACAACCCTTCCAAAGGAAGGTTCAAGGGTTCAAAAACTTCTAGAAATAAATCCGAAATACAAGATTTAGGTGTGTCTTCTCCTCTCCTCTTCAATGGCAATGGCTCCTTTCTTCTTCTTCTTGCACTTTCCTACCTAGAAAAATCCTTCTTCTCCTTGGAATATATTTTGTTCAAGAGCAATAGAGAATGTGTGAGCTGCTCCCAAAACTACCCCAAAATCCCAGCTACCTCTAACAACATTCAAGGACCACTTTTATAACCAATTTCTTCATGAGCTGGCCATGAGAGTCGTGGCACAGCTGTCACGAGAATCTGGCAAAAACCACGGCCATTTCCACGGCCGTGATTCTCCAGAAACCCGTGATTTCTAACAGAAACTTTGTTTACGCTCAATAGGCTGTGGTTTGGTGTATGGCCTGTGTTGGCAAGGTTCCTTGAGTCATTCTTTGTGCTCTAATGAGTTGGAAACGCGTCCTCTGAATGAGCGACCCTCAAACGCGTCGTTTTGGCTCGAAACTTCCCGAAATACCTACAAAACGCCCAAAAGTCCGCGTAGACGTCTATCTCGACAAAATACATGTTTTAAGTGCAAAACGTATTGGACTAGTGCTAGACAATGCATGATTGAGCGAGAATCTTACCTAAATGTGCATCTAAAACTATGCTATAAATCGTGTTATCATTCATCAAGTCAAGAAACTTACCGAAGTGCTTGTCTAGATGTGCTCTGGCTCTGGACTGAGGGAATGGAAGTGGTGGTTTATATGCAGGAGGTGGAACATAAGTTTATGTCGTTCCTCCTACTTTCTGTTGCTCCGCCTCGGTTGGCATCTCGGTTGAGGTGTTCTTCGACTGGATCTGGACCGAGATGGTCTGCGTCGAGCGAGGTACTGGATCTGCAGTTTTGAGTCCACTCCTCGTCGTTATGGCCATGCACTGGCCCTTAGGGTTAGTTTCCGTCTTTGCTGGAAGCTTCCCTGGATCTCTTGGCGCTTCATTCGCCCTATTAGCAAGTTGTTGTTTAAGGGACTTTTGGGCCCTCGAAAATGAAGTCATAGAATTCTCCATAGCGCTAAGCTTGATCAAGATTGCCTCCAGAACTGCGTCTTTCTTTTCTGGCTGAGACGAACTTGATCCTTGCCCTTGGCTTTTCAATGGAGTAGAAGAAGAAGGGGAAGAGAGGAAAGGATTAGAGGAATCATTAGAGTTGGAGTTTGAATAATTGTTACCGTGGTTTTGATTATTCGCCCTCCAGTTGTTGCTATTGGATCCTCTATTGTTGTTGTTGTAGTTGTTATTTCGGGGACCGTTGTTGTTGTTACGGTACCCGTTATTGTTGTTGTTCCTTTGCCCTGGCTCTTCCTTCTTAGTTTGAGCCATCAAGAGCTCCTTCAATTGCTTCACGTCGTTCTTCAATGACGTGAATTGATTGTTGTTGGGTTGAGTCTCTTGAAAGTTGACTCTTTTAACTCCACCTTCAGCTCCTTGGTGGGTATATTTCTCCATGTGCAAGGCTTGCTTCTCAATGAAGTCCCAAGCATCATCAATCGCCATGTCCATGAAGGTACCGGCGGAGAGTAGTTGGAGATTGAACTGGGTGCTTCCGTCCAGCCCTTTGAAGTAGATCTCCAACAACTCGATCTTTGGAATCCCATGATGTGGGCAATCCAAAAGGATATCCTTGAACCGCTCCCAAGATTTGGACAAGCCCTCCTTGTCCTTCATGATGAAAGCATTGATCTTCCCTCTCATTTCAGCGGTCTTTGAGGGGGGAAAGAATTTGGTTAAGAATTCCGTAGTCATCTCCTCCCATGTGCTAATTTTTCCTGGCGGAAGAGATTGATACCAAGTAAGAGCTCTATCTTTTAATGAAAAGTAAAAAGGTCTTAGCTTGTAGTTGTTATTCTCAATTCTGGAAGGTCGCAAGGTTTCCATCAAGATCTCGTAGTTTTGAAGATGTTGATGCGGCGACTCCTTCTCTAGCCCTCCGAATTGACATTGGCGAATCATGGATAGAACTTACGGTCGAAGTTCGTAGTCATGATCCGCTGGATCTCCTAGGTTCACCCT
This sequence comes from Fagopyrum esculentum, assembly GCA_033239045.1. Taxonomy (NCBI): domain Eukaryota; kingdom Viridiplantae; phylum Streptophyta; class Magnoliopsida; order Caryophyllales; family Polygonaceae; genus Fagopyrum; species Fagopyrum esculentum. The sequence continues at coordinate 24,282,537 of BSUD01000003.1, forward strand.
TGGACGCCTCAGCTGTTGATTCGGGTCCATCCTTTGACCTGGGGTTTGTGGGATTCCTGCAAGAAGAACATCTCGGACTGGAATCCGAGGTGGGAGTACATCGGCCGGGGCGTCAGGTACTGAATCTGCCTCGGTCGAGGATCTACTACTGGATTCTGCATCGGTCGAGGATCAACAGGAGGATCTTCCCTCGGTCGAAGTAGAATCTGATCTCGTATGACTGCAATCTCAGCTTCGATTGCCGCAGTCTTGGCACGATTCTCTTCTTTCTCTTGCCTTAGCTCTTCTTTACTGAGACGTAGCAGCTCCTGCGTCTCTCTCAATTGGGCCGCAAGATCGTGATCGTCTTGTTGGGCCATCTTCGCTTCTCTTAAGCGTCGCTTGTATGTCTTTTCCGGTTCGGGATCGTAAGGAACGATTTCCTTCCCAGCGCGGGTTCTTCGCATATACCTAAGAAAGAACCTGCAAAAGTCGTCACTCAAGTAAAGTGGTTAGATGAAACGGGGCAAGCGCCCCAAGAGCAAACCGTACCGGCTCGGTCTAGACCAAGTCCCCGGCAACGGCGCCAAAAACTTGTTCGCTCCAAACGGTGTGAGCAAGCTTTAAATTTATAACCCTAGACTTAAGCTTAAAACAAGGATGCGAACCCGCAGTGTATGGGTCAATCGTAGTAAAAGCAAGAAAATTCCAGGGGTCGATCACAAGGACTCGGTGAAACAAAGTCAATACGGTATGCTAATGTCAATGCTAACCACAAGAGCAATTTAACACAATCAAAGATGAATAAGAAGTCAATAAAGCAAACATGCAATTCTAGGGATTAAAGCATCAAGTTGTGGTTCCAACTCAAGATCTAAAGATAAGCGGACAAAGCTGAGATTTTTGCGTGGGGAAGGTGTTACTAAAGTGGAGTAGATCACCGGGTAAGTCTCACTACACACTAATCCTAAACCGTAACTCCTATTACCGGGTAAGTCTCAAGGAATCAAGATAAAGAACTATAACCTCAAACTAACACACCATCTAAGGGAATAGAATCAACCTTTACCGGGTAAGTCTCAGGCTAACTCACAAAGATGGGATGGAAGCACACTCAAACCCCAATAAAGGATAAACCTTTATTACCTACACTTATGATTGTTAATACACAAACTAAGGAATTACCGGGTAAGTCTCATCCTAAGCTTGCATTGAACCAGGAAGGTGTAATAAGAATAGGATTTAGCAAAATCTAACACTTAACTCTCAGTTTAAGGTCGGATAAGTCACCTCGGTCAGAAGAATTCCACCCCGGCCGAGATGTTCATCAACCGAGCGAGATGCTTAGGGTTAAGGTTAAAGACTCGAACTTTCAGGATCCTACTGGAATCTAAGATTTTCTATCAATGTTTTTCCCACAACCTTCAGCTAATCACCCTAGAATCACACAAGGAAATTAGCCACTCATCATCATAATGAAAGTATTAAAATATATGGGAAGAAAGTGAATATTTGAACAAAGAAGAATTTAATGAAAAGACTTCAATAACTGAATCAAATATCACAACAAAGCGTTCCTTGGATAGCAATCCAACAACACAAGACAACAATTGAGGGAATTGAAGACAATCTTACAAAACCCTTCAATAAAGCTATAAAAGCTATGAACTTCAATCTTCCTTCAACCTTCAAAAAGGTTCTTCGAAACTCCGAACTGGAGTATGCTGCTGCTGCTGCGTGATAAGCGAGATGTATGCGAGATTTCCAACTGTAAGCGGATGCCGGAATTATGGGAAATCCGACCCTTTTTATAGGAAAATAACTCTCCAAAGATAATAAATCTTAGAAAGATATCTTCCCATAAAAATAGGTAAAATATATGATTCCGCATATCTCCTTCCTTCAGAAGCCAAGCCCAAAAATATAAGATCACTTTCCAAATTTAAAGATCTCCTCCAAGAATAAAATATTCTCGCCGCGTCCTAGGTGTTCGCCTCGGTCGAGTCGGCGTCTCTGGATCGCCTCGGTCGAGATGAATCTACGGTCAACCGAGGTGACTCACAACTGAATGTGAAATCTCTCAAAACTGGTCCAAAGTAAATCTTTAATCCATGGCTATGCTCCCTGGATGTAGCTCCAAATGACTCATGACTCCTTTTGCTCCTTTTTGATGCAAAACGTACCATATTACCTGCAATTACAATGAAACTAGGTGTAGACCTCGATTCTCGCAAAGGTAGATGAAATGGTAATAAAATCACATTATGTACATACAAACATGCAGATTATGAAAGATAAAACGTCCAAACAAATCCCAAAATATAGACTATAATTCATGCTATCACCAGTTATACCTTAGAGGTTCTACCTGGTCTGTTGGATGAGGTCCAACAGAAGCAAGAGACCTGCCCGGCCTTGACAAGGTTTAGAGAAAGGATGTCTCGTACTGAGACACCATAGTTCTCCATGGGAGTAAATGGATTGATGAAGAGTCATGACCACTTTTGTGTACCTGCTGATGCAGATGGAGACAAAGAATATTACGGTACACCCACTGTACGCCTTATTCAGTACATTCAGGTACGAGTAAGATGTACCACGAGATGAGACGATTATATTGTATGAAGCCGATATAACCAGATTTGTGATACAGTGTGTGACCTGTCAGCAAGTCCAGATAGAGTATTTCTGATCTAGATATAAGCCCCATCCACTAACAGTGTAGTAGTAGAATTTGGGAGGACATCTCTATGGACTTTGTTATGGGATTGTGACTTAGTAGAAGAATGATGTTATCTGGATTGTTGGTAACAGATTAATGAAACCGGCACGTTTCATTTCTATTAGAAGGACGTGGCTAGTGAATGAATTGTCTGAGGAGTACACTAGACAGATAGTGAGACTCCATGGTATACCGAGAACGATCATTTCTGATTGAGATGGATGTTTTTACTTTGAGATTTTGGGCAGCAGATTCAGACTGCTTTGGGGACGAGTTTGTACCTCATGACTACACTTCACCCCCTGACAGATGGTCAGTTAGAGAGGATCATCTAGATCTTAAAGATCTATTATAAGTTGTAAGTTGAATGGGAAACGTGGATGGTTATATTACCTTCCATTAATGAGTTTATTATATAACAATGAATGACGTGCATCTTTCTGGGATGGCCCTATGAGGCAATATATATATAGACATAGATGTCGTATATCCTTATGCTAGAAGTGATCTAGCAGTTGTAGTGGAATAACACCTGACCAGATTCAGGATTTTATAGTTCAAGTAACGTGGATTGAAGGAAGAATGCTGGTTGTACAGAGTCGCCAGATATTATATGTAGACAAGAGGCGTTAACCTCTAAAGTTCAAGCGAGAGTTCATGTCCGGCTGTAAGTATCTCAGTTGCGAGACGTTAGACGTGTTAATATGGAAAGGGAACTGAGTTTCCAATATGATGGTTTATTTGAGATCAACCAGTACGGAGAAGGTAGCATGATGTTTAGCTTTTCCTCTGAGATTAGAGGATATCCACCTAGTGTTTCATATGTCTCAACTGAGGAAGTATATACCAGACTCGAGACACCTTGTGAGTTACGATGATTTGGTGGTTGAGTCCAACCACACTTTTGTTCAACATTCGATTACATTCTTGGAATGAGATATGAAACGCTTGCATTTGAAAGACATTCCCATATTGAGGATATGATGGTCGAGATGAAGACCTGAAGAGGCTATGTGAGAGACTGAGGATAGTGTCCTGAGGAACTATCCAGAGTATATGTTGGGACAAACCCATTTGTGGGACCACGAGTAGATCTTAGTGCTATCTTGATGAATGTTGTGCTTATGTGCTTATATGCCTTGATATGTTATTCCATGCTAGTTGTGATGTGATTTATGATCTTAGTAGATCTTGATGTGCTAGCGTGATGTATGCTATAGCTGGAGATGATTACTTCCTCCACGCTACCCAAGTATGATCATAATTATAGCTGGAGATGGTTCTTTCCTCCACGCTATTTGAGTGGGATTATGATTCAGCTGGAGATGGTTCTTTCCTCCATGCTACCTTGATGGACATAGTTCAGTGGAGATGTGATTCCTCCATGCGATATACATGTTTATGGGTTGGCTAGAGACGTATTTCCTCTATGCATGTGATATGTTTTGGCTAGAGATGTGCTTCCTCTATGCCTTGTGATGTGGTATGGCGAGAGACGTGATTCCTCTACGCCTTAGGGTAGCGTTATGGCCCTGTTTCCTGGAGATGATGATTCCTCCATGATTCCTCCATGATTCCTGGAGATGATGATTCCGGGTAATTATTTTTACCCTCCGGTATTATTTGGAGCATTTGGGAGCTCCAATTAATAAAATGTAGTTGAGAGAAATGATCAGGACATCGGCTTAGTCCTAGATATGAAATAATATGGAGAGGCAAAACGGCCAAAAGAGTCGCTATTTCGTTTCTTAACGGCTAAGAAAGACGGCTTATGAATACACGTTTTCCGAGGCACTTGTGGAATAATTATCCCTACAATATTCCAGATTTAATGTTCCAAACTCGAGAAGTTTGGAGAAAGAGGTTCGACCCGCCTTTTGATCGGTTAATGGATAATTATCGACTTTACTAAAGGATAATTATCGTCTTCACTATAAATAGCGGAAAATCCTTTATTAATTCATTTCCTTTCACGTTTTCTCGTAAAAGCTCTGATTTCTCTCAACCTTCAAACTCAGATCTACTCTCCGTTTCTAATCCGATTTCAATTCCGTTTGAGTTTCTGGATTCCTCTCTTCATTCTCTTCATAACGGTACTGAGTTTCTGCATTTTCGAGTATAGGGAGGGCTGGTCGAGCATATATGTCACCAGAACGGTTCCGTCGCTCAGATTCCGATGAATTTGATGCTGTCCATGCATAGCCTGCGTCGTTGTGATTCCGAATCTTCTTTCAGATCGTCAATCGGGTTAGTAACGAATAAGTTATGAATTTATTCGTTTTCCGTACTGCGATTTAGCCTAAATTGACTTTAGGCTTGTCAAATAGGACAATTAGAAATTCCATTATGGTCGTTATATTATTCTGGTGATTATGGGTTGTTTGTTTGATGAAATTTGATGACAGGTGGGTTTAGAAATTGCCTGCGGGCAAAACGTTATTCTGGCGAAATCTAATTAATTAATTAAAGGTTAATTATTAAATTAGGATTAGAATTGAGATTGAGGAATGTTGATTTGATACTACCTTGAGATTTGAGGAATTGTGAGTTATGTTGAGATATTGAGGTTTAGTTGGTTGTGAGGCTTATAGATTGATTATGATCCTTATGGATCCCTTGGGTCTAGATGTGACCTTTATGATTGATAGGAGTATTGATATCTCTTTATGCCTTGTTATTAGGCAGTGCCCCTCTCAGGATTGGAGGTTGATCGTGGTTGAGTTTGTACGAGGTTGAGGTAAGTCCGTAGGACTTACTTAACTACCATCCCTATATTGGGTGTTTGCATGAGTGGTGTGTGCTTTATATGTTTGCTATGATAGCATGAGTTGTCGTTTTTATCGACCTATGTTCTATTGACTGCCCCACTGCGTGGCTGTGATAACCTTTCCCTTTCATCCCGCCGTGGAGTCTGGGAGGTTCTCTGATGTCAGGCCAGACTGGTTTACAGGAAGGGCGCAATCCACTCCCATAGGGTACACGGATTGTGTGACCGATACTCGTACAGTTGGACATTGTACTCAGAGGCGGGGATGTATCGGTCCTCGTGTCACATACTTTCATCTATCTATATATATATATATATACGGTTTTTGAGTGAATGGTCATTATACAAAGATAATAAATGGGTAAATGTGTGAAAGCATGATGATGTGTTTATCTTCCATGATTGTGTTTGTGCTTATGCATTACCTCATATATGTATGGTTAGCTAACGGTTTCATACCGTGTTGTAGATGTTTACAAGTTAGGCGCTGCTGAGTGATCTGGTAGGGTGACAGGCCGAGGACTCTCGTACATTAGGTGGTTGGTTTGGGTTTGTTGTGTTCCCCTCCTTCGTAAGGATGTTCTTTTGTACCTCCTGTGTGAGGTTGTCGTTTTATATACTCGGCTATGTTGTTGTTTTCTTTGGGTTGTACAATTTATACTGTTTTATGTATTTGTTTTATATCTGTCAGTGCCATGTTGTAAGGTCCAGTGAACTTGTTGTTAGGCTAGGGTTAGGATCCATTGTGAGATCCTAGCCCAATGTGACATCCCGAGTCCCGCAGATTCGGGGTGTTACAATGAGGCTGCAAATTATATTAAATTTTCACTTGTTTAGAAAATACTTCTTTGTGCCTAATGAATTTTGTTTCATAAATCTATCCCACAAGCCCATCATTTATAGTTTATCAATGTCTTTTTTCCTATATCTGATCTGGAAATTTTTTGCTTCTGTTTGTTTTTTTATCAAGATGATGAGGGTAAGATGCTTCACTACACCAAACTTACTTGGTGTACGGAGATGTCGAAAACCGACAAACCGTCATGCAAATAGTAAAAACCAAGAGAGATCACAACAAACACTACAAGAAAATGAGCAAAAAGGTAAAAAACAAATTTAAAAAAAATCAGAACAAGCAAATCATGGGAGCGAAGCACACTCGAGGTTGGAAAAATATGGAGAGGACATGGATAGATGAACTAGCGCGGTGTCTCGCCGTCAACAAATAAGATAGTAGAAACCCTTTTTAAGGGGATGACAAACCTCCTATAAGAATATGGATCCCACGACGTTCCCCCACCTAGATAGAAGATCTTCAGAGACCTCGAACACAACCCCGATCAACACAATCAATAGGGGCATGTGACGACGACATCTTCAGGAACATTCGGTTAGAGCACATTCGACAAACGTCTTTAAAAGGAAAGTTTTCCCAATTAAAGCAAGTTTATAGACATCATCCCAACTAATATGTAATTAGTTTACTTACTTCCTCCCAAGAAGACATATATAGAGCATAAAAACTCTTTTTTTTTATGAGTGTTTTTGAAGACTTGTTCAGAGCACAAGCATTTGATTGTGAACAATTCGCAAATGGTTTCAAAAGAATGGGTTCAACATGTTAAGTAAATCCGAATTTCCAACACCTCGTTAGTTAGCACGGCTGAAGATGGGCACATGGGTAATAAATGCACACGTAGTAAATTTGTTTTTGGATAATTGTTCCAATATATGTTGTACACCACTACAAAGTTGTAGAGTAAAAGATTTTGGCTAAAGTTCCCCCCACCTAGGCCCCGTTTGGCAGCAGCTGAAGCAAGCTTATTGAAACTTATCCAGCGGATGCTTTATACTGTGAAAAGTTGCAGCGTGTTTGGGAGGCGCAGCTGAAGGAAGATGAAGGAGCTGAAAGTAGCTTACGAAAGCTGGAATTTTTGGGCTTTCCATCTGCTCCCTAGGGTAAGCTTATGAGAGCTGATAGAGTGCATGAATTTATCGATTCTCCAAGTACCTCTGGGTTTCTGAAAAGCACACAAGTATCGTTCTTCCTCTTCCTCCTATCTTCTTCCTTCAACTGCGAAATTTGTTTGAAGAAGCCATCTTTTCTTGCCCAAAAGTCGAAGGTAATCTTCTGTCTTCTTGTTATTTCTTCTTCTATTCTCTACATTTTTCATTCTCTCATCTTCGATTTTCCCTTCGATTTATCTGGCTTCTTAAAGCTATTTTCCCACAATTTGTTTGATTATTTGCTCGATATTCATTCATGATTCATCTCTTTTATTTTGAAGATGCACTCTCGATTTTGTCTTGCTCCACACAAGTGAAACCCGCGAATTTTTCCTTCTTCATTTAACCCTAATTTCCTACTCGACTTTTCCCTTCTTCATCCCTAATTTTAGGTTGGTTTTTCGTTCATTCCTGTATGAATTTGACAATTTGTATCTGGAATTTGATATTCATTTGTAGAATTGCAGAAATAGCGGCAAACAGAATAATGGGCACACCATATGTTTGATGAAATGTCAAGCTAATTTAAGGGCAATAAACATGAGTTTATTGTAGTTGTATTTGTAGCTTGAAATAACTTAATCCCCATTTTTTGTTTCAATCTCTGCTAATACTTGTTCTACATATGTCAAGCTAAGTTGGGCTCATCAGTTCTTTGATGTCCAGACACAAGGTTGATGGTAATGTTGCTTTCTTTGAACTGTTAAGATTGCAATGTATGTTGTGTATTCTCACTGCATAGAATACAAATATATATTTGCTCAATTAAAAATGTCATTGACCTTGGAAATATATAGAATTGTTGATAGATTACACTAGTTTCTGTTGAAGCTTGTTAAGCATCCACCATTGCTTCCAAAAGATTAACTCAGGTTGCATACTTTGAAGTTATGTATGGAAATTATGAATGGATGCAAGCATGTGAAACAAATAGTCTATAAAAGAACTTGAAAAGGGACAAGTAATTACTTGTCAGTGGTAGTGTATTATTCAAGAGAGCTTTGCTCAAGATGTGAATAATTTGTCTAACCGACATGTCTCTTGGTACTAAAAAACTAGTTTAATATATGATTAGACAAATAGTTCATCTTCAGTCAACTGATTAATTTCTGTTGTAGCTTGTTAAACTCAGGTTGCATACTTAGAAGTTGTGTGTGGAAATTCAAGTATTAGACTAGTTAAACTCATATATAAGACTAGTTAAATTCAGGAAGCATATTGTTATATAAAATGATGAATGATTGTAAAATGCAAGGCACTGTCAAAGAGTCTTATCCACACTTAATTTTGGGGTCTGAAGATCTATTGTAGCTGAACGTTAGACATGGACACTGTAAAATATTGAGACAACATTAGACATGGATACTGTAAAATATTTAGATACTTTTTATTATTTAATTATAAAATCTGTACATTTTCCTTGCCTACTTTTGTTAATGTTAAGAAACTAATTTTTGATGCAAACGTTTTTAGAAGGTAGGAAAGTTGAACAAAGTTAGTATTCATATCCAAAGGAGATTATCAATGATTCATAGCTTTGTTAATGTTAAGAAACTAACTTATGTTATATTTTACTGCTTTTTTTGGTTTATTCTTGGTCAATGTCATATTGGTTAATATATGTTATTGCTTTGTTTTAATTAGGATTATCCATTATTCATGACTTTGCGCATCACATGTATTTTACCGAACAAGATTGTCCAGTTATCCAGTTAGATAAGAAACATTCCAAGTTTGGAGCACATGAAAGACACACGAGAAATTTTTTTTACTGATTTATTGCTAGAGAATGCTTGAAACAACAAAGCGTATACATTGTTCTTAAGCTGAATTTGTACGATTCAAGGCTAGCAAAAAATTGGAGTGCACTTGACAATAGCAATAACTTATTTGCTGATTTATTGCTGTGTTTTTTTGTCCTTTTAATGAAGTTATATTTGGACCTCCATAATCTAGTTGTTACTCGTGAATGGAAAAGGAAAATTATATTTATATTATTCATTAGTGATTTTATAACCAATATAATTTTTTTCATTGCTATTATATTTTTATAAAGATAACTACAAAATAAAATATTACTAAAATAATAATTTAAACTAACAAATTGAATAAAATAACTAATGAAAATTGATAACTTATATAGTTGTTTTCAAAGAAAATGTTGGAACACATGATTTTTAATTACCTTTGTAAATAAACTAATAAATTAAGTTTATTAATAGCGACTTATAAATTTAAAACAACACTTTCATATTTTAATTAATCATATTACAATTATTATTATTATTAAAGAATAAGTCAGAATAATGTTTAACTATAATCTCTATTTAATATTTAAAAAAATGTAAATGGAAGCTAAGATGGATGAAGCCCTTTTTCGTAATTTTACATTTCTATCAGCTCCGATAATCTCGTATTTACCAAACGCTCAACAAGCTTATCAAAATAAATCAGCTAGTTCAATCAGTTACTTATTTCAGCTATTAAATCAGATTCAGCTACAATAAGCTTCAGTTTCACCTTTAGCTACAATAAGCTCGAAGTTCCCAAACAGACCCCTAGATTTTGGTTAAAGTTTCCAAAATTCATTACCAATTCCTTTTCTCAAATCAGGCCCCCTCGCCAACCTCACCCCGCCGGCCGTCGTTGCCGCTGCGGCGCTGCCCGTCGCCGACTCTTCCAGGTCCGCCTCTGCATCTTATCCCTCTCTCACTCTCTGTGCCCCTGCGCTACGGCTTGTCTCCGCTCTGCCAGTCCGCCGCTTGTCTCAGACTCGGCCTCTCTCACTCCGCCAGGTACTGTTTGATACTTTGATTACCAATCTTTTGAGAAATTGAGACTTTGAGTTGCTACTGTTGCTACTGTTCGATACTTTGGTTACCAATCTTTTGAGAAATTGGGACTTTGAGTTGCTACTGTGGCCGGAGCTCTCTATACTGTGGAAAGGAGAGAACATAATCAAACATTAAAGGAAGTTTACAGTGAACAGTGTGAGTATAAAGTGAACAGTGTGAGTGTGGTTGATCTACGTCCGCCAAGTGTTCGATGAAATGTTTTTGGATTTTTTTTATCTAGTTTGATATGAATGTATTCTTACCCTATGCACTGTCGTCCGCCATGTGATTGATGAAAAGTCTCTAGGGATTGTTGGTTTTGATATGACAACGGACGATAGAGGTTTCCTTCATTGTCCTCTTAGGGCATTTCAAGGTTGTCGGGACGGTGTAGAGGGAAGCAGAGGTTTCTCTTGTTTGGTTTCTCATCTTACAAGACAACATTTTTGTTCCGAAGATAACAAAAATGCCATTCGCGACACTATTGGGAATAACCTTGATGTATTTGCGGCTTTTGAGGAGTCCATGGCATATCTTGGGTTGTGGTTATGCTGGCGTTGTATGAGTATGCATGCTTTGAGTCGTGCATGTCATCACTCTGATGGTTCTGTTCGTGCTGATTATGAGGACGGAGTGGTAGGAAGCTACAATTTGGGTATCTCAAAGCCGGTCGTGGGAGTGTCGTCTATTGCGGTTATTGGGGATGGGATGGTTTTTGATGCGGGTTTGCTCGATAAAGTCTTTCGCATTCCTATCACTACTGTGAAGAGTATCCCGCATAGTTGTCTCCTTGCTTTCTCTCAAGCTCTAAAGGGTGCTCTTTAGAGAGTGGTCGCTGAGCCATGTTCTGTGGATGCCTGGGTTTCATTGCTTCTTCTTCCTCGGTGCACTTTACAAGTGTTCAGGCCTTCAAATAGGAGATAGTAGATCAGGGAGTAGAAAGTCTATTCAACAGCAGCGGATCATGTAGTCTCTAGCTTTGTGGGGTGAGGACGACGGTATCGGCAAGCTGGTACGGGGTTTGTTAGACCATTCCGAGCATGGATTTTCGGGGTGTACTAGGGGTACCTCAATGGGTGGTGATAGACCAAGAGTGGGACCTAATATCAAGCAGTGTCTTCGCAAGGTCTCAGATGGACATTTCACGGCGGTTGTTAAGGTTCTGTCCTCTTCTGGTGTGGCTTCGTTTGGTGATGAGACTATGAAGGCTTTGGAGGCTAAGCACCCCTTCAAGTCTCCACCTTCTCGGGTATGTGAGGTTTTGGAATCTCCCCTTGTTGCTGATGTTGATTTGATTCTTAGGTGTATTAAGTCCTTTCCCAAAGGTACTTCTCGCGGGAGGGATGGTCTGAGGGCACAACACGTGTTAGATGCTATGTGTGGGGATGGTTCTGCTATTGCTGTCGATCTTCTGCGAGTGATCTCATCTGTTGTTAATGTGTGGTTGGGAGGCAAATGTCCAGCGAGTTTGGCAGAGTTTGTGGCTTCTGCTCCTCTTATGCCTTTATTGAAGCCTGACAATGGGATTCGACCTATTGCAGTTGGTACTATTTGGAGGCGGTTGGTTTCTAAGGTTGCCATGAAAGGGGTGAGTAAAGATATGACAGCCTATCTAGCGGATTTTCAGTTTGGAGTAGGCGTCTCTGGTGGTGTAGAGACTATTTTTCATAGTGTCAACAGGGTTTTGAGCGAGCGGCATGATGATGGTTCGCTTGCTATGCTTGCAGTGGATTTCTCGAATGCTTTTAATCTTGTTGATAGGACAGTATTGCTCCGTGAGGTGAGGAAGAGATGTCCATCTATTTCTTTATGGGTTGAGTTTTTGTATGGTCAGCCTGCTCGATTGTATTTGGGAGATAGATATATCTGGTCAACTACAGGAGTTCAGTAAGGCGACCCCGTAGGGCCTCTCCTTTTTGCCCTTGTCTTGCATCCTCTTGTGCACACTATCCGTGACAACTATAAGCCTCTTCTTCATGCTTCGAGACGGGTTATTCCCTATAGACATTGTGAGACCATCTTTGGGGTTGAAGTTGTTGGGAGGGGCTGTGAGTACAAATAGTGGTTTTATTAAAGAATTGGTTATGAAGAGAGCTGATAAGGCATTGGAGTTGATGCGTCTTCTCCCGCAGCTTAGGAACCCGCAAAGTGAGCTTCTCTTACTTCGTTCGTGTTTGGGTGTTGCGAAGATGTTTTTTGGCTTGAGGACTTGTCAGCCAGAGCATGTGAAGGATGCGGCATCTTGTTTTGACGCGGGACTCCGTGGGCCGATTGAGGATATTGTGGTTTGTGGGGGTCCTTTTTTCGGGGATCTTCAATGGCGGTTGGCTTCCTTGCCTATTCGTCGTGGAGGGCTCGGTTTGTACTCTGCTATGGAGGCATCTTCTTACACTTTTGTTGCCTCCAAAGCTCAGTCTTGGGTGCTCCAAGATCATATCTTGCGTGACAGTGGGCTATCCGGTATGGATTCAGATTTTTATAGAGCTTTAGATGACCTCCATGTGGCTATCCCAGAGTTCGACCTTTCCAACTTTACTAGTAAGGACACCGTCCCCCCTAAGTCCCAACATATTTTGGCGGATGTCTTTTTGGTAAAATTGTTCAGGAGATGGTTGAGAGATTTGATATGACTAATAGATAGAAAGCAGTTTTCGGATGTCTGCAAGCGCCGCATAGCCAAGATTTTCTTCTTGTCATTCCCATTGATGGACCTGGTCAATGCATGTCCCCAATGGAGTACCGCTCCATTCTCAAGTACCGACTTATGATTCCGCTTTTCTCAGCTGGTGAGGTTTGCCCCATTCCTAATTGTCAGAGGGTGTTGGATGCTTTTGGGGAGCATGCTGTACATTGTAAGGAACTTCCTGGCTTCAAGTATAGATATGATCTGGTTCATGATGTTCTTTGTGATACGTTTAGACGGGCCGGAATTTCTGTAAAGAAAGAAGCACCTGTGAACTTCTTGACTGATCCGCAAGATGGAAGGTCGACATTGCGGCCAGCGGATGTTTTGGTGTTTGGTTGGAGTGGAGGGAAGCATGCATGTATTGATTTGACGGGGGTCTCACCGCTTGTGGGATTAGGGAACAGACCTTTTGTTGTTGGGTCAGGCAGCTTGTAGAGCGGCATCAGCTAAGGTGGCCAAGCATGGAAGAGCATGTGTTGAAAACCAACATGTTTTTCTTCCATTTGCTTTTGACACGTTTGGATTTTTTGAACCCGATGTCGTTGATATTCTCAAGAGGGTGCAAAAGGTTATGCATAGTAATATTATGGCCTCTAGATTTGTAGATGTTGTTTTTAAAAGATTAGGTTTTTCCATCCAAAAAGGTGTAGCGGCGCAACTTGTTGCTCGCTTACCTTCTACTTATATGTAAATAGCTATCCAATATATATAAAGTAAAATGTAATTTTGTTTTTTTTTCTTCCCAATAGTTCATGCAATTCTCAACAAAAAGATTTGACACCAATAAGGTAAATATAGGTTTAATAAATAGCGGAGAGAACATCCCTTTCAAATGTTGTTCCCAAGAGCATACTGTTAGCATGAAATATTGTGATATTTTAGACACGTTTTCTAAGTGTATTTCACCCATATTGGTGTTCATCGATAAAGCATTGAAGCAATTGTGAGTTAGTTTATTTATATTGTCGATATAGAGGTCTACATAAGCTTTGTGTTGATTGTAGGCGAATAAGAGCTAAAACCGAACGGATTGAAGGAGAATGGAGAATGAATTGAGCATGTCTAAGGATTGAGGACACCACAAAGGAGATAAGGAAGATGTTAGGATGAAGAATGACACTAGACAAAGGAGAATTACGAGCTACATACGTTCCACGCCCTAAAATACGGCCGTACTAGAATCCACGCTCTAAACCACGGCCGTGGAACTTTGGCAACACAAGTGTGGAGCATTCCAGAGGGTTACACGGTCATGGAAGTTGTGACAAACCGTGATGAGCTTCCACTCTCTAAACCACGCTCTAAAACACGGGTGTGGAATCCCAAGGAACCGTGATTTTGACGATCTTTTAACGTACAACTTGAAGCCATGATCTTTTACGCAATGGGCTGGACTCATATTTTATCTTGCCCTATAAAAGGACGGGAAGAGAGAGATTCCGTCACCTCCGCTTAGAGACTGCGCTTATCCCTATTGAGATTTCCGAATTGACGGAAAGGCTTACGGAAAGAGTGAAGATTTGGAAGATTGTTCGTACGGAGATTACGTCTTTGTCCCTATGTTTGATTAGAAGACGGATTGACATCCCGTTCTTCGTTCTTATAAAGGATTGTGATTGTTTGTGTTATTCTGAATCTACTTACATCATTGTTCTTGTTTGTGGATTTGAGATTGATTTGAGATTTATTCAAGGTTTTCGAAGGTTTTCATCTTTCATTCTTTTAAATCTTGAATTTGATATCATAATGAATGTTGTTGGCTAAAACCCTTTAGCAATTCTAAGGTGAAGGGTTGATAGTTGTGGCTTAGATGATGATAGATCGATCGTAAACAGATTGGACCCTGAGAGTTAGAGAGAATCGTCGACACCCTAAAATCACGGTGTGTTCTTGAGTTCCACGGCCGTGGAATCTCAAGATCCACCCGTAATTTCCCTTAGTTTACGAACCTTGCTTTTACTTTAATCCAAAGTTAAAGATTTGCTTTAACTTAGTCTTGGCTTGCCTTTTCTAGGTGGTAGTGAAGCCTCAACAACCTCTACCTCGATTCCGAGTGTCACAACCTTAATCGATTTACTTAGTCTTGATCCTTGGATTACAAGTTTAGGTATTTGATATTAATTCTTGACTTTAGATCCTTTCTATACTGAAGCCTCAACAACCTTTATAGAGAGCGCCTTTAGTTAAGTTATATAAAGCCTTGGAACTTCACCGTACATTGCTTTACATTCTTATACCTTTGCAAACCTCAACTCTGTCCTTATATCTTTAGTATATCTTGAGTCGATAGCCACAGTTGGATTTCTTGGATCTTTAGGATTGTTGTTTTCCCAATAATTTACAAAGCTCATACATTTACTTGCTTGACAATTCTTAACTGGATTTAACCCCCCAAATCCCTGTGTTCGATACTCTGGAATTCTTGCTTAACTATATCGATCCGTACACTGCGGGTTCGCTTGCTTGATTCTAGTTTTATAAATTTAAAGCTTATTTGCACGCACGCTAAGTGGCGAACAAGTTTTTGGCGCCGTTGCCGGGGATTTGGTCTAGGCCGAATTCGGTTATCGGTTGTCAAGCTTGGGAGCTTTTCCCTTGTTATTTGATATCTCTTCGAGTGTATGCGCAGGTCTAGGAACAATGAAGACCTCTTACCTCTTGATCAAGAGCTTGAGAGGACTTTGAGGAGAAAGCTTAAGGAAAGAAAAATGGCTGAAGAAAGAGAACGTGATTACCAAACGGAGTTAGCGGAGAAAGAAGCTCAACTCCAATGGAGTGAGAAGACTCGTAGGGAAGAGATGGATCGTCATCAAACGAAGGTTGATGATCTATCGGACATGATGTTCCAAATGAGGTTGGAAATAAACAACCTCAAGGAGAAAAAGAGAAGAAGGAGACCGGGAAGATTGGTTAGAGCCAACTCATCCAATGAGGATAGCGACTCCTCCATGCCACCACTAGAGGAAATTGATCCAACGATCAACGTGAATCCATTCTTTCCACGGCCAGCTGCCAATCGCCGTGTTCTACCTAGAGGTGCGAGAGTCGAATGTATGGATGAGCCAAGAACTCTTGGCCAAAGGATGGATCCAACGCAGCAACCACGCCGTTTAGGTGTGAACTTTGATGCTGACGATGTACAAGGGTTTAGCTTCAACCCTCAAGTTATTACCATTGTCCGCCAAAATCAATTTGGGGGAACAAGCGCTGAATCTCCACACCAACATCTACAAAATTTTGAGATTATGATGGAGACGATGAAGCCAAAGAATGCAACTACCAACAGCTACAAACTCAAGCCTTTCTTCTTCTCCTTGAAGGGGAAAGCATTGTCTTGGTATCAAGCTCTTCCAAGTGGGAAACTTGAGACATGGGAGGATCTTTCTTCGGAGTTCCTCACTAAGTTCTTTCCGCCATCCAAAACGGCGGAGTTAAGAGGTAAGATTAATGCATTTTCTATGAGATCTAACGAAAGCTTGTTTCAATCTTGGGAAAGATTTCAGGATTTGCTATTGGATTGCCCTCATCATGGCATATCCAAGCTTGCGCTATTGGAGATATACTATAAGGGGCTGCATGTGGAGACACAATTCAAGCTCCAATCCCTTTCATGTGGTACATTCATGGACATGAGGGAAGATGACGCTTGGGACTTCATTGAGAAGCAAGCGCGAGTTATTGAGAAGTATTCTCATCGGAAAGTGGAGGCGAATCATGTAGATCAAGGAGCAAAGCTATCACAAGCAGCTCAAACTCAAATCTTTTCTCTCAATACGGAGATTAAAGAGTTGAAGGACGCCATCAAAACCAACTTTCCGAAGCAAAAGGAGCAAGATGTGGGTTATTTAGGCAACAACAATAACCACAACGGGAATGAGAATACAAATTGCAACAACCGGAACAACAACCGGAACAATTAGAACAACAACAACAATAACCGGAACAATTGGAACAACAATAGGGGTTCAAACAACAACAATTGGCGCCCCAACAAACAAAATTCCGGTAATTCTTATTCCAATTCAGGAAATTCAAATTCATTAACTCCACCTTCCTCTTCTTCCACTCCTTTGAAAAGCCAGAGGCAAACGTCTAATGGTGGAAGTACTTCGGGGAAAGAGAAGCCCGATCCCATGTTGGAGACAATTTTGGGCAAACTTCAAGGGTTGGAGACTCGCATCATCAAGGTTGATGATCACATAACTAAGGTTGATAAAGCCCAAAAGGTTTTAGAAAACCAAATGTTTAGTCATGCGGAGGAAGTTCCTAGGAATCAAGGGGAACTTCCAGGAAAAACGGAGGACAACCCAAAAGGATGGGTGATGGCAATCACAACTAGGAGCGGAGTTACAACTACCGACCCACAACCTAAGTTTGTAGAAGTCCCCGTTGAGAAAGAGAAAGAAAAGGGGAAGGAGAAGGAAGATGTCTACGTTCCTCCTCCGGCTTACAAACCTCCCCTACCATTGCCACAATCTAGAGCGAGAGCGCGTCTAGACAAGCAATTCGGTAAGTTTATAGAACTCATGAGCAAATTGCATATTAATATACCTTTCATTGATGCTATTGTAGGTATGCCGGCTTATGGAAAGTTCTTAAAGGAGATCCTCTCTAACAAGAGAAAGCTAGAGGATTTTGGAGAAGTTAAGATGAGTTCGGATTCTTCAGATCTCATCAAAACCATGAAAGAGAAGATGCCCCCAAAGCTAAAGGATCCGGGGTCATTTTGTATTCCCATAGGAGTGGGAGATGTCACGTATGATGCATTATGTGATTTGGGAGCAAGCGTGAGCATCATTCCGCTTGCCTTATACAGGAAAATCGGTTTAGGTGATCCTAAACCGGTAAAGATGACGTTGTACATGGCGGATCGATCCATAACTCGTCCCGTCGGAATTGTTGAAGACGTCCCGGTCAAGCTAGGTAAATTCTATGTTCCAATAGACTTTGTTGTGCTTGACATTCCTGCAGATAGTCCGGTCCCGATCATTCTCGGAAGACCGTTTCTTCCAACATCCGGCTGTATAGTCGATTGCAAGAATGCTAGACTCACCTTTGACATAGGAGAAGAGAAGGTAGAGTTCGTCCTTTTCACTCTAGTGAAGGAATCAATCTTTGATGAGGATATATTCAATATCCATGACGAAGGACTATCTAGAGAGGAGGTAAGTGCTATTCTCTTCAAAGATCCTTTGCAAAAAGTTATTTCTATGAGCCTAATGGATATAGGGGAAGAAGAGGATTGCAATGAGGCAATTGAAGCCTTAGAAGCACAAGAAGAAGTGTGTGAAGAAGAGTTCGAGAAACTCCACGATGAGGCAGAAAACGTACGGATCCACGGTCAAACGGCCTATTCCACGGCCGTGGATTTTACCAACAAAAGCGTGGAGCACTCCAGAGACTTACACGGCCGTGGAGGAAATAGAGCCACCGTATTTACTTTCCACGCCCAAAATCACGGCCGTGGAGAAGGAAGGGATGCCGTAATTTTGGGTGAGTTCGAAGGAAATTGTGTCTCTTCTACAACTTCTTTTGATTCTTCTCCAACACCTTCTACATCCTTAGACACTTCTAAGGAAGCATCGGATGCTCCTCAAGAGCCATTGGAAACTCCGATAGTGATGGAATTGAAACTACTTCCTACACATCTAAGGTACGCATTTCTTGGACCTAATTCTACCTTTCCGGTAATTGTTAGTTCCGACTTAAGCATAGATGAACATAGTAAGCTTATGGTTGTCCTTAAGAGACATAGGAAAGCCTTAGGATATACTATAGAGGATTTAGTTGGAATCAAACCTTCCCTATGCATGCATAAGATCTTAATGGAAGAAGACTTTAGAACTTCACGACAACCTCAAAGGCGGTTGAATCTGACCATGAAGGAGGTTGTCAAGAAGGAAATTCTTAAGCTACTTGATGCAGGTATCATCTATCCTATCTCCGATAGCAAGTGGGTGAGTCCCGTACAAGTGGTTCCAAAGAAGGGAGGAATGACGGTCATCACCAACAAAAACAATGAACTCATTCCTACACGAACCGTAACAGGATGGCGGATGTGTATAGACTACCGCAAGCTAAACAACGCGACGAGGAAGGATCACTTCCCACTACCCTTCATCGATCAAATACTTGAAAGGTTAGCACAACATTCGCACTTTTGCTATCTTGACGGTTATAGTGGTTTCTTTCAGATTCCGATACACCCGGATGATCAAGAGAAGACCACATTCACGTGCCCGTGGGGTACGTTTGCCTATAGGAGGATGCCGTTCGGGCTTTGCAACGCCCCAGCCACCTTTCAAAGGTGCATGATGGCCATCTTCTCGGAATATATAGAGGAAATCATGGAGGTTTTTATGGATGACTTCTCCGTTTATGGTTCCTCTTTTGACAATTGTCTTTCTAACCTTGCTCTTGTGTTACAAAGGTGTGAAGACACTAACCTAGTTCTTAATTGGGAAAAGTGTCAATTTATGGTGAAAGAAGGCATTGTACTAGGACACTTAATCTCTAGTAGAGGGATTGAGGTGGATAAAGCTAAAATAGAGACAATAGAAAAGCTTCCTCCCCCAACTTCGGTGAAAGGGATAAGAAGTTTTCTAGGACATGCTGGATTTTATAGGCGTTTCATAAAGGATTTCTCTAAGATATCAAAGCCGCTAACTAATCTATTGATGAAGGATGCAATTTTTGATTTTTCGCAGGAATGCTTAGATGCGTTTAATATGATTCGGGAAGCTCTAATTTCAGCCCCAATTATCCAACCTCCGGATTGGAATCTTCCCTTTGAGGTTATGTGTGATGCAAGTGACGTAGCTATAGGAGTTTTTCTTGGACAAAGAAAGGAAGGGCGAACCCATGCTATCTACTACGCTAGCAAAACGCTAGATGAAGCGCAGCTCAACTACGCCACTACGGAAAAAGAATTTCTAGCTATTGTATATGCAATTGACAAATTTCGCTCTTATCTTGTAGGTGCAAAGGTGGTTGTATACACGGATCATGCTGCGATCCGGTATCTCCTTGCAAAGAAGGATGCGAAGCCAAGACTAATTAGATGGATTCTTCTCCTACAAGAATTCGATCTAGAGATCCGCGACAAGAAGGGTTCGGAAAATTCTGTTGCGGATCATTTGAGTCGTCTAACACATCTAGAGGACGACCATCTACCTATAGATGACTCCTTCCCGGACGAGCATTTACATATCATAGAGGAGTGCATCGATGTGATCGCCAAAGGTAACGGACCATGGTTTGCTGATTTTGTTAACTATTTGGTTTGTCAGTAATTACCGCCCGGATTATCCTACGCACAAAGAAAGAAGTTCTTTAAGGATGTTCGGGAATACTTTTGGAATGAACCTCTCCTCTTTAAGAGAGGTCCGGATGGCATTATTCGGCGATGTGTGCCAGAAGATGAGATGCAAAGTGTCATCCGCCATTGTCATTCACTACCTTGTGGAGGACACGCTAGTTCGAACAAGACTAGCGCTAAGGTATTGCAATTTGGATTCTTTTGGCCTACTCTATTTAAAGATGTGCAAACCTTTGTTTCCTGCTGCGATGCTTGTCAAAGAACAGGAAATATATCTAGGAGGAATGAGATGCCTCTCAACAACATCCAAGAGGTGGAGATATTTGACGTTTGGGGAGTAGACTTCATGGGACCTTTCCCATCATCTTGTGGTAACCAATACATACTTTTAGCGGTTGATTATGTTTCAAGATGGGTTGAAGCGATTGCCTCTCCCACCAATGATACCATAGTAGTGGTTAAGTTCTTTAACAAAACCATCTTCCCACGATTTGGGACACCACGGACCATCATTAGTGATGGAGGCTCTCACTTCATTGCCCGGCGTTTTGAAGCTCTCTTAGCTAAGTATGGGGTGACTCACAAGATCGCCACCCCTTATCATCCACAAACTAGTGGACAAGTGGAGATCTCAAACCGGGAGATCAAAGGAATCCTAGAGAAGACGGTTTCAAGGACAAGGAAGGATTGGTCCTTGAATCTAGATGATGCATTGTGGGCGTACCGGACTGCATATAAGACAGACTGCATATAAGACTCCCATCGGAACTACACCATACAACCTTGTGTATGGGAAGTCTTGTCACTTACCGGTAGAGTTGGAGCACAAGGCGTTTTGGGCAATCAAGTGGTTGAATTTCAGCATGAAGGAAGCGGGAGAGAAGCGTCTCTTGGACCTAAATGAGCTTGAAGAACTTCGCTTGAACTCTTACGAAAACGCCAAGATCTATAAAGAAAGAGCAAAGCGTTGGCATGATAAGCATATCATTCCAAAGGACCTCAAAAAAGGAGATCAAGTTCTCCTCTTCAATTCAAGGCTTCGTCTCTTTCCAAGTAAGCTTAAATCTCGTTGGACCGGACCTTTTCTAATCAAACGTATTTTTCTCCATGGTGCAGTTGAAGTATGGGGTGAAACGGGCGGAAGCTTTAAGGTGAACGGTCAACGACTCAAGAAGTATACTCCGGAACTCCAAGCTGAAGAGTTCGCGCCCACCGCACTCGTATAAGAGCGAATTTGGTCTAGCTATGGACCTTAAACAAAGTGCTTCTTGGGAGGCAACCCAAGGTATTGCACTTACGTTTTTATTTTTGATTCATAGCTTAGTTTAGATTAGACGTTTTGCTTTGTTTTGCCTTCGATACCTTCCGGTATGCTCGTGTTTTTGTATGTAGGAACAGTGGAAAAGAAAGGGGAAAGGAAAAGTTTAAAGAAAATTGACGAAACTTGGACTTTGAGACATTACAGAGAGTTCCACGGCCAAAACCACGGCCGTGACAGCTACAATGACCGTAATTTTCAAAAGCCTGAGAAAAATCACCAAAACCACGGTTCCGTACATTTCCACGGCCGTGGAAACCCCCGACAGACCGTGATTTTCAAAAATTTTTACGGCCACTATATAAACCACGTTTCTTCACAAAACACACCACAAAACCCAAAACCACGCCCCTATTTCGCCGATTTCACTCCCCATCTCTCAAATCCTCATTCGTTAATCGTTTTTGACGATTCTTTGGCCAAAACTGAAGCAAATCCAATCACCAACAAGATCCAAGCAACAATTCGAGCGGCAAATCACCGGAGAAGGCAGA
Source organism: Fagopyrum esculentum (assembly GCA_033239045.1). Classification (NCBI taxonomy): domain Eukaryota; kingdom Viridiplantae; phylum Streptophyta; class Magnoliopsida; order Caryophyllales; family Polygonaceae; genus Fagopyrum; species Fagopyrum esculentum. Next base: position 24,304,662 of record BSUD01000003.1, read on the forward strand.
ATTCGGATTCCAAAATCCAAAAACCTAGGTTTTTGGTTCTTTCTCTCTCTTTGTCGATTTGGCTTCGTTTTTGATAGAATTTTTAGGAGAACTGATTGGAATTGGACGGAAATTAGTCTAGGACTGTTTGCTGCTGAGTTTGGTGTGATTCTGTGGAGTTTTGAGAAATCACATGCCGAACCACGGTTTCTGGAGAAACCACGGCCGTGGAAACCTTAGAACAGACCGTGGATTTTAACAGAACATGGATTTCGTGAGAAGAGTGTCTGGTAGAAATAAGAACAAAAAGAGGAAAGGCAACGATGCTTCCTCTTCTAGAGCACCACCCGCTGAGCCTCCATCACCTTCATCATCACCATCACCACCTCCCCCTAGGATCCCTACCATCCATGACGATCATCTCGATGCTTTAGAGAGGATCCATAAGAGAGCGGTCATAGGACCTAGGTATCTACTCCTTGAGGAGTTAGAGCCTCTACATGTGATAGGAGACCTCACTTGGCTTTTAGATAGAGCCGGTTTAGTCATCTTCTCCGCTATTCGGGAAGATGCTTATGAGGAGATCACTAGGGAGTTTGTGGTTTCCTTCGAGCACAGTCACGTAGACAGGACAATTTCTTTCCGGCTGATGGAGAGAAACTATGATTTTTCGATTAGAGAGTTTGGAGCCTTCTTTGGGTTCCAGGAGACCTTTAATGGTCGATTCCCTAGTGGCGTGTACGCCAAGGATTTCTAGGAGGAGATTGCGATGATTTATGCCAGCGAGGACCGCTGGCAGCCTGCTGATACCAAGGCTAGATTGATCTATCAGCTAGCCTTGAAGATAGCTCATAGAGTGCTTTCTGAGTGTCTCTTCCCTAGGACGGAGACACCTCAGAAGATCAAGACAGATGAGTTATTCCTGCTCTACAGTATGTTATATGGCAGGCCAGCTGACTGTGCCACCCTCTTAGCTGCTACTATGAGCAAGCTAAAGAATAAGAGGGCTGGCAACATTGAGTATGGTTGGATGGTCACCCACCTTGCTAGACAGTTAGGGGTAGACTTATCAGCTTGCACCCACATCGCAGCTAGACCCCTAGGACTACAGAGCCTCATGACTAGAGGCATCATCTTCCCCACACATAGAGGTCCACCGTATGCTGCTATGCCTTGGGAGAGTAGGACTGGGAGAGGCATTGAGTGGCTTCCCGAGTATTCCATTATGGCTGGACGCTATAACTGGAAGGAGACGTTCGCTGCCATGCATGCGAACAGATTAGTAGCCCCTCCCTATGTTCCACCACCACCAGTTGTAGAGGAGAAGATGAGAGGGGATGACGAGTTTGAGGGAGGAGGAGCTGATCATGACTTTAGTACATTCTCGGATCAGCCGGATGCAGTTCCTGACCTTCCTAGATGCTCTCCCCGCCCTACTAGAGCATCTGACTCTTCCTCTCGCCGTGCTAGTGTGAGCGAGAGGCCTACTTGGATAGCGGATCCCCCTTCATGGTATAGCACTCAGCTGGATTGGATGGGAGCTCCACCGCCTTGGCATGCACAACCGCCACCTGCACCAGCACCTTCAGATGCACCAGCGTGGTACAACCAGCCGCCTGGTTGGTATGAGCAGTTGCCAGAGTGGGCTACCGACCTTTCCGATAGGGTCGGAGCTTTGGAGATCCGTGCAGATGCTAGGGATGCACGAGCCGACGATCTTGACCACATGATGAGAAATGTCTACCGCCAGCAGTTCGGGTGGCACTATGATCCCGGCTTCTCCCCGTTCCCACCACCGCCTCCACCTCAGTGATGACATTGCAAGACCGACTGTTTTAGCCGCTCCACCACAATTTTGTGAGTTCTTTTTCTTTCTTTCTTTTCTTTTTTTTTCTTTTTGAACATTTGGGACAATGTTTGTTCCAAGTATGGGGTGGGGTGTGACTAATAGTTTGTAATAACTCTTACTAACTTTGTATGCTTTATCGAGACTACCTTGCATGTTTCATTCTATTGCTACACGTTTCATTATTGCATTGCATGAAAAAGAGTTTGAAAAACCCATAAAAATTGAAAAATTTTGAAAATTTTGTGCTTCTAAGGATAGAGATGATTTCTATGATAATCACTACTTGTGAATTGAGTTTTGATGACAATCGCATGCTTAAACAAATAGTGAATTGAAAAGGAATTGAATGAGTTGATTATTCCTCTTTTGCAAGTTTCATAATGTGATGAATGTTACTTAAATCATGTTGAGAAATCAAAGTTGAAATCACATGATAAGTTCTTATACTTCTTTTTGAGATGATTAAGGCAATTCGATTTTCTTTCTTCTTTCTTTGATCATTTAGCCCCTCATTGAAATAATGGCCTCCTTTACCTATCCGGGAATTTGGAGGAGTTGATATTTGGCATGTTTGATGTGGGAGGGCCATGAAAGCAATATTTTGCATTCAAAAGAATAGAAAGAAATTATAGGTTTGGGGAAGTCAATCATGACGATGAGTAACTCGGCACCATTCACATAGCCGGGTGTTTGTGTCTTGCCAAAGTCGGATTGAGCGATATTCCTAGCGGATTATGGTATGTACATCAAGGGTTTGAGGCATCTCGTAAAAATGAGAAACGCCAATCTCCTACGCTTCGGTTTTTGTGCACCTCTATCCATAACTCCAAAAGTAAAGTCGAAAAATGAATTCAAAAGAAGAGAGCGAAGCTCTAAGTTGAAAGTGTTGCGGAAACCGCAAGAGAAAAAGAAAAGAGTTGGTTATCCACATTCCCGGATTCATGCACCACATTCCTTAAAAGTTTTCCTTCCCTTTCCGCGTTCTAGACCTTGTTTGAAAGTCCTTAAGATCAAGAGAATGATATATGACTTGGTGATCTAAATTGAAGTTTCTCATGATTGATTTTGATAATGTTTGAAGGTTATGATGTTTACATGGAAGTTTGATCAATTCATGAGCTTTCTTTACTCTTTACTCTTTGATTATGTGTATGAAAGTCTTACAAACGAATGAAGCAAGATTTGAGAATGATCTATTGATTAGAAAGCACATTCATCTAAAAGAAGTTTTGCTTTTGAGAGTATATCCATATTTCATCCTAACTTGAGTTTTAAAGCTTTTGAAAGACCTTGCTTAGGGACAAGCAAGTGGCAAGTATGGGGTTATTTGTTAGCATGAAATATTGTGATATTTTAGGCACGTTTTCTAAGTGTATTTCACCCATATTGGTGTTCATCGATAAAGCATTGAAGCAATTATGAGTTAGTTTATTTATATTGTCGATATAGAGGTCTACATAAGCTTTGTGTTGATTGTAGGCGAATAAGAGCTAAAACCGAACGGATTGAAGGAGAATAGAGAATGAATTGAGCATGTCTAAGGATTGAGGACACCACAAAGGAGCTAAGGAAGATGCTAGGATGAAGAATGACACTAGACAAAGGAGAATTACGAGCTACATACGTTCCACGCCCTAAAATACGGCCGTACTAGAATCTACGCTCTAAACCACGGCCGTGGAACTTTGGCAACACAAGCGTGGAGCATTCCAGAGGGTTACACGGTCGTGGAAGTTGTGAAAAACCGTGATGAGCTTCCACGCTCTAAACCACGCTCTAAACCACGGGCGTGGAATCCCAAGGAACCGTGATTCTGACGATCTTTTAACGTACAACTTGAAGCCATGATCTTTTACGCAATGGGCTGGACTCATATTTTATCTTACCCTATAAAAGGACGGGAAGAGAGAGATTCTGTCACCTCCGCTTAGAGATTGCGCTTAGCCCTATTGAGATTTCCGAATTGACGGAGAGGCTTACGGAAAGAGTGAAGATTTGGAAGATTGTTCGTACGGAGATTACGTCTTTGTCCCTAGGTTTGATTAGAAGACGGATTGACATCCCGTTCTTCGTTCTTATCAAGGATTGTGATTGTTTGTGTTATTCTGAATCTACTTACATCATTGTTCTTGTTTGTGGATTTGAGATTGATTTGAGATTTATTCAAGGTTTTCGAAGGTTTTCATCTTTCATTCTTTTAAATCTTGAATTTGATATCATAATGACTGTTGTTGGCTAAAACCCTTTAGCAATTCTAAGGTGAAGGGTTGCTAGTTGTGGCTTAGATGATGATAGATCGATCATAAACAGATTGGACCCTGAGAGTTAGAGAGAATCGTCGACACCCTAAAATCACGGTGTGTTCTTGAGTTCCACGGCCGTGGAATCTCAAGATCCACCCGTAATTTCCCTTAGTTTACGAACCTTGCTTTTACTTTAATCCGAAGTTAAAGATTTGCTTTAACTTAGTCTTGGCTTGCCTTTTCTAGGTGGTAGTGAAGCCTCAACAACCTCTACCTCGATTCCGAGTGTCACAACCTTAATCGATTTAGTTAGTCTTGATCCTTGGATTACAAGTTTAGGTATTTGATATTAATTCTTGACTTTAGATCCTTTCTATACTGAAGCCTCAACAACCTTTATAGAGAGCGCCTTTAGTTAAGTTACATAAAGCCTTGGAACTTCACCGTACATTGCTTTACATTCGTATATCTTTGCAAACCTCAACTCTGTCCTTATATCTTTAGTATATCTTGAGTCAATAGCCACAACTGGATTCCTGGATCTTTAGGATTGTTGTTTTCCCAATAATTTACAAAGCTCATACATTTACTTGCTTGACAATTCTTAACTGGATTTAACCCCCCAAATCCCTGTGTTCGATACTCTGGAATTCTTGCTTAACTATATCGATCCGTACACTGCGGGTTCGCTTGCTTGATTCTAGTTTTATAAATTTAAAGCTTATTTGCACGCACGCTAAGTGGCGAACACATACATCACTCGAGCTTATTCAAGGAAGAAGCTTAACACTTAAGATTATTCAAAGTGTATACCCGATTACTCCGTATTGTTTAGATTGTATATACCACTTAAGAAAACCAAGACTTTTCACTCTTATTCATGTTATTTTTCCACTTATATTAAAGGTCGGATGTTAATAGATGGTTTTTGGTTACAAGTTGGTGTGGAGTCAAATCATAGATTTGATCAAAATAACGGTTCAAGCTTTCAACTGTTCATGTAGGTCAGTTTTGAGGGAAGTTTCAAACAAAGCTGAAGATTAGAGATACAAGAGAAAATGTCCGTTTGGTGGTGTGTAGATGAAGAAAATGTTATTTCAAAGGCTATTACGGGATCTGTATATTCAATAGTGAGAAATCTCTTGTTTGATATATTTAACTATCTTGATCTTTTCACTCTAAGGTATTTCTTCCATAGTAGACACATTCCTCCAGAAAATACAGTATCCGAGATGAAATATATTCTATCAAACCCTGCATTTTTCCATTGTGGTTCACTAGGTTCTATACTTTATTTTGTTTTTGCTAACATAATCATTTGAATAAGAAGAAAAGGGCCAAAACCCAAACGCTCCCAACTGTAGCTTATCCCCTTCCCCCAAAAGGGCCAAAACCCTACCTACCAGCCGAGAATAGCGGATGAACAACCTACCGCCTGACTCGATAACCCTAGGCGAAGCTCCGTCTTCCATCCTAATGCTCAAAACCCTCGAATCCCGTTTTGTAAAAGATCCTAGATGGCCGGAAAGCCCTTACAGACGTCTCTCCATCGGGTCAATCCACGAGACCAAACCACCCCCCGAAAAGCTTATTCTCAACGTCGCCGTTCATGCAGCTTCTTAAAACCAAAGGACTCGGTTTTTTTTGTAGTGGTTAGTCTTTGCTAGTTTCCTTATCTTTCTGTAAGAGTAAGTGAGACCTGTCGTAAGCCTCTTGCAGATCTTGCAAGCTTAATCGACAGACCCAAAGAAGGACGAATTGGGGCGATTCACCTGTTATGGTTCAGTCCCTCACTCCACATCCAAGTTTACAGATCGAAACATCCTTCGGATCCTTTTGGGCAGTTCGCCGGCCTTTGGGGTTGGCCTTTGCTCCCGAGATGGGTCTTGCTTTCAATGAGGTTTGGATCTGAGTACGGTGGCTTATGCTTCGAATAACAAGCATTTTGTTTCTTATTGTTTCATGGTTCTAGGTTGAAACTCCCTTCTTTGTTCAGATTTTTCTACTAAGATTCTTTGTTGGCGGTTTTGACTGCTTCTCCTATAGTCTTTTCAAAAACCAAATTGGGTTACATCCCTCTCTTCTCCGATTACCTCTGCTTAGGGCTTAACAACCTGTCTTTCTACCCAAAGCTTTCACAAGCTACGGAAGTTGTTCAATCGATCCTAAGTTTCCCAATTACAACTCGCATTTTGGAAAGGACAAGAAATAAACAAAATAAAACAAAAACAATTATAATGATGGTGAAACCCGCCACCAATCTCGTCGAAAAATCACGCCATCAACCACATCTACGTAAACACTTTTGCTTGTTCGTTAAACCGAAAACAAAATCTACATCAACGCTTTCACTTGTTCTTTAAACCGAAAAAACCAAACAAACAACTTTAGATTATTCAGTTCGATCTCCTTCTTTGAGATGCTATTAGTAGAATATGGAGGTTAATACCGTCCTTAGGTCACCAATTTTGTAGCATAACGGCACTGATTCCGGACTAAAGACACCATTATCACCAAAGTTGAACAAAATTGATAATTAAGTTTGATTGTGGTTGCTCGATTCCGGCCTAATGGCACCATTATCACCAAAATTGACTAGCAAAATTGATACTTAAGTTCGATTGTGGTTTGCCTCAAATCTTTACTCCCCTCGTCAATAAAGATCTTTTAAATGATAATCGAATTTATTATGAACAACAAATCAAGTTCAATGTTCTATTAAACCACCATAATAGATGGTCCGGCTAATACACTTACATTCCAAAAAATTTAATTAAGCTTTAAGGGCTTAAAACTTTAACAAACAAAACAGTTTTTCCCTTTTTTTTTTAACCCTAATGCATAAAAAACCCAAAACAATCACTCCCGACAACATAACTCAACCCTCTATGAACAATCTTTTCCACAAATCATCTTTATTTTATCCATCAAGTTCTACACCTTTATTAATCAAAATACCCGTGTTCTGCAATCTCGTCTTTTGAGGTTTGATGCAGTCATTTACTGGCGGTTCCGTGTGTTTGTCGAGAAGGGGGCGTGGATTTGTGATCGACTCCTGACGGCTCGTTGCAGTCCAAATCTGAGGTGTCCACAGTTGTTCCAAAGGCTTCCCTTGTGTACTTCCTTCGAAGATAAACGTTTATGCTCGTTGCCTCCTGCTGCCTGGATCATCCTGCTTTCCCTTGAAGACTTTTTCGCTTTTGGTTTCATTTTGATGTATTTTTGTGTATTCCTTTTCTCCTTTATGTGTCGTCTTTCATGACGGTTAGACCGTCAGCCGATTTTTTCGGCCTTTCGACCCACTAGACGGCGCGCCGTCTATTGGTTTCGAACCGCTTTCCATTTTCAAAATATATATATATATATATATATATATATATATATATATATATATATATATATATATATATATATAATCATTTGAATGTGTTCATTTTTACAGGTTGAGTTTATATCCGTCCAAAATTTTTTTCCGAATACCCTTACAATTCCAGAAGACGATCTTATCTTCATATATAACCATTTGAAATTTATTCTATTAAAACATGCATTTTGTGCTTTGTCTGGGGTTTCATACTATAATTCATTGCTGGCTTTTTGTCTTTTTTTTTTATTTGCTGGGAAGTAAACAGGCGTTTGCTGGAAAATTAGCAAAGAAAGTCAGGAAAAATTGTATGAAGATCCTACCAAACTACAATGTGCATGGACTGATCGAAAAATTACAGATTTTCTCTTATTTTTTGAAATGTATCCTCTTCTTTTTGGTTGCTTTCAAGGTGGGAAGAAAGCAACTGATCTTTCATAGTCAACAAATCGAAAAACATGAATGTGACGCATGGGATCTTAATTTGACACCCTTCTAAAAAGTGGTATTGCATGATTATTATTTTAATTTTTTTTGGAAAAAGGAAAACGGTTCGAAACATTAGACGACATGCCGCCTAGTAAAAATCGAAAGGCCTAAAAAGTTGGCTGACGGACTAACCGTCATGAAGGACAACACAGTAGAAGAGAAACACACACAAAATACATCAAAATAACCCGAAAGCTAAAAGATCTACAGGGAAAAGCAGACTGATCAAGTCAACAGGTAACGACGAGCAACAACGTGCATCTTGAAGGAAGTACACAGGTAAGGAGCCTGGGGAACAACTGTGAACACCTCAGATTTGGGATGCAACAAAGCCGTCAGGAGTCGATCACAAATCCACGTCACCTTCTCGACAAACCGCTCAAACCGCAACCAAATGAGAATATCAAAACTGAGAAGACGATGTAGTAGCATACGAGTATCATGATATATAAATGTGTGTTACTTTGATTGTTAAAAGATTCATGATTTATAAGGAGAAAATTGTTCAAGAGAGTTGGTTAAAAAATTGGTTTAACACAAATAATACCTTTTGAATAGGCAGCTTTGAACTTTATAGACACTTGAAGGGATCGAATGCATTATTTAGTACTCTTTAACCAAACTATTCCCCGGAGGAAAGAAGTTTGTTAAATAAAGGGGTTTGTTAACATAGTGACGGCTCTTGTGAAGAATCATGCTTTGAAGAGGATTATTTTTCCCATGAAAAAGGATTTAGGTCATATGTTTGTAATCGAGATAAGGAGAAAACTTGTTAAGCAATTTGTTAGCAAGAGGCCAATACAATGAGTCCATAAAACCATAAAACCAACAGTTTGATCATTGATTTTAACAACGAGAATTGTTATTTTTATTTTTTCTTATCCCGGTCTTGAATAATATTTGTTGCTTATGCTATTTATTATTTTTATTCTTATAAATTTTAAACTCTCATTTTTGGGTGGTAATGGTATCACTAGGCCGAGAACGGGCCTCAAAATTTGTTACTTACGTTTTTTTTAAGTGTTAGTGGTGTTGTTAGGCCGAAAACGGAACTGTTTAGTCACGCGATTATAATCGGTAGGTCCAAATAGTGAACTTCGATTGTTATTTATTTTTTTAAAGCCTCGTTTAAGAAAATCCGGAAAGGAGCTCCGTTAGAAGCCCGTGGGCCGAGAGAGGGCCGGTAGGCCGGTCGAGACAACCAGAAGAATGAGATTTGGACTTGGAGAGAGTAGAATGGTTGATTAAAAATCAGATCCAGTGAAGAGCTGGAGGAGTTGGTGGTGGGTAGGTTATACCCAGAAAAACCAAACAAATAAACAAACAGCGGAGAAGTGCAAGCCCACAAGACAGGGTACCAAAACGGGTTGAAGAAATCTGGAGGCGGTGGACCGGGTGGCGGTGGAAGCGGAGCAAATGGAACCGGAGAAGAGGTGGTGGACCCAACGCAGGCCCGCGGACGGAGGGAGCGCGAAGAGGCACCCGCGCCAGAGGAAGGCGGTGGTGGCAGTCCACAGAAACTCGTGGGGAAAAGGTGGTGGCCCGGCATGGTTAGGCGGCAGCACAAGGCTGCTAGTGTATTGCCTTGCTCGAAGGAGAGCGTTGGTGGAGTAGTGAGGAGGCAACCGTGATAGGGGGAAAGCGATGGTGGTGGCTGTGCCGTTGGCGGCGACGGTGGATGTACCGTTGGTTGTGGGGTGGCTGATAGCCAACGAAGTCTTGTGGCGGAGGTAGACTGGCGACTAGGGTCTTCAGAAGAAGAGAGGGTTTCTCTCTGGTATTGCATGATTATTGTACTCAAAATTTTAGAATCAATTTTATTAGCATTTCAAGCTATATAAATCCTGAATATTGTCATGGTTGTGTGCTCTTGTCTCCCCCATTAAGTTTATTTTTTATTTTTGTGATTCAAAATTTGACTTTTGTTTTCATGCTGCCTTTCGTCTATTTAGTTTTGCTAATGAACAATATTCTTGTCCAATTCCTAAATAAAAAAAGGTAAAGTATCCATCCCAAACCTAAATATATACACAACTTTAAACTCGGTAAATTTATATTCGCCTCTACTCAGTCAATCTTCATCAGGCTAATGCACACTCAAGACGAGTCCAATTTAGACGCAACTACTAAACGAGTTGAACATCAACGCAGAATAACGACACTGGTTTTGAATAGGAACTTGCATATTGTTTTTTTTTTTCATATATTGTAGTTGAATGTAACAAGGGGCATCATACTTGCCGGATACGTAACCATAAACTATTTTACTTTGAAGTCCAATAGAGCAAATTTAGAACAACAAATATGAGAAATAACATACATAGATCATACTTGCAAGAGGCTTATTCTATGCCATACACAGCTTCATTTTGCCTCTTTATGCAACATCATGTTTTCTTCCCGGCTCAACTCCTAATAAGTTGGTGGCGGTGGTGGTGATGGGTGAACCGGAGGCCTGTATATTCTAGGAGGCAAAACCGGTGTTGGTGGTGGTGCCGGGTGAATCGGAGGTCTCCCTCTAATCGGAGGCAATCTCGGTACCGGTGGCGGTGGTGATGAAACAGCTGGTCGTTCGATATCAGCAAGCAATGGAGTGACACAAATCACGACTCCAAGAAAGAAAACCAGCAAATGCTTGAGAGACACCATTGTACGTGCTGTTTACTACTGTTTGGATGATGAACTGTAACTAAATATATGCCTTTTATAGCTCTTCGTAGCCGTCAGATTTGAAAAACAAGAACTCCAGCCGAAATATTTTACAAATTTGTTCATAGTATACCTAAATAGTTGAAAACTTTGAATGGCCAATAGTTTGACAGCTAGGAGGTTACTTGAGATTTTTCTTATTGTATCAAAAGTAACAATATTTCTCAGGTTTTATCATCTATTTTTCTGAGTTTCGTGTCTTGATTCACCATAAAATTTTATGTGAGAAAAATGAAAAACCCATCTCCCCCCACCAAAGAACGCGCCTCCACGCGCGAGCCTCCCTCTTCCTGGAGAACGCTCTTTCAAAAGAACGACAAAAGCCCTAATCGACGCTTAGCCAAAAAAACCTATTTCCCCTATGCCAATACCCAGAAGCAAGCAATTCGCAGCTCTCCTTCAGATCTGCAGTCAAGAAAATGGCCAATTTTAGTAAAGCTCCAAGCAGACCTTCTGATTCGTCTCCCTGCGTTCAAGAAAGAGCCAAAAAGACAAAGAAGGTGGAGATCCTGGAGAAATCAAAACAGGGAGGGAAATAGACAACTCAATCAAGGGATATTGACGATTGGAGGCTCCCGTCACCACCTATGCTGGAAATCGATGAGGTTTGCACCATTTGTTCCCTATGAAGTTGGGGGTGAGATACCTAGAAAAGATGTGCGAGTTGAGAAAGGGAGATACACCGACAGACCACACCAGACCAGGAAGGTGCCAATAGGGCAGCAGGAGAAGCTGAACTTCAACGAGGCCATTAGCAAAGATCCTCCTTCGGATGAGAAGTTGGAGATCCAAAAGGACAAGGACGTCTATGTCGAGTCCAAAGCTACAAAGAACATAACCAACCCCAAAGGTAACACTGTTGAAACAAATGGTATTGAAAACTACCTGAATAGCTTAACAAAAGTCAGAAATGACTTTAACAAGCTGAACGATGTATCCCTCATGGGATGCATCCTTGGTGAACCCAGTGACACTACCAAAACTCGACTATTGAGCGAGTGGAAAAATGTCAAAGGAGAAATCAAGATCTCTGCTAAACCCAACTATTGTTCAAATAATTTGATGAAGTGCTTCATCACTAGCATTACAATGTTGATTAGTGGTTGGTATCTCACTTTGGACATTATCTGCAGGTACAAATTAGCCCATAAAAACAGAAGAAATCAGAAGCTCGGTTTCCAACTTCACTATCGAGCAAGTACTCGTCTAACTCCCCTTTTGAGTAGAAGGCCCTTAATATGTGATTATTGGTTTATCTTGAAAGTGATAATGATGGTAACCAGTAATGATGTTGAAGAGATTCTTAGTATAGCTAGTAGGATAGCTAGTGTATTGCTAGCTGTCAAATTTGACAAGCATGAACTTGTAATTGTTAAATATTCTTGGGCTAGGATGCTTATTCTCCCAGAAATCCCCAATAGATGGGCTACATATAATACCTTAAAATCATGGCTGGAGTATTGCTTAAATTATGTGTTGCAGTGCTCCATCCCTAGAAGTACAGAATCGAAAAGTGAGTGCTATCACATACTGGATACTAACCGCTGGTGGCTCTCAGTCTATAAAAGTAGAAGAAGAAACCAGAAGCTCACCACCTTGAAACCGTATCGAGTACTCAAAAGGAGCATTAACTGTACAGTGCCCAAGGTAAAGGACAAAGAAACTAAACATAAATATTTTAAGTTGACAAATCCACAAGGGAGGATAATCAAAAGAAGTATGAGCCTGGAAAATGTAGCAACTAGGATAATTAACAATATCCATGTAATTTGTGGAATGAAAGGAGCAATATGTGTTGATGCGCTCGAGATAAGGGAATCAACTACGGTACTAGTATTTATCTCATGGGAGAAATATATAGTAATGGTGTGTATACACCAATCCTATAGTTATATAGTATATCTATGCAAAAGGATAGTAAGGACCGTGAAAGTGAGAATTTCCAGGCATAGCAATTTAGCAAATCAAAGCTGCGGGGTTTTTATACTCGAGAAAGCAATTCCTAGGACCGGTACGATAAGAATTTACGGCACCACTAGTACTTATAAACAAAACCCATTACACAACCAATTGATCAAACACCGATGGGCTATGCTAGATCAACCAAGTGGGCAAAATAAACGACGAAAACCCAGCCTTTTCCATACAACGATAATAAGAGGAAAGGGGATAAATAAAAAAAGACATTATAAATTAAAGTATACCAAGATGCCTAGGAGATCCGAAAGGATAAGGAACCAACAGTTATATCTGACACTTACAGTCTCTGAAAGACAATATAAAGCAAATAATAAGCAGGGAAAGACCCTAACACTATATTTGAATACAACTCTAAGTAAGACTGAATGCAAGGTGATTCGTCATACTACAAAAGCTTGCCAGTCAATAACGTATGGTCGATTAGGTAACAACGATGGCGACCTACCATCAAACCTCCATATTAAGTATATATGAAGATAGCATTTTGGAATTGCCGTGGTATACGAAAGAAAAATTTTTGGACAGACATCAAAATAACAACCCAGAATGAGCATATTGATATGCTAATGCTAGCAGAGCTAAAAACAAATATTGAACCCCCTGAGACATGTTGGCGAAGTGCGGGGTTTGATAGTATATGTTTCATCCCATCGGATGGTTTAGCTGGAGGGCTATGCCTTCTCTGGAAAAATAATTTAATCTACAATGAAAAAGTAGAACTTTGCCATAAGGATAAGAGATTTGTTATAGTGGATCATATAAATTTCGGAACAAACTTTAACATGGCAATTTTCCTAATATACGCCCCCCCAAACGAGAGACTCAAAGAAGAATTTTGGTCCAAAGTAATAGAAGCTATTAACGCACAAACTAAACCAGTACTCCTAATGGGAGATTTTAACGACATCCTCAATCCGGCCGACAAGTTGGGAGGTGCGCCGCTAAGATCAAATAGATTCCAAAGATTACAAAATGTAATACAGGAATGTAACCTTGTAGACCTTGTGTCTAAAGGGAATGAATTCACATGGCGGAAAAGAAGAGAGGGTGACAATAATACGTATGAAAAACTCGATAGAGCAATGGCTCACAGTGAGGTACTAAACGCCTATAACCTCATCCATGTCTGGAACCATGCGTTCACATCATCTGATCACTGTCTCACTACAATAGAGATTAATAATGAAAGGGAAAGATATAAAAACAAACCTTTCCGATTTGAACTTATGTGGGCTGAAAGAGACGATTGTGAAAAAATTGTCAAACAATGTTGGAGAACACAATTCCCGGGGACTCACATGTTCAACCTAGTTAGAAAATTAAATTTGCTTAAAACCAAACTGAAAGTTTGGAGCAAACGAAAATTTGGAAACATAAATAAACAAGTTCGTGAAACGGACGAAATCATTGGAAAACTACAAAAGCTAAATTTCCGGAATTTTACTAATCAACAAAATGAGAAACTAAATAGATTGATCAAAAAGAGAGAATGTCTAATTGAATTCCAGCAGAAATATTGGATGCAAAGAGTTAAATCTAAAGCCCTAGAGTGTGGAGATAGAAATACAAAGTACCATCATCGTAAGGCAACAGGAAGACGAAATAGAAAGTCTATTACCTTCTTTCAAAAGGTAAATGGCACAAGAGTAGACATTGAGGAGGAAATCAACTCTGAGTTCATTATGGACTATAAGGATCGATTTAAGTCTAATCGAATTAACGAGTCCAACATGGTTCAACACCTAGATGTCCTCACCAAGGAAATTACGGATAGTGATAACATGGAACTTACTAAACCTGTTTCGAATGAGGATATCCGAAGAGCTGCCTTTGATATTGGCAGCGACAAGTCCCCGGGTCCAGATGGAATGCCTGCCGGCTTCTTCCAAAAGTATTGGGAAATAATAGGACCGGATGTAATCCGTGCGACAAAAAGTTTCTTCAGCTCCGGAAGAATCCTAAAACAAATCAATCATACCTTTATTACTTTAATACCTAAAGTGGATAACCCGTCCTTAACTACCCACTATAGACCGATAAGTCTATGTTCAACTATATATAAAATTATCGCTAAAATTTTAGCAAATAGACTTAAGATTGTGCTGCCTAAATTAATCCACCCGCTCCAAAGTGCCTTCACACAGGGTAGATCAATTCACGACAACATTCTCATCGCCCATGAGATCTTTCATGGGTTCAGAGCTAAAAAGGGAAAGGAGGGTTTCATGGCCGTGAAACTAGATATGGAAAAAGCATATGACAGGGTGGAATGGCCATTTATCTTGGCTGTCCTCGAAAAATTTGGATTCGAACCAAAATTCGTTAGTTGGATTAGAGAATGCATTACTACGGTCTCGTATTCCATCCTAGTTAATGATAAACCATCAGAAGTAATATATCCCGAGAGGGGTTTACGGCAAGGAGATCCGCTCTCACCTATGTTATTCAATTTAGGAGCGGAAGTTCTAGCAAGGAACATCCAAAAAGAATGTTACCAAAATAAAAAGATAATTGGATTCCCAGTCACAAGAGGGGGTACTAATGTCCCCTTTTTAGCCTTTGCGGATGATGTCATCATATTCGCCAAGGCATCCTTAGATGCAAGCACAAAAATATTGGATATCCTAAATAGATATTGCCATATATCGGGACAAAAAGTTAATTTCCATAAATCCTCATTCCAAACCACCAGAAATGTAGGGTGTGAAACAAAAAGACAAATTCAATCAAAAATCGGAATCACTGTCACAGAAGAGTTGGAGAAGTATCTAGGGTGTCCTATTATTAATGGAAGGGTAAACAAAACCGTCTTTGAAGATGTAATAATAAAATCTAAGAAGCAACTAACTAAATGGAAAGCCTCCACACTTTCACAAGAAGGAAGAACGATTCTAATCAAGGCCAATCTGAATGCTAAACCAAATTATATCATGCAAAGCTTCATGCTCCCAGCATGCATACATAAAGAACTAGATCAAATCAATCGTACTTTCTTTTGGAACAAAGGACCTAATTACCACCCCCTCATCAGTTGGGACAAAATCTGCAAACCAAAAAGGTGTGGAGGAGTGGGTATTAGAAAAGCAGAAGATATGAATAAGGTCCTCCAAATGAAATTACTTTGGAAAATTATGGAAGAACCTAACAACATATGGGTCAAAATCATAAATGAAAAATATCTCAAAGACTCATTCTTATGGAACTATAAAACTCAAAAGAACACCTCCTGGCAATGGAGAAGACTAATGAATCTCCGACCTGAATTTGAAAATGGATTCCGATGGAACGTTGGGGATGGTAACACCGTTAAATTCTGGAAAAACAAGTGGGTGATTGACCAGCCGCTTATCAAACTCCTTGAGAACAAAAGTAATATTAATGACAATGAAGTAGTTAGCAATTACATAATAGAGAACAAATGGAATATCCAGAAACTGGATATGGAGTTAGGCAATCTACTCCCACAAGAGGTTATGACCGCAATTAAATCATATCAACTCCCGAAATCATTTATTCGAGATCGTCTCTATTGGGCTGCCTCGGATAAGGGATCGTACAATACAAAATCAGCCATGGACCTCATCCACAAAAACAAAGGGATTATTAGTGATTCAAATGAATGGATTTGGGAAATGGACATCATGCCCAAAGTTAAAAACTTCATTTGGAAACTTTCCATAGATGGACTCCCAACCAAGGAAAATCTGGAAAAACAAAGGGTGCCAGTGCCCATGCATTGTACTCTTTGTAATCACCCATATGAATCAGCAAAACATTTGTTCTTCAATTGTCCTTTCACTTTTGAGAACCTACAGAATTCTACTATCAAGACCGAGCTCCAGCGGGTAAACTATTCTAACCAAAAAGTGGCAAGTATGGTCACCTGTGTTAAAAGTAAACTAGATGATAATCAACTGATCCAACTAGCAGTTACGTGGTGGAATGTTTGGACTGAACGAAACCAAATTATCTTTAACAATAAGAAATCTCAAAATATTAGGGAACGAGTACAAGATCAAATAAGGTGCTGGCAGGATGCGAATAAAAGAAAGAACCAAACAAAACAAAATGTGGTCATAAATAATAGAAAAACTAAAAATATCAAATGGCTAAGACCTGTGAATGGATTTGTCAAGTTAAATTTTGATGGATCTAAACGCGAGTCCGGGGAGTCAGCCTTCGGGTTCATTCTAAGAAACGAACATGCATCAACCATCTCCCTAAGCTACGGACAGTGTGGAAACACATCGGTCCTTCATGCTGAAGCATGCGCGCTAAGGGAGGGGCTGA
Source organism: Fagopyrum esculentum (assembly GCA_033239045.1). Classification (NCBI taxonomy): domain Eukaryota; kingdom Viridiplantae; phylum Streptophyta; class Magnoliopsida; order Caryophyllales; family Polygonaceae; genus Fagopyrum; species Fagopyrum esculentum. The sequence goes on from BSUD01000003.1 coordinate 24,321,565, forward strand.
TCAGAGCATGTGATCTGGAAATTAATAAACTTGAGATTGAAGGAGATAATCTTACAATCATCAATTCCATTAAGCGAATGTGGAAACCCCCATGGGAAATTGATCTTATCATTTCTGATATCACTAATATTTTGGTTAGTTTCCAGCAGGTTAAGATACAACACGTTTTTAGGGAAGTCAACAGTGTTGCCGATAAGCTCGCAGATTTGGGACACGACTACCCGCTAGGTTGCGCTTCGATCCCCTCTCAGGTGGTGGATTTCATCCGAAAGGATGCTCTAGGTTGGAGAGTCTCGAGAAGATGATCCAGTCTAATCGCTTACCATACAGTATCAAAAAAAAAAAAAAAAAAAAAAAAAAAAAAAAA
>BSUD01000003.1:24321941-24336818 GCA_033239045.1 Fagopyrum esculentum
AAAAAAAAAAAAAAAAAAAAAAAAAAAAAAAAATTTTATGTGATGTTTGAAAAATGGCCTGCTTGTTTAGATGAGGTTATATCTGGCCAGGATGATGTTATGTATCTAGATAGATAGCATGTGTTTCTTGTTCTTTTGGTTTTTAATCCCTTAAGTTGATACAATAAGATCAAAAATATTCAGTATCTCACATTCAATTTTATACGAGATGAAATGAACTATTTACTAATTTTAATTGTTCAATGAAAATACACAACAAAAAATAACATATTTACAAGAAAACATAATGTAAAGCATTGTATGTATTTGATAGAATTGTTATAATCCATATTTACAAGAAAACATAATGCTTCGAATATTAGCTAACGGTTTTATACCGATTGTTGTAGATTGCCTTGCAGGTTAGGAATGCGGCCGAGAGATCCGGAAGATTGGGCAGCCGGGGTTCCGTACATTTTTAGAAGTGGGTTTTGGTTGGAGTCGGGGGGTGTATTGTTCTTTGTTCATGTATATTGTATGTCGTGTGGTGGCATTTGGCCTTTGGTGTTGTATATCGGTTGAAGTCTTTTTGTTGCATCCTTCGGGTTTCATTGCATTGCATAAAAATGTATTTCGTTTTGGCCTTTATTTGTGTCTTGTTGCAAGATCCGGTGAAATTGCTGTCAGGCTAAGGGTCGGGACCCATTGTGAGGTCTCTGCCCGTGGCATTCCAAGTCCCGCGGATTCGGGGTGTTACATCCAAAATTTTATGTTTTTTGTTTTCCTTCTTTGCTTGTTGGTTCTTGTGCAGTTATTATTCAGGCTTTTGTTTTCTTGTTCCCATTCTACAATCCGATTTAGAGCTAATGATTTGATGTTTTGTGGGATCTTTGTTTTGTTATGAACTGATTTCGAACCATCCAAATATTCCACCAAATGACAATAAGGTATCTTAATTCAGAAGGTGTAATTGTTCCTTTAAGTTCCAAAATAACCTCTGCAATACTCTTATTGCCCAAGTCATAGTTCGGTAAAATGGTTGATATTTTGTTGTTTTCGATAGAAGTTACTATATATGGGCATTGAAAGAACAAATGTTTTGCACTTTCTATATGATGATTACAGAATTCGCAGTTCGTTACAGCTGGAATACTTTATCTATCAAGATTGAGCTTAGTAGATAAGCCATCGAGAGTTAGCTTCCATAGGAAATTTTTTATTTTGTGCAAAACGTCAATTTTCCATATCCACGTCTTATCCATGGTAACTCCCACTTTCTTTTCTGAATCATTTTCATTGCCGATTTGGTCAAATACCATCCTTCATCATTTGCCGCCCACTATAATATATCCCTAATCTCATTAGTGGGGAGGTTGTAATTTTCGATTTTCTCACCGATGCTATCACGATGCTATCACGATGCTATCAGACAATATTGTGTTTAGTCGGTTTAACAAATCATGATTCCATTCCTTATTTGCAATATACGAATGGGTGATTTTGTTTTGGTATATCATGTCCGTATTAGTCACTAAATCTATGAGTGGTTTTCCATATACTCATCCGTCCTTCCAAAATTTAATTGTTTTTCCATCACCTACTCGCCATCTAAGCCCCTTTGTTAAAATCTTCTCTTAGTTTTAGTAGTTTCTTCCATTTCCACAAAACACTAGACCCACATTGATAGTTCCAAAGGCATGAGCCTTTAAGGTATTTTTCTTCAACAATTTTCACCCAAATATTATCCGGTTCCGCCATGATTTTCCACAGAAGTTTCATTTGTAGTGCTTTATTTATATCTTATACTTTTCTAATTCTAGTTCCTCCTAGGGATCTTGTTTTACAGATTTTGTCTCAGTTAAACAATGGGTGAAAGTTAGGACCTTATTCCAAAAGAAATTTCTATATATTGATTTGATCCAATTGTAGATAAATACTAGATGGAAGCATGAATGTGTGCATTAAGTAACTTGGTTTTTCATTGAGAGTTATTCTTCCTTCTTGTGACTAAAAAGGACGCTTTCCAACTAGTTAGTTGCTGCTTAGTTTTATTGATGACGTAATTAAAGATATCTTTGTTGACTTGTCAGTTGATAATAGGGCATCTGAAGTATTGTTCGAGACTAGTCGTTGCCTTGATCCCTAGTAATCCATGGATTCTTATTATGTTACTTTGATCGATGTTCACGGTTGTTTGGAACGCAATTTGTTGTAATTTATGACTTGTCCAGATATATCGCAGTAGTCTTTTAAAACCGAAATGATTTTGTTGCTTGCTTCTACATTTGCCTTGGTGAAGATTATAGCATCGTCAACAAAGGCTAGGAAAAGAATTCTTGTCCATTTTTAGTGATCAGAAATCCCACAACCCTAGGATTATCAATTGCCAATTTCTGTATAATTCTGGTCATTACCTCCGCACAAAGGTTGAACAGAAGAGAGGAGAGGGGGTTACCTTGACGAAGTCCTCTTTGTGGTGCAAAGATGTTGGTGGGGGAGTCATTAATTAAAATGGAGTAAGAGACTGTAGAGAAACATTCTTGAATTCATTCCCGAAATTTTTCTCCAAAACCGAATTTTTCTAATACAGCTTTCAAAAATTCTCATTCTACTTTATCATATGCTTTCTCTATATCCAACTTGATGGCCATGAAACCGTCTTTTCCTTTGTTTTAAATCCATGAATAATTTATGAGCCATAAGCACATTATCATGAATCACTCTATTTTTAATGAAAGCACTTTATAATGGATGTATGAGTTTAGGAAGGACTAAACTTAGTCTTCTTGCTAAAACTTTTGCAATTATTTTGTACACAGTTGAGACTAAACTTATAGGTCTGTACTGGGAAGTTGTCAATGGGTTGTCTATTTTAGGTAGAAGGGTAATAAAGGTATGATTGATTTGCCTCAGCATTTTTCCGGTTTTGTAGAAGCTTTTGACAGTCCTGGTAACTACTGGTCCAACAATATGCTAATATTTTTGGTATAAAATGGCAGGTATCACATCAGGGCCCGGTGGTTTATCACTTCTAATATCAAAGAGAGCATCCTTAATTTCCTTTATAGAGAACAACGATGTTAGATTAGTGTTATCAGTTACAGATATTTCTTGTTGGATAACTTGTAGTTGGTTTTGGAATTTTTTTTTTATCGATTGTTGAGGCTTTGAATCGGTCCTTATAATCTTTTAGAAATTTGTCATTGATATCACTCTCTTTAGACAACACCACACCTGTGATCATTTTTTTATTCATTCTACCTGTTGCTTTCTTGTGATGGAATTTACTGTTTTTGTCACCTAGTTGTAGGTTTCTCATTTTGCCTCTTTGTACCCAATACTTGTGTTGATAATCCACTAGGCATTCCCGCTTCCTGTTTAATCTATTAGTTTTGTCATTTTTGGTTTTGTCAAAACACGCATAAGTCTGTTGTTGTAGAATTTCGAGTTCATCGTCCATATTTTGTAATTGTTTGTATATGTTTCCAAATTTAATTCGAGTCCACTCCTTTAGTTTTTGTTTAAGCAGATTTGTCATTTTCGCATGGTTGAACATACGTGTGATTGGGAACTGTGTTCTCCATACTTGTTTGATAAGGTTCTCACAATTTTGCTTTGCATCCACATTGTTTCAAACCTGAATGATTTATTTATGATGGTTGAGTGTGTGTTTTGAAGTTGCATAGATATTATACAATGGTCTGATGTTGTAAAGGCATGGTTTCTAGTGTGAAGCCAAGGATATTCCTTAATAGTTTCGTGAGAGGTCATTATTCTATCTAATTTCCCGTAAGTGTTATCATCTCCTTCTTTCATTTTCTGTCATTTGAGCAAGTTACCTTTAGTAGGAAGATTTCGAAGGTTAAGTTGATGGGAGAATTATTGTAGACGGTCGAACTTGCTATTAGTTAAGAGTGCCCCTCCTTTTTTATCCGAAGGTCCTAGCAACTCATTTTAATCCCCGATTAATATCATCGCCATGCTAACATTATTCATTTCTACCTTAAGTTGTGCCCTTTCATTTGTTCATTAGGAGGATCATAAGTGAGGAAAATCATGGTTTTGAAATTGGTGCAGGTATTTAGGTGTTTAACCATAAGATATCGCTCTCTGAATTTCACAATCTCAATTTTTCCCCTTTTAATTGATATTCTTTCCATAAAAGACAAAGACCCCAACAAGGCCCATAGCCGTAATGAAATTTTTTTTTTTTTATCAAATCCCATTTTCAAACTATTTCTTCCGATTCTGCCTTGGTTTTCGTTTCAACTAACATTATCATTTGGATGTGTTCATTTTTACATGTTAAATTAATATTGGTCTAAATATTTCTTTCCTTCATACCTCTGCAAATCCAGAAAGCGATCTTCATTTATGAATTATGATATATGTGGGAGGCTTGCTTCCCTTTACTCCAAACCTATTTTCGTAAATATTTATTTTTTCGGTACTTGAAATGTTTCTAGAAAAAGAATTGTTTCTAAAACATTAAGGCTTGGGACGTTGAAGCTCCCATGGCGAAGATCCTTGTTTTCTAAATCCTTCCACTTTAGTTAGTGCAAAGTTAGTATATTGTTGTTGTTTGCAGTACCACTCTTTGTTGGGATAGATTTTACATTTAGATTTATACTTTTAAAGTCAGAAGACCTTTTCTTGCTACCATACTGTATGATTCCCTTTCATATAATAGGCATTTTAAGCTTCTTGATAATCTTATGATATTGTATACTCTTAATGATCCTCTAATCACCATGCTTATTTGAATTAGACTTCCGATCCCTTGTACTCTGTTTAGAAAATGGTACAAGTTCATTAATTTCTATTTCACTTCGAACTTGTCACTATTTATGATCTATAGGATTCATAGTTGACGGTACTCAAATGAAAGGCAGTAGTAAATTGTTCGAGATTATGTTCCTTGTTTGTGTTGGTTCGTCAATCTTCAAAATGATCCACTCCTGCCCTGTTGGTTCCTGTGTGACAGTGACCACCTGCGCCCAAAGAAACCATTGGACATTAGAAAGGAGATTGTAAATGATCTGGATTTCTATGCACCAACTGCACACATAGAAAACCTTGGACAGTAGTGTAGTACATTGATCGGAAAATGACATCATTACTCTTCATCAAGAGATGATAATTACATATCTTTGTTTGTAATTGACTACCAAAATTTGTTCTATTGCTGATCTTATCTTCTCTTTCCTTGCAGCTGAAGAAAAATAAACTTCTAGAGCACCAAATAGCATGATATTTTATAACCATCTTGCAAAAAAGAAGATGTATTACTCCATTTATTTGTGTTTGCGTCTTTTCGTAAGCTGTGATCTTTATATGTCCATTAAATCTGAGAAACATTGCACTACATGCTGCATAAATTGAGCTACACCGGATACAATTACAAGAAAAGAAATCAAGTGAAAATTGTCTCTGCACATTAAAAACCAGTTTTTCAAGCAACTGAAATATTCTGCAGAGGACACTGAGACTAAGATAAACTTTGCAAATCATCAATTGGTAGTACTTATAATCGTTGTTCTGTTGTTGTGTGTTAACTGATGTTAAAATGTTCATAAAAATCCTTTTATATGATCAGAGGATGACCAAATTCCTACACCAAAAGCCCGCTGGAAGAAAAAACAAGAAAATAGGCAGCTTGCATACATCGAGAATGGGCAAAGATGCCTTATTCTAGTTAGCTGAATCTTAGTATGCAAATATAAATAAGTGTCTAATAGATATATGGACCTGTAAAGCTTGGTTTTATAGACAGAAAACAGAAAAGGCCATCTGCAATAAAGTATGCCAGATTCATGAACAAACACAACATGATGATTCAGATTCGTCCGAATAACAAAGACACATAAAACACTACCCGCACATTGTTCATTGATTTCAAAATTTTGGAGAAAGAACTCCATAATACAAGGTACGGTGTTTACATTAGTAAAGACAGAAAAGCATGCAACGCATGAAAATGCCTTCCTACTTAGTTTGCACAAACAAACTAAAGAACAACACCTAGACACGATCTTAGTAGAAACTCGCAAGGTGAAGTGATCCAGACATACTCTGGATTTACACAAAAGATTGGATATCGTTTAACCTAGTTGCACTTCTGCTTCTTCTTTTCCTTCCGCTTGAAGGATGTTGTGTCTTCACCACCCCTGTCTCTTCCCTAGACTTGAGTCAGAGTTTACGGAGTCTTGATTGACTTCCATCGTATTCATCAGCTTATTGACCGTGTTGTTGGTCTCAATGGAATAGAAACAACGTTTCTGAGTTCCTTTACCCTTAAACAGTAATGCATTGAACTCAACCACAATAAAATCATCACGAGGAATGTCTACTTGTTCATCATCTTCATTGAGCCTCTTTTCAATTTCTTCAGTTTGTGTTCTCATCTCTTCATCCTCTTGCATAGGAACAATAAGGGGAAGTTTAGACTCATTTTGTTTCAGTTTTAGCATCATTAGGGAAGATGCCCTCAGCTTGTTCATCATTGGGCTCGATTTGTTCCATTTACTACATACTTTCAAAAATAATTTGATCATTGGCAACCTCATTTTCATTCAGATTGTTATCCTCATTCAGATTGTTATCTTTCACAACGGCAGAAATTCCTTTTCTTCAATAGATTGTTGGGTACTCTCCCTTGAGCTGAGAGAATCCTCCTCTTTAGATATGGCCAAGCGATATTTGAAAGAAAGATAAGGCATCACCTCATTAAGATGTTTTTCTTTTCTCCCATTTTTACCAGCATATTTTCACTCTTTTTCTCCTTTCCTTCCCTACCTTATTCTTTTCTAACAAAGGATTCTCTATAGTTTCTAAAAAGGTTTGGTTTTAATGCCCCTCAAGGGACAAGTCTCGTAGGTATTATTTCGATTAGCACAAAATCCACAACCTTTGAAAAATTTTCATACCAACTAGTTCATTGCCCGTGCCGTGCACAGGTTTTTAAATTTTTTTTATTTTTATAAAATAACTTACACAATATTATTTAACACAATATAAATATTGAAATGAAAAGTAATGTTTTATTAATATCAGTAATTGAAGATCAAGATGATATATTTATGAACGTTTCAACTTTACATAGTCTTGATGACACGATCACAGTACCTGAAACAAACAATGTTTGTAAGGGTCAATGAAAGTACATGTTCATGATACAATATATGTTTATAAATGACGATGAATGTGCATGTTTTAAGTTTTTTCATACCTTAGTTGATATTTTGGAAGACCATTGTGTATACTACATTGTCCGTAGATTCCTGAAGTTTTCCCTCATCATCGCAAATTAATATCTTGAGCCTATCTCTGCTTGTAACCCTTGAAATAGCAACATATAACTGTTAATGATTGAAAACTGGTCTTGGAAGATAAAGTACGTGGGATTAATACTTTTCCACGTTGGTTTGTAATGTTTGATAATTTTCCGTAATTTAGTAGATTTATAGCCGTGTTGCTTTAAAATATAAACTTACTTATACATGTAAAAAGTTTAAAATTGAAAGATTTACTACACAATACACACCCGGTTATTTCACCCGAACACCCGGTGGGTGATGGGTGGGTGGGTGACGGGTGAAGTGTGTTAGGCGGGTGGTGGGCGGGGTGGATGAGAGTATAAGTAAGGTGGGCGGTTGGTGGAAGTGGAACTTCCACCCATAAACCGACGCATTTCCATTCCTAATAGTTCTACTATTAGGTTGCCTTTGTTGAGAAATTGCAAATTTTCTCTTCAACCGATTATACTTTGGGGATGAATTCATGTATAATTTCTAAAAAAATATATATATAACACATGTAGTAAATAACTATGCTATTGATATTGTTTATATATAACATTAAATTTTGATAATTATAATATGTGAGTCAAGTCTAATGTAAATTAATCATTATTAATAAAATATATCAAAAAGTTAACTACAATAAACTTTAAAATCCATATATGCACTCAATTCTACATAAGGTCCAAAAAAAGGCCCATACACTTATAGAAATGGATAAGGTTTTTGATAGCTAAAATTTTAATTCCACGTAAAGTAACCTGATTTTTGATTTATTGGGTAAGGGATTAAGAAATTAGGGTAAGCCGTCCATCACATATGCCCGATCCAATTTCATTCTGAAATTCCATTGCCCATCAGATGAATCAAGTATACGACCTCGAATAAACACCCTAAACTACGGTGACTAGTTCAGATCTCTTGCTATTTGCTCAACGTCTCCACTGCGAGGGCTCATCTCCGGCGATAGGTTTGCTGATCTCATCCCTCCCCTATTTGTGTAACTGAGCAGACATTGATGGCATGAATTGGAATAGCTAATTTATTTCACAATTTGTATCTTGAATGAGTATATTTGACAGATTAGTTATTTGTGTGGATCTGATGTCAATTGAACCAATAGATTGTGCTGTAGATAGTTTTTTAATGGCTTAACAGTTGGAACCAAATGATGGTAAATTTTAGCCGGTATAAAAAAATTTATCTATTAAAAAGATTTAGGGCCCGTTTGGTTTTAACTCCGCAATCGGAAACAGAATGGAAACGAATCTAGTCCATATGTATATCATTGTTCATGAAAGTTCGTGGAATCATTCCTTGTGGTTTAAAGGAATTGGAGTAGAATTTGATTACTTTTGATACCCTATAGGGTAACAAAATGTGAGGGAGCAAGTGTATTTTGCATTAATCCCCAAGGAATGATTCCACAAAACTTCATGAATAAGGATATACATATGGACTAAATTCGTTTCCATTCCGTTTCCATTTCCGAAGTTGGAACCAAACGGGCCCTTAGTCTCTATATTGTGAGAACAATCTATATACATATATGAACCCTCATACTACTAATGATTGTCCCAATTCCACAACTTTATATCCTCTAAATTATACTTTAGAAATCACAAACGTGTCGTATGATAATTATATTATGGGAGAATTTGGCCTACTAGACCTTTTTGAGAATATGATTTAGTAAATGTACCCCGTAATTTGTACCATTTTCATTTAATGGTAGATAAAAATAATTAAATCTTCTATTTTTTTAAAAAAAGAAAAATACATGAACTTAGTCAAAATCTTTCAAATGTGTAACACCCCAAATTCTGAGAACTCGGGGAGCTACTGGTTAGGACCTCACAACGGGTCCCGACCTTAGTTTGCCAACAATTTTACTAGGATCTTACAACAAGACACAAAAGTATTTAAAACATTTGAAAACTTTCAACAATATATACATGGAGAAAATGTATCAGCCTTACAAGCAGAGATACTAAAACGACGCATATGAAGAACAGAAGACATCCCCGTCCCCAACTAAACGAGTACGTGGACCCGGCTGACCATTTCCTCCGGATCTCTCTACAACTGTCTTAACCTGCAAGGCATCTACAAGCGGTATAAAACCGTTAGCTAACATTCTAAGCATAAGTATAAAGGTAAAAACACAAACACACAAGATACACAATCAACATGCAACACTCAATCCTTTTATTATCTTTAAAAAGGTAATATGTCGTTACTTATGATACTTATTTTGTGACACGAGGGATTCTCAAACCTCGCCCATGTCCCCGTTTACCAACGAGGAATGGTACTAATGCATCTAACCGTCTACCTGCCTGGGTTGGTCTCATACACTTGGATTAATTACGTAATATAATAAAGTCGGCCTAATTCGGTTTCGTTGTTTATCATAACTGACAAACACCACTCATACACATTATACTCATACAAGAAGTTAGCTAAGTAAGTCCGTGGACTTACCAGTCTCCAAGCACAACCGATCACCACACTCTCCAGTTTCCCTCGGGAAAACGTGCAACGCCTGTTCAAGACAAGGCACACGAATCAAACAACGCTCTAGTCAACTAGAAGTCCTTAGACTTCTAGGCTCAACATCCTCACAAGAACATAACGCATAAGATAGATCGACACTTAAAACCTAACACAACCCTTCTAAACCAAACTATACTTCTACCCAACTTCGGAACATAATAAATCTGGATTAACCCAACATATCGTTCTCAACTTTTACCACATGCTCCTATATATATATCCATCAACAACATATCCAAAAATCACGTCCAACAAAGGTCGATAACCCCTCCAAATCTATTTCACAAGACTGCATCACAATCAGTTTTTCTCATACTTAGAATATATCAGCATAACCTAAAAACTACATGAGGAACCAACTTTGGAGAATCATATCTCCTTAACTATAACTCGGAATATTCTCAAATTTCAGTATGTTATACTATAAAATACCAACTACAACATATCCAAAAACCAGCACTAAAGGAGGAGTCTAACTTATCCAAATCTGGATCACAAAACTGTATCGACATGCAATTTCCCACACTTAGGAAATTCAGCAAACACTTAACAAACAACACACTGTCTTAACTTTAAAAAATCATAGAAAAGATTGGTGGAATAGGACCCTTTTTGTTTAGTGTAGACTAACTAGGCCCTAACAAAATCAAATTAAATAATAAAGATAAATCGGTAATTAGGGCTACAATTAAGGAAGATGATTTGGGCGGTTAATTAAAATTGAAATAAAAAACTGCCGAAAATTGATAAGTGGGTAGTTAAGGCTACAATTAAGGAAGGTGAATTGGGTGGTTAATTAAAATTGAAATAAAAAAACTGCCAAAAATTGATAAACCGTTTGAAATATTTTTGAAACTTTATTTTGATGATTCTATAAATCCTATTGAGTGGGCTATTTTCCGTCATTCTTAAATCAAATCACCGGATTTCAAGCCAAAAATATTGTCTGTTCTCTCACCGTCTCCATTGAAACCAATTGAAGATATCATTTCTGTTATTCGTCTCCACCGTCTTCCAAGCTTCGTTTTCGTTTCTTCATCTTCGCCGTTTGCTAGCGATTTCTCAATGCTGACACCTCGTTATTCTCTATTATTTGTCTCCTTCAAATTCGATAATTTCTCCATGTAAGTACATAAATTTTACACAAATCAATACATAATCACGTACAGTATACGACACTTGTGTTGGCGTACATAATGTATATAATAGTGCAGTACAGTTAAACATATACATAAGCAAATTACCTTTTTATATGTACATATCATACTTTCGTATGTACATATGTACATATCTTACACATACGGAAGTAAGTTAACATATTCATAAGCAAATTACCTTTTCTTATGTACATATCTTACACCTCAATTTATATTGCAGATTTTTTTATGTACATATCTTACACATACTTGTATCGGCATCTACATACGAACTATGAAGAACGCCATAGTAGAAGAAAAGGAACGTCGTTTTGTTTCGAAAAAGTGACGCTTAATTCACATTCCAAGTTTGAAGGAAAACTATAACAATAAGTTCCTTAATTAACGATTTAAAATCATTAACTTATTTAATTAGGCAAATTAATAAAGTTAATTAAGGAGAGAGAAAGATCATAATTTATGGAGAATCTTTAATTTTACTTATAATTTATCTTTTTATAAAAATTTGGAGGGGCCTAGTTTGTCAACATATAAACAAAAGGGCCTAGTTTATACACCTTGATACATAAACTGCCTACCTAGTCAACTCATCCAAAATCATAACTCTTAAACCACTCGCTGGATTCATCCCAAATTTTTATATATTCTACTATATAGTCTTAAATATGACATATCCAAAATTGAAGTCTAACCGATAAATATAACCCAATCAAATCTATATCACAAAACTGGATCACAAGCAGTTTTAGACAAAATTCAGCATAACCTATAAACTGCTCAAATTTTAACACAGTAAACTACATATATCCATCTATGACCTATCAAAATTTCAATGGTGGATCTTCAATCTAACTCCTTAACATTGATACACAAGATTGACAGTTTCCCACTTCAAAACTGAAGAAAACAAAATTCATTCACAATAGGTTGCAATGCAGAGGACTCACCAGTCCGGTCTGGTTCGATCAAGCTCAATGAAATCTTCCTGACGAGGTGAGAGGGGAGGCTAGCGCGAGGGATGTGGCTCAGCGTTCCGTCTTATGAAGTGCTGCAAGGACCAGGCTGTTGTTTAAGTACACGAACACTAGAGGAGAAGGAGAAGGGGACAACAGGAGGCCGGGCTTAATGTTTTTCCGGGTCCGCCCCTATCTCGTTCCCGCTGGAGGTGTACAGCCGCCTGAAGTGTAGGAGCGGTGGTCTCAGCGTCTGTGCAGCCGCCTGGAGTGCAGAAGCGGAGGTCTCGACGTCACTGCAGCAGGTCGAGCAGGGTCCCGGCGTGTGCTGTGAAGAAGGTTGCGTTGGCTGCGGTGTCGGCGTGGCCCTCTGGATTCCCGGCGCTTCTCCGACTCGGTGGTGAGGGCTGAGCAGAAATGCGTGAGGGATGGTTGCGGTAGAGGGAAGAATAGGTTTAGCGATGAATCAGATTAAGGAAAAACAAAGGATTAGGTTAGGTTAATTAATTAGGGTTAGAGTAGGTTATGGGCTGGGCTGAAAGTTTGTATCTACTAGGCTTACTCCGATGGGCCTACTCATCTAGTTAGGTGATGGCTATTAAATAAGTTGTTAAATTGTACGGAACTACTCTTCGGTTTTTAATCGTACGGAATTATTATTTAGTTTACATATTTATCATTTTATGTGAATTAAGTTACATAAAATGATGAAACTTTGATAAAGTTTTATAATATATAACTTTCTCTAGAATGAGGAGAGGTTAGCAGATCGAAATCCGGTTTGATCTAGTATTAAACGGAAAATAAATTTTCCGGGTATTACAAAATGTTACGTAAATGAATGTGACTTTTATATTTATTTTCCTTTCTTTTTTTTTGTCTTTTAATTATTTATTTTTTTTAATTTTTTTTGTATGAATTTGATACCAGAATTTCATATTCATACCAGAATTTCATATTCATACCAGAAATTTGTTCATACCAGAACTTTTTCATACCAGAATTTTTTTACATACCAAAATTTTTTCACATACCAGAATTTTATTTTTCACATACCAGAATTGTATTTTTTCACATACCAGAATTCTATTTTTTTCACATACCAGAATTGTATTTTTTTCACATACCAGAATTTTTTTTTTCACATACCTAAATTGTATTTTTTCACATACCAGAATTGTATTTTTTCACATACCAGAATTGTATTTTTTCACATACCAAAATTTTATTTTTCACATACCAGAATTGTATTTTTTTACATACCAGAATTGTATTTTTTTCACAAAGCAGAATTGTATTTTTCACATACCAGAATTGTATTCTCCAGAATTGTATTTTTTCACATACCATAATCAAATATAGTTGCTAAGAAGATTCTACATACCGGACATTTTACATACCGGAATTTACATACCGGAATTTACATACCAGAATTTACATACTGGAATTCACATATCGGAATTCACATACCGTAGATTCGCATACCGGAAATTCACATACCGAAAATTCACATACCAAAAATTTTTACATACCGGATTTCTCATGCCAGAAGTTAAAAAATATAAACCAGCGTTTCTGGTATGGTTAAAAAAACATATAAACCAACGACTCTGGTATGTTCATAATCATACCAGAAGTTAAAAAAAAATATAAACCACAACTTCTCCAGCTTAACACATATGTATCTAGTTGCATGTTACCCTTCATATCAACCTGTTCATACCTTCATACTACTGTTTTGGTACTAATTATGGTGACAAGTCAAAAAATAGTATAACAACAACGATGAACGACAAGACAGCGTATAGTAACAACAATCCAACTTTTATACTCTTAACAATAAAATTATATCACACCTTTTTCTATACAAAAATGAACTGTGAGTCTGTGACACACTAATGCACAACATCCATCTCCAAATGAAGAAACAATCGAATAAGGCATAATGAAGGGCAAAGCTAACAAGATCGCACAAACCAGGACCTTTTATCATGGCCATACTATTGTATATCTGCACCAGAAATTCGTATCAAATTATTATACCAGTTGTTCTTCGAGTGTTGGTTCTGGTGGCGGAGGTTCGGCCTTGGTGGAAAACGACTTGAAACTGCAAATCGAGATTTCAACCACCGGTGATTTGGATGCAACTACCAGTGTTTTGTCATTCAACACCACTAGGGATTTGGATGCAATTAGATCTAGATCTAGATCCAGATCCAAATCTATATCCAGATCTCTAACTACGGTGGCTGCATGAATGTAGGATATTGAATCAAATGGTGAAACTGCAAATCGAGATTGCAACCATCACAGACTTCCATTAGAGAGACGAACTAAGCTTTGTAGATTGAGGACAAGTAAAAAAAATGAATGCAAAACGTATACCAAAAGAAGCACAAAATGTTGAGGGTGAAGACCAACTGAGACTAGTTGCTTCGACGATAAGCAGCAAAGGAGGAGCCTGCACCTTGGCTCTCATGGTGATGGATGATCCGGATGTAGAAGAGAGGAGAAGAGTACCAGAAGAGAGGCGGTAGTACCAGAAGAGAGGGGGATGAGAGAGAAGTAGGAGAGAGATGAGAGAGGTGAAACCCTTGAACGGTAAAAGAGAAGTGGGGTATATTTTCTTAATTGAAAATATCTAAAGGCCTATTTACTATCATGATTTTTTTATAATAGCCTAGTTACCAAATTTGGCCTTATACTATCTATCTATATAGCTATTAAAAGCACTTATATGCATATATGTGAGATATCATCTTCCGCATTTATAAGCACTTCCTCATATAGATACACTTACCTGCTAAGGACATACTATGTAGATAATAATGTTAAGATTTTCCCTCATCAAGCAAATATTTTAATAGATTGAATAAATATAGAACTATATTGAATGTGAATAAAGTTATATAGGTTAAAGCCATGATAATGAAT
>BSUD01000003.1:24344113-24415284 GCA_033239045.1 Fagopyrum esculentum
AAAATGGGTAGTGACCCAAGGCCACATGCCTTAGAGCAACCTTGCCCCTTATATCCTACTCCCTTTTACCTCCATATAGTCCATGTGGGACTCTCCCAATTTTGACTATTTTCCCAAGTTATTGCCTATCACGCAACCAACTTTGGGCATCCATTTCTCATTCAAACGGAACTCAAATTTAATGTATGAATATACTACGAGCAAGAGCTCGCGGAGATGAAGCCAACGCTCCCACTTTCCGGTGTTGATAATGGCCGGAGCCCACCGGAAATGTGCCCGGAAAAGTGTCCGGCGCACACATGTGTTAAAACATGTTTTATTTCTTATTTTCATTAAATTAGTTCCAACAATCCCCCACATGAATAGAAATGATTCTAAACATATGCTTCTCTGCTTTTAGACAGACATAATTCTCAAGAGTACAGTCGAAAAATCACTGCATCTGGACTGGTGCCATGTTTCATGCTTGAACCGTCCATAGTGAATAGCTATCGGATTTACTCGACCAGGTAGTGACTGTGATGTCTTGAACCACCCGGGCTTTTATGTAAACTGAGACAACAACTATCACACAGTTTCATTTTCTCGCAGAACGTTTGGTTCTCTGGTTGTGTTCATTTTGGCCTTGAACATCCCTGGTTTATTCATGAGTGAATTTGGAGGATTCAGCCTCACTTTATTCTCCTAGACACGGCCCCATGTCACACTCACAAGGTGATTAACCATAAAGAGTATCTTTCATACTCCCCCTTTGTTTCAAGGCGATGGAATCATTAAAAGCCAAGCTTAACCTTAACTCATACAATTTGCACTGTTTATCATCCTTAGGAACTGGGTAGAGACATTGCTCCACTTGATTCAACTTGGTTAGGTTTTCCCCTTGAACCTACATCATGGGATCTCCAGTCACGTAGGTAGAGTTCTCCTTCAAGCATCCTCTTTCGTAATAGGCTTTAAACCCATTCCTTTTGATGATTTTAAAACTTGATATCTTGACAAACCCTTAGTAAATGGATCCGCTAGGTTGTCAGCTGATTTGATATAGTCTATCGAGACTATACCTGTTGAGATCAGTTTTCTAATGGACTTATGTCGTCGTCTAATATGACGTGACTTTCCATTGTATAAAACGCTCAGTGCCCGAGCTATAGCCGATTGACTATCACAGTGTACACATAATGCCGGCACTGGCTTTTCCCACATCGGAATATCTTCCAAGAAGTTCCGAAGCCACTCAGCTTCTTCTGCTGCTTTGTCTAACGCAATGAACTCAGACTCCATTGTGGATCTGGCCAATAACGTCTGTTTGGAAGATTTCCAAGACACTGCTGCACCACCCAGTGTAAACACATATCCACTTGTGGATTTTGAGTTTCTAGAGTCGGATATCCAGTTTGCGTCACTGTATCCTTCTAGAACTGCCGGTTGATTACTATAGTGCAACCCATAACTTTGAGTATAACGGAGATAGTTCAATACTCTAGTTATCCCTTTCTAGTGTTTATGTCCTGGGTTACTTGTATAACGACTTAGTACATTAACTGAGTGCGCTAAGTCAGGGCGTGTACAATTGGTTAAGTACATAAGACTCCCAATTACACGTGCATACTCAAGTTGTGACACTGAGTCCCCCACATTTTTGGTCAGGTGGAGTTGAGGATCCACAGGACTCTTAGCTGTTCCACTTGAGTAGTTTTTGAACCTCTCAAGGATCTTTTCAGCATAATGAGCTTGGGACAGGGTAATACCTTCGGAGTGTCTAGTGATTTTAATCCCTAGAATGACATCCGCTAATCCCATAGCTTTCATGTCAAACTGACCCCTAAGTAAATTCTTAGTTCGGTTGATCATGTCTTTGTTGCTTCCAATGATAAGCATATCATCGACATATAGACATAACAAGACATATCCCGTAGGAGTATTCTTGATATATATGCACTTGTCGCATTCATTAATGCTGAAACCATTCGACATCATTACGTTGTCGAATTTTTCATGCCACTGCTTAGGAGCTTGTTTGAGTCCATAAAGGGACTTTACAAGTCTACACACCTTGTGTTCTTGTCCAGACACAACATACCCTTCAGGTTGTTTTATGTAGATCTCCTCTTCTAAATCTCCGTTTAGAAAGGCAGTTTTTACATCCATTTGATGGATTTCTAGGTTTCGTAATGCCGCTATTGCTATTAGCATTCTTATAGAAGTTATTCTCGTAACTGGAGAATATGTGTCAAAGAAATCCAACCCTTCTTTTTGTCGGAATCCTTGCACTACAAGCCTAGCCTTGTACTTTTCGATTGAGCCATCGGTTTTCAACTTGGTTTTGAAAATCCATTTGCACCCAAGTGCTTTACACCCTTTTGGTAAGTCAACTAACTCCCATGTATGGTTTTGCATAATGGAGTCAATCTCACTTTTGACTGCTTCCTTCCATGAAGGTGCGTCAGGTGTAGACATGGCTTCTGTGTAACTTCTTGGTTCTTTCTCCATGAGAAATGCCGTGATGAAGTCATCCCCAAACGATTTTTCCGTTCGAGTTCTTTTGCTTCTTCGAGGTTCTTCCTCGACTATTTCATTTCCAGAAGTGCCTTCTTCCCTTTGTTCACGAGTTCATTTTGGATTTTTTTTATCCTTACACGGAAACACGTTCTCAAAGAAAGAAGCATTCCTAGATTCCATTATTGTATTAACATGTATATTTGGTATATCTGATTTATGTACCAAAAATCGATAAGCACTACTGTTGTGTGCATATCCTATGAAAATACAATCAACGGTTTTAGGTCCGATGGCGACCTTTTTAGGAGGTGGTATAGCCACTTTTGCTAGGCACCCCCACACTTTGAGGTATTTGTACGATGGTACTTTACCTTTCCAAAGTTCATATGGCGTTTTGCCAGTTACCTTATGAGGTATTTTGTTGAGGATGTAATTGGTAGTAAGCAATGCTTCCTCCCACATGTTCTGGGGTAACCCAGAATCCTGCAACAAGGCGTTCATCATCTCTTTCAGAGTTCGGTTCTTTCGTTCCGCAACTCCGTTAGATTCAGGTGAATAGGGAGCAGTTGTTTGATGAACTATCCCGTGTTCTCTACATAACGCGTTGAAAGGTTCATCGTACTCGCCTCCTCTATCACTTCGTACAACTTTGATTGTCTTACTAAGTTGGTTTTCAACTTCCAACTTGTATTCCTTGAATTTTTCCAAGGCCTCATCCTTGCTTCTGAGCAAGTAGATATAACAATATCTTGTACAGTCGTCAATAAATGTGACGAAGTACTTTTTACCTCCTCTAGTTTGGATAAACTTTAAATCACACAAATCAGTGTGAATTAAGCCTAGAGGTTCTGTAGTTCTCTCCACTTGTGGAGATGGCGTTTTTGTGAGTTTTGCCTGTACGCAGACTTCACATTTGTCTTTGTTTAATTTGCATTTTGGAATTAGGTTGAAATTCATTAGTCTTTGGATAGACTTATAATTTACATGTCCTAATCGTTCATGCCAAATATTAAAAGACTCAACAACATAAGCAATAGGGGTTTTATTCATTGAAACTTCGGTTACAACTTTTGGGAAGACTGTCATTACACACATTTTGAACAGTCCATCCTTGACATACCCTTTGCCTACATAAATCCCATTCTTCATGAGAGTCAGCTGATCAGACACAAGCTTCACGGAGAATCCATGCTTGCTGAGCAAAGATCCGGAAATCAAGTTCTTCCGGATATCTGGCACGTGCATGACATTGTTGAGAGTCAACTCTTTCTCAGATGTCATTTTCAGCACTATCTTGCCGTGTCCTTCAACCTTTGAGGTAGACGAATTTCCCATAAATAGGTGCTCTTCCTGCTTATTCTTCTGATAGGTGGAAAACATCCCCTTGTCAGAACAAATGTGGCGGGTAGCACCAGTGTCATACCACCATTCCATCGGGTTGCTGCCGATCATGTTGACTTCAGAAATCACAGCACATAGATCAACATCAGTTAGCCCACCCTCAGCAATGTGGGCCTTTGCTTTGCCCTTGCTTTTGTTTGAGTCACCCTTGTTCCGACATTCGTCGGATTTGTGACCAATTTTGCCACAGGCGTGACATTTGCCGGCGAACTTCTTCTTTGTCGGCTGCTTGTTGGGGACCTTGGGTTGAAACTTCCGTTTCTTGTCCTTTGGTTCAGTCAGATGAGCTTTCTCAGTCTTTTCCCCTTCAATGCTTTTGCGATTGCTTGATTCAATCCGCAACTTGACCATGAAATCTTCCACAGTCATTTCCTTTCGCTTGTGCAAAAGGTAGCTCTTAAAATCCTTCCAAGATGGAGGGAGTTTTCCGATAAATGCTGCTACCTGAAATCTTTCACAGATATTCATTCCTTCAGCAATGATCTCATGGGCTAGAAGTTGTAGCTTCTCAGCTTGTTCCATGACTGGTTTGTTGTCTACCATTTGGAAGTCCATGAACTTCTGAACAGCAAACTTTTTATGCCCTGCATCCTCAGATTTGTACTTCTTTTGTAAGGCAAGCCACATCTCCCTAGAAGTGTCGACTTTGATGTATACTTGATACAGTGAGTTGGACAGGCGGCTTAGAATCCACCCTTTGCATGCATAGTCATTGTCCAAATCGACTTGGAAGGATACCTCTTTATCCTCAGTCACATATTTGTCCAATTTGTTCATGGTCAAGAAGAACAGCATCTTCTGTTGCCAAGTCTTGAAATTAGTTCCATCGAACTTGTCTGGCAGTAATCCCGCGCTCAGAGAGCCAGTCATCGGTACTGTCTGAGGGACATGTTGTTGACCAGCCTATACACCAGTTGGTAGTGCAATAGTCCTGGTCGGTGGGTTTGGCAAGCTAGCCGGTGGTAGACCACTCCCAAAATGGATTTGGGACGTCTGCTCACCCCCATTTGCAGCCTTAGTCAATATCTCTAAGATACTTCTGTCATCAGAAGTGTTTGGATCCACGGGAGTTTCTTTTGTGGTATCAGCCATTTCTGTCACACAGAAACAACCACGGTCAATATTTCAATTTTTTGATCGGAAATCGAAACTCAAAAAACCGATTATTTAGAAAAAATCGGGTATAAGTCCGTACAAGAACAGACTTGTTTTCGATTTAAAATTTAAATCGAATTCAGGTGTAAAAACAAAATTGTTTTTTTGTTTTAAAATTAATTTTGAAAACTGAATTGAAAATTCAAATTCTAAAATTAATTCCGCCCGGTTTGAGTATTCCGGCGCCTTATCTGCAACACTTAATAAACGGTTAGTGCGCAACAGCTTAACACGTTTTTAGAATTAAGACTGTAGGAACCTGTAATACGATAGTTAAACTGTATGCAGTATAACGATAAGGTTCAGAATTTCATACCACCGCAGTGCGTATGTTGAGCAGAGTCGAGATCGGAATCTCTTTCCTTAATTCTAAAAACACCCCGTATTACGACGGTTACCGGTGTTTAAGAATCCCAGGATACAACTGCTGTTCGAATCCGTTCTCCGTAATAGAACCGGAAGCCTACGAACCAGTAGTGCGTTGCACTCTTGAGATAAGAAAAGCTCGCAAGCTTGAGAGAGAAGAGAGAATGATTGTTGGTGCGTTTTGGAATGAATGAAGAGCTCTCTATTTATAGGAGCTGGAGGAGCTGAATTGGGCTATGGGCCTCGAGGCCCATTGAACCACCCCAAAACCTGAGCCAATAGGAGAGTGGCAAGTGTCCGCAATCCAAAAATAAATAAATATTTCGGATTTACTTGGAAGCCAAGTCCGCTGAAGATCATAACCGCCCACTTTTGTAGGCTGATCCGATTGACTGGATATTCGGATATCCAGCCCAATCCGCTGATCCTTTTTTGCACAGATGGGCCTGGCCCAAGGCCTTCCTCATCTGGACTGTTGGACTTCGAGTTGGGTCGGCCCAAAAATAATATAGGTGGCCAGCCCAGATTATAATTAGGCCCACCCGCCCCGCAACACAGCTCAGACTCGGCTCGGCTCGGCACGGCACGGCCACGAGCTCGGCTCGGCGCGCACGCGCGTGTGGTGTTTTGCCTACGTCGTTCCCCATTGAAAATGGGTAGTGACCCAAGGCCACATGCCTTAGAGCAACCTTGCCCCTTATATCCTACTCCCTTTTACCTCCATATAGTCCATGTGGGACTCTCCCAATTTTGACTATTTTCCCAAGTTATTGCCTATCACGCAACCAACTTTGGGCATCCATTTCTCATTCAAACGGAACTCAAATTTAATGTATGAATATACTACGAGCAAGAGCTCGCGGAGATGAAGCCAACGCTCCCACTTTCCGGTGTTGATAATGGCCGGAGCCCACCGGAAATGTGCCCGGAAAAGTGTCCGGCGCACACATGTGTTAAAACATGTTTTATTTCTTATTTTCATTAAATTAGTTCCAACAAAATCTTCATACTAACTATGTCACATAATTATAGTTTTCTAGTTTAATTCATAACATAATTATTCTTACTTATGGTAAATTGATTAAAGTCATGAGACAAACGGACTGAAAATATAAGATTATTACAAAGATTAACCGTGCTAAAAACATCAGCAAAAGGGGATAACTTACCTGAGATACGAGCCTTGTAGGTATTCGAAGGTGAATGTTTGTAACAAACCAAGTTGCTGAATTGCTGAAAATTGTTGTAGATCTATAGCTCCCTATATTGAGATTATGAGGTATTGTGTATGAGTAGTTTGGTTGTGGAGTTGTTATCTGTACGTGAAAAATTATGTCAACATTAGGTATAAAATGAGTTGTATAAGTACATAGTTAGAAAACTTACTGTGATGGGATCAACCTGAACTCGAATACTTCGATTTGGATGAAATGATCGAGTTGATGTCATTGTGTTTGACGTCTACGGATAATTAATTTTCAATAGTAGCTTTGATGAGAACTGATTTTTTGTGATGCTCTCCGATTTCTAGATGATTTTCCTTGGGAGATGGAGAGACATGTTTTATAGTGTTTTTGTAAACAACATTATTCTTTATTTTTCTTTAATTTATTAGTTAATAATGATAGAAATCTAAAATTAACGATCTTATCTTATTCTTATTCTTTTTAAAATTTTTGTTAATATAATAGATTAGATTCAAAAAAATGTTTTTTCACCAATGAACGTGGCTCTGAAAACATTGTAAATTCGAAGTTAGTTGCAACACATTATAAATTACTACTTAGTAGGCAAATATTTCCTAGATAAAGCAAATCTGGATATCAGTTGAGATTATAATGGATTTGTTGGGATTATCATATCAAATCTTTCAACCAATAATTATACTTATTTTTAATATTTTAATAATTTAATTTTATGTTTTTTTACTCAGTAGAAAGTATTTATTAGAATAGGTTTTGTTATACACATATATTGTTGGAAACAAATTCGTTGAATGATTATACCATTTTTATTTAAAGATTTTTTGTTAGAGATAGTTTGTTGCAGATTGCTATAGATTTTGTTATAAGCATATATTGTGTTTGGATCTGCTTGGAATGCTTGAGTTGTCATTTATGTTGTTGTAACCATAAAAATTAAATAATGGAAAAGTAACGATAATTAAGTTTGGATCTGCCTGAAATTAGACGTGGGTCGCAAACCTAAACTGCCGGTTTAGGTTTGGCCTGGCCAAACCTAAACCTAAACCGTGTAAGTATAAACCGCCAGTTTAGGTTTAACCTAAACCGGCGGTTTGACACCTAATTTAGAAAAAAAAAATTATTAATGTAATATATAAGTTATGTTAGTTATAAATAATAAAATATACATTAAATGTAATTTTTTGTAAATAAATAAAATTACTAATTTAGTAAATTAAAAAACAATTTATACGATTAAAATTTATATTACATTAGTAAAGTTTTGTAAATTGGAACTTTACATTGAATTATTTATACATTGAATTTTTTATACATTTTAAAATTTGTAAATAAATAAAATTACTATCTTTTTATACATTGAATTTTTTATACATTTACTATCTTTTTGAACATTGATTTTTTTTTATTACAATAGCATTTTAATAGAATTACTAAGTAAATAAAAAAGAGAAAGTAAAATAAACAAGTAAAATAATTACAACACTCATTTTCTTATACATTCAAAAAAATTTTATTACATTAGCATTTGAATAGAACTACTAACTAAAATAAAAGAAAGCAAGTAAAATAAAAATACTAACTAAATAAAAAGAAAGCGAACTCATTTATTTATACATTCAAATTTTTTATATTACATTAGCTTTTGAATAGAATTTTATTTACTAAGTAAATAAAATTACTAACTAAGATAAAAAAGAGCAACTAAAATAAAATTACTAACTAAACTACAAGAAAGAGAATACTCATTTTTTGTATACATTCAAAAATTTTTTATTACATTAGCATTTGAATACAACTAATTAAAAAAAAAAAGGTGAGGGCTTGAACCGGTTCCCGGTTGCCTACGTATCCTCTTGGGGTTTAAGAGGAATCAAAGTCTACGTAGTTCTCTTACCTTTGCTTACCTTTTTCGGACTTCCGAGTTGTTTTCGTTACCCCCTTACCTTTGCGCCTCAGACTCAGAAGTAGTGGCCGGCTCATCGGAGTTAGAATCCGATTTTGAGTCATAAACGGGTGCATTCCGTTGTTTCCTCTTCTCCGCCCTTATCAATCTTGAACACAAACTTGAGCTTCCAATTTGTCGGGCTTCAATTGACTCCTCTTGTAGCTTAGCATGTTTCCTCCTTAACTAAAAGCTTGCTCCACGGCCACCGTTGACGTGGGGACGGCCATAATTTGTTGCACAATTGTGGTCAATGTTGGATACTTTGGAGCCATCTTCTTTCATTAATCTAAAACTTGAAAACTATCACTTTCACCATCAAAACTAAAAGGAGTTGTTAGATAATCTTCAAATTCCGCACTTGCGGATGAATGTCTAGGTGTTTTTGTTCTTTTAGCTAAAATTTGTTTTACTTTAGAAAGAATAGAAGAAGAAGAAGAAGAAGAGGAGGGTGGGGGAGTTGATTGGGTGGAAGCACTACTAGCACTTGTTTCAAATAAAGGAAGCAATTTACCAATTTCAACACGAATAGTAAGAGTAATAGATTTAACGTTCTTAATAGAAGATAAACCTAAACATTCATAATAGACATTTAAAAATTCGGTAACACCATCAATTTTAAGTCTAGGATCAAAAACGGCGGCAATAAGATAAATTAGGAGAATTTCATCATAATATTTTAGCCATTTTGTTTTCATTTCGGTTGTAGCATATTTAAGTGATTCTAAACCTAAACCGGTTTGTAAAGCTTCGGCAACATTTACGGCTATTTCTAAAAAACAAAAAGAAGTAGGAATGTAAACATAACTCAACATATTAGTAGAATCACTAAAAACTTTTAAAACACTATAAATATCATAACAAGTTTGCCAAATACTTTCATCATCTAAAATAGACAAAGAAATAAATTGTGAGGAAAATTCTTGTAAAACGTCTTTATATCTAAGAGCTTGACTAAGTAGTTTATATGTTGAGTTTCAACGAGTTCCAATATCTTTTGAAAAAGAAATCGGAGGAACATTTTTTTTCTATACAAGTTGATCTCCATTTTTTTCTTAAGTCGGTTGAATTCCAAATATGTTCAATTACGTCGGTTAAAGGCTCTAATATTTCATGTAAAACTTTTAGGCCATCTTGAACACATAAATTTAAAATATGACATGCACATCTTTGGTGAGTAAAAGAAGTTTTTATAAGTTGACCCGCATTCCCCACCAAATGGTTAACGGCGCGGGTGTTAGCGGAAGCATTATCACATGAGTATGAAAAAACACGATTTTGTAAATTAAATTCTTGTAAAACCGTTCTTATTAAATTAGCAATGTTGGCGGCACTATGTCTTTCATTAAAATGGCGAAATGCAATAACAAATTTATGCAAGTACATATCATTATCGATAAAATGTAAAGTTATGCCCATGATAAAAACACGATAAGTAGTGTTATATTCTCTTACATTTTCATATTCCGCATAAGAAAATGGAAAAGCTTGAGATGCAATTAAGTTGGCTAATCCTAACGATTCATCAACATGATTATAAGTAAATAAAGAAGATTGAGAGGAAGAGGATGCAAACCCGTGGGACAATTGAGTTTGTCCCCGTGATATTCCGAGCTTCTCCGGATGATACTTTTGCATGTGGGTTTGCAAAGTCCCGTATCCGCCCTTCGCCTTCCACTTGTACACCTTCGGACAATAATTGCACGTAACTTGGCAATGATCATCCACCACCGGACCCTTCTTGTAAAACTTCGTGAATATGTCGGAGGTGAGCATTTTCGGTGGAGGGGCTTGTCGGAATTGCCCTTCACCTTGAACTTGTGGAACTTGTGGCATTTCCGAATCCGGCATTTGAGTCTCGCTTTCTTGTGTACTAGGAAAGAAAGCGGGACTCGGAGTGAAGTTGTAGTCGCTTGGGTGATCCGGGTTTGCCATTTCACTTGATTGAAAGATCGAGAATACGAGATGGAGATTGAGAGTAGTAGTTTTTTTTTTTAGGAATTGTGGTTAGGAATGTTGGTGTGAGATAAAGAGAATATGAGATGAGAATGTTGGTGTGAGATAAATGGAAGAATTGTATGGTATTTATACGAATTGTGGGTAGGAATTTTTTATTTTTTTTAAGTAAACAAATATTAAAAAACTTACAAAAAAAATAAATTAAAGAACCCAACGGCTCTAAGAGCCGTTGAGATGTGGGGCCCACCGGCTTATAGCCGTTGTGGGCCAAAGAGCCGTTGGCATCGCCAACGGCTCTTTTTTTTGCCAACCCGCCGGTTTAGGCAAAAAAAAAAAAAAAAGGTCCAAACCGGCGGTTAACCGCCGGTTTAGGTTTGGCCGAGAGCCAAACATAAACTTAAACCGTAAACCCCCGGTTCGACCAAACCGGAGAACCTAAATCTCCAGTTTGGTCAAACCGGCGGTTTACGCCGGTTCACAAACCGTCTGTTCGGCGGTTTGGTTTGAACCAGACTCAAGTCTACCTGGAATGAATGAGTTGTTATCTACCTTGTTATACCTAAAATACGACAGTTAATTCAATATGGTCTGATCTATCTTAGTTGTTAATGGGAATTGCTTGCTTAACTTGTAGAAACTGTCACAAATCATAAATGATGAATATGCTCAAACAAACGTATGACTGTTACAACTATGGTCTGATTCATCTTGATTTTCAATGGAAATTATTTGGCTTGACTTGTAGCATCAGTCGCAAATTACAAATGCTAAATATTCTCAAACAACAGAAAGAACTTGTTGAATGGAGAAACCGATGGACTAAAGCCATGAAGAACAATTCCCATATGCAGACAACTCGAGGAGATGCATGAGTCTACCTATAAATTATTTATATAGCATTCAAATTTTGCAACTTTAATGAGTGATGAATGATTGCACTAATTTGGGAATTGTTCGTGCAGATTGTGCAATAAGAACTCATTCAAATTAGATCAGCTTTAAAGCTATCAATTCGGTTAATCATTTTGGGTGCAATATGTTTAAGAATCATGATAATTATCAATTTTTGTGAATTATGATGATAGAAGTAGTATGTAAATTATTAAATGATGCGTCATAGCTGAGTGATGAAGTGTAGTTTTTTTGGATGATTTGGCATGAGATGAAAAGTATTTCAATTTTGATTTATAATATATAGATTAATAGTGGTGTGATTGTAAAAAAAATAAATGGCAAACTTGTAATTATATAGCAAAAAGTCTTTGGTGACATAGATAATGGGTTGACATGTGAAAAAAGGGGTTTTGCTTTATCAATATATATAGATTTGGGAAGTCTTTTAGTTCACCATCATCATCCAGAATGGTTCACCATCATCATCCGGAATGGCGACACATTTCTTTCTCTCCCCAGCCAAATCTAAGTTTAAGCATATTCAAGTAAAACTGACGCCCTTTCTTATTTCGGAGAAAGAGTAAAGTTTGGCCAACTTCCCCACCTCATTGGATCTATGGTTATTCTAATTGCTTCCCTATTGACGTATTCCAGAGGGATCTACGGGATTCTCACCCATAGATAAGTTGCCGTCTGTCGTGTTGCTTTCAACTAAAGTATTAAAATTCAGTTTCCATGGTTTTAAAATAACCAGATGTCCAAAGATATGGAAAGGCCTAGCATCTTAGTTTAAGCATATTCTAGTAAAATTGACGCCCTTTCCTATTTCGGAGAAAAAGTCAAGTTTGACTAACTTGCCCGTCTCATTGGATTATATGGTTATTCTAATTGCTTCCCTATTGACGTATTCCGGAGGGATCTACGGGAATCTCACCCACAGATCAGCTGCCGCCTGTCGTGTTGCTTTCAACTAAAGTATTACAATTCAGTTTTCATGGTTTTAAAATAACCAGATGTCCAAAGATATGGAAAGGCCTAGCATCCCGAATTTCTTTTCTATCTAAAGGGTTGGTTAAGTTTACTTCATACCAGAAGTTTGGTTCAGCAAAGATCCTAGCTTCCATTCATGAAGAAGTTTAGGTCTAAGTTTTTAAATTTCTATGGGATCACCTAAGATGCAACGCATGAGAGAAAAAGTTTCTTTTTGTTTTTAGAAATCATTCTTCACTTTTGCAACACAAGTAAGGTATTCCTCTATCCCAGAATTCTTAGAAGACTCACCCTTATTCTTGGATTCATATTTGTTCATAGTTTCTTTCTCATTGTTCTTAGCAGGTTATTGTTCTTTGCTTTCAGGTTTCTCATTGCTCTATTGCTGGAGAAATGTGTCTTAACACACTGCTTCATTTATGGATTTGTTATCCTCACTCATTGGATAAACTCACTCATTGGAGAAAGAATGTAAATAGAAGAGATTGAGGAGAGTATTCAGATTGTAGTTGGTGTGGGAGTATCTGAACATTGGTTGGGTCTTTAAATAGGCAAACGTTCAAGCAGTCAAGTAAGAGAAACTTAGTACGTTCAACATCTATTTGGTCAATGGTCAACACTAGTATCGATATAATTCTTCTAGTTTCTTATAAGCTGCTCAAACACAAGTATATAGTTGAAGATCTAGGTTTTTTGAGAAAGTTAAGTTGGTTACCTCTTTTATCGATTGAAAGAGGCATGAACTCCATCCATGCCAAATCATTCATCAATAGGCCGACACCAGCAATCTTCTTTTAGCCACCATGTACATCCTACTTCATGATTGTGGTTGCATCGGCCTCTTCAAACAACCGTTGTCTGTTTGATAGATCATTCCTATCTCAGCCTTGAAATTGTAGCCCTTTTTAGGCCGTCGATACTCCATATGTAGGCTTCTAGATTCGTCGCTAGTTGCTTCTTTGACTCTCTTAGGGACGCCTTTTGAGATTGATGTTTTCGAGGTAGAAGAAGATGGATGGCTACTAGGTTTTTTGCTTGAATGTCGGGAAGAAAAATCTCCCCTAGACGCATGGCTAGCGCGTCCTTCATTGGATTTTAAGTTTTCTAATTTATTTACAGAAGAGGTTCTATTAAGAACTTGGCATATTGGTAATTTGTTTCATGTTTTGTTATTCCTATAATTACTTTAGTTTTTTTGTTTTCCTTTCTTTTGGTAAAAAAATATATGTTTGCATGTCCGAATATCCTATCCAATAATTTTATATAAATCCGGTCCATTATTACCCGACATTCGTCGGATGAAATATGCAATCCAAGTAATAATTATTGGATTAGTCGGATATATCTTATGAGACATTATTCCCAAAATCTCAATCCGTATCCGAAATATCCTTTAAAACCGGACCCATAAAATCAATTAACGGATATTTTCATATTCGAATTATTGGATCGGATATTTTATCTTACCCTTAATACAAATACCACCATTAAAATTTAAAACCCATCATTTCCTCTTAGAAGAATAAAATTACATTTTAGAGAATAAAATCGAAAGAGAGGAACAAGAGGCTTGAACTTTAATCCATCGAACCAAAAAATAAGCCATAACCTAAAGCTAATTTAATTGTGCGTAAAACTCCACCCACATATCCATAGTCTCTTTAAGCAAGCACACTCAATTTCCCCTTCTACACAAATGTACTAGCAACAAAAGAATGCAACATTGAGAATCAAAACACGAGAACTTCTTAACAAGTAGTGAAAATTGTGAATGATTTGGACACTGAACTAGAATCGGGTTAACTCGTCATTAATTATTATAAAAATATTTAATAAGGTTAACGAAGTTTAATATTAAAAATACATCATTAAATATGGGTAGGTCTAGAACCCTATTTTTCCCTTTCGTGGAACGATATTCACGTCTATGCATTTGACCGTGGTTTTAGTTGACTAGTCGTTATGCATTTGACGGTGGTTTTAGTTGACCAGTCGTTTGAATATTACATATTGGTTTTAGTTGACTAACGTGAATATTATATGTAATAATCACATATTGGTTCACGTCTATATGGTTTTAGTTGACTAACGTGAATATTACATTACATATTGGTACATGATCGGTCATCGATATTGGTTATATATAACATCTAAGAGTAGGTTTTAATACGTTATATAGTTCGAAGTAATACGTTTTCATCTTATTAATGATTCTGACAAGGAAATAGATGCGATTAAAAAAAATTTTAGTCACGAGGTGTAACGCTGAAGCCGTGTGAAAAAATGAGTTAATTGAAGTAAAAGAATAAAAATATTAAACTAGGCTTGATGGGTTGCGCCTGGCCCATGCAGTAGTGCAACGCATGGGCGACCCTCGAAGGCCCAAGCAGCAAGCTACTTGAACGGACCTTCACCCTTAAAAAATTAATTTAATATCGAAGTGGACCAATGGCCCACATATCAGATATTAAACTGATAAGAACAGATACTACACTTGATCTTAGCCAAAAGGCCGAGAAAGGTATGAGTTGTATGACCTTCGTTCTGGCCTTTTATCATTCCTTCTAGCTTCCCACTGCCTTAGCCTACTCGATGTGGGATACTTTAAAACACAAAAAAACAACAGATTTCCTATACCCTTGAAAAACAACCCACCCCACTCCTCCCTAATTTCTGTCTCATATTTACAAACGCCATTAGATGCTTTTCCTCACTGGCTTTCACATTCTTCACCCATGGCTTAACATGTACAAGGATCATTTCTCTTCAATTATTTAATTTAAACATTTACTCTAAATTTGAATACAAAATTAGCATCGATTTTAAGGACATAAGGTTATACAATTTAGTTTAGTTGTTTACGTACCGTATGTTATCTTGGAATAACTAATTTTACAACTATAAGCATCATCCAAAAAGCGTAATACAGTTATTAAGGAACACGGTACACGTAACTATTATTATCACACTCGAGTTGTCTCTATTCTACAACTTGTCCGTAGGTACATATAGTCCTCAATTCAAACAAAAATGCTTCTATGTTTCTCTCTAATCGTAGAGAGTCGAACGTGAACTAATATAATGTTATACAACCTTTTATGAATCACTTAAGTCCATATATTACATTTACCTATATGATCTTCGCTTAATTAAATCACTTTTTATCGTCTCGTTTTATTATTTCATCCATCAAATTGAACGTTTTGTCAAAAACGAAATTCATCATAAAAAAAGAGTCTTTCGTTGCCAATACACCTCCCATTCTCACCACCTTCCGTTTCATTGAGAACCCTAATATTTTCAATTTGATCCTCTTACCACTGTGTCCTTCCTCTTCTTAATCCCATACTTGTGCTTATGTTTAAAGATTATGCTTTTTTGAGATTTATGTAGTCTTCTAATAGAATAGAATGTTGCACAACATATTAAGTGTGATATCGATCTACGTTATTGTATTTTGTATGCACATGGACTATGGCTTACATCTACGTCGGAGGTCTGTTTCAAATTAATTTATTAACATATTATATCATTTGTAAGTTTTAAAACGTATTATATTTCATGTTAATTAAAACGATATAAAATGTTTAATATATAAGATTGGTTGTTTATTATATAAGATTGTCTAATATATAAAATGTTTAATATATAAGATTGACTATGGCTTACATCCACGTCGGAGGTCTGTTTCAAATTAATTCATTAACATATTATATCATTTGTAAGTTTTAAAAACGTATTATATTTCATGTTAATTAAAACGATATAAAATGTTTAATATATAAGATTGGTTGGTTTTTTTAATTTATTTATTTGGTTTTAGAATGAAATTCTTAGATCCAAAAAAAGAAAGGATATGTTCAAAAACTAGTAGCTTATTGGAGTCTAATCTAAAGATTAATGGTAGAGAAAACCGAAGTCTATTGGGTAGCAAAAATATTTAATCAAACGAGCATTTATTTACATGCTTGGGTGTTTTGATGCCTCAATTTGTCTTCATTGGTAAACCATTTTTCGTTATTTTGCTTTGGTTATTGGTTTGTTCCTTGACGGTTGCTTTATGTGCCGCTTTGTCGATATCTCAAGTCACCGTGGTTTCTAGTGCTTCGAATCTCCTTCCTTTCTCAAAATGGATAAATAAATTTATCCGTCTCCGTGAGCGCTTCGAATTGTCGAATTTTGCGCACTTGACGAGAAGCATCAAATATGAAGATTATTGGTAGACGAATATGAAGATTATCGGGTAGTTGAAATAGTTAATCAAACTAGCTTTTTTATTTGTTTGTTTGAAGAGTTATGGTGTTTTGAAGAATGAAGTTTTATATAGCTAATTTTAGGATGTTTAACAAGACCAATCTGACTTGTATACGCGAATAGGAATTTGTAGGTGAGCCACGATTTGTATCAGACAGAATATCCGGCAACTTTTCCATTTCGGATCAAATAAGTATCTGTAGTTATTCATTTATGTGAATTCTAAACTACGTATTTAAATATGACTATAGCCGTTCGGATAATATCAGCTAGTATCCGAATTATCCCTTTGACCCGGACCCTAAAAATCCAAGTATGATTTTCCAATTTGGTTTATTAGAAAAAAAACAAATTAATTCAAAGTCAAATATCATAATTAAAATATAAGTGTATAAAATTTTCTATTATTGTTCTATTTAATTGTAAATATTGGATACACGCATATCCAAATCTCCACATGTATCCGGTATAGGTATAACCGAATATGAACTAGTATCCGTCTATCAGATAGTTTTTGAATATTTGAATATACGAGATAAGTTTTTGTCCGGCCGTTCTATAAAATGTCTGATTTATGTCCAAATCGTTGATCAAGAAAAATCTCTTTGAGCATATAGGAAGTAGATTAAAAGTAGTACTTTACTGAAATCTAATCTAAAAAATCATTTTTTTATTAACACATTCACATTTTATATCACTTGTAAGTTCAAAAACAAGTTATATTTCATGTTAGTTATAATAGTATAAAATTTGTTATAAAAAAAATGTTTAATATATAAGATTGATTTTTTATTTATTTATTTATTTGGTTTTAGAATAATTTTTTTTTTTAAAAAAAGAAAGGAAATGAATATGTTCAAGAACTAGTACTTTATTGGAGTTTAATCTAAAGATTAATGGTAGAGGAAATTAAAGTTTATTGGGTAGCGAAAATAATTAAGGGTTGGTAAGTAGGTTATTTTTAGTTTTCAATCTATTAACTAGACCCCTATCATAATCTTGTTTAATAAATGTACCCTTTTTATTTTTATTGTTAAAAAAACAAAGGTGTTTTCCTACTTCCGGTCCATCTTTTGTTGAATTTCTCAGCTGCTTCCTCAATATTCACTTCTTCTTCGGAATTCTACCAAAGGTGTGTTCCTAACCACGCTATTTTTGTTTCTAATTCAATGCACAACAACGGCAGATTTTAGATCAATACAGGGCGGTTCAAAACGACACTTAAGTCAAGGATTCTCTCCATCTCTGGTCATGACTTTGCCTTCTTAATTTTCGATTTTAGTGTTATAAGAATGCAATTGGTTGTTTTTGGCGGCGGGAACCCACTAATGTGTTGTATTTAGGGCTGGGTAAAATGAGCTAAATGAAACCGAATCGAGGCTTACCAACCAAACCAATTAAATTGGTTACCAACACGCTCGCTACCAATTTAATAGGTACGGTACTACCGAACCAACTATAAAGAGTTGGTTGGTAAGTGGTAACAATATCAGCGTACCACGGAATTACCGTACCAACCGAGTTTTTTTTTAAATAAAATAATATATACATACTAAATTTAATATAATACTTCATATATAATTATATATGCAATTCTTTTGTACCAATAGATGTAAATTCACTAGATACAATGAAAAACCTATTCCCAACTTTAAAGAACGCGCTCCCACGCGTTGGAGTTCTTTCCTCCAAAAGCCAAAAAGCGACCAGAAACCCTAATCCGAAAATACCAACACCACCATGGCTGCCGCCGCTAAAATCAAACCCTCAAAGAACCAGAGCCCCAAATCGACGTCAGCCACAACCTATTGCAACGATCTCTAGGTCTATTTATTCGAATCATGAAGAAGGGGGAAACGGTAGATTTTGGCTTCATTTTGTCTTCCTCAACCCAGTTCGCTCTATCTCAATTAGAAGAAGAAGAGAGAAGAAGACTCTCTATTGGCTTTTCGATTGGTGGCAAGGAAGATCCGAAATCTCCTCTGTGTTGGGGCGGAGGTCCTTTCTTGGCCTTTCTAAGGCTAAAAATCACCATCTGCGACCGACGGATTGGGGATCTCGACCGTCTATTTCATTTGTATGGCATATCTTTTCGGTGTCGGGTTGGAGGTCCACTATCGGCTCTGTCGACGCCTCAATTCGTCTCTTAAGTCCGACAAGTAAGTTCTCTTACCTCTATCCTCAAATTCTCGAAAACCCTAACCCATTCTATATATTTCGCATAGTAAGGAAATCTTCTCGTTTCCATGATTTTTTGGAGACTAACAAATCCCTTAAGAACAAAGAACTGATATCAAGAAAAAATGCTTCTCCTATGCGAGCAAGGTTGCAGACAGTAATAGATCCATATAAACGTGATAATCAAACCAGGCTATTGTCTCCTTTTACGAATCAGTGCAGGAGGATAATCAGAAGGAATAAGGCAAAGTTTTTCCTACTTAGAAGGCAAGGCACTTTCATGATACATGAACAACAAGGGGAGAGTATATCTAAAATTGGTAAAAGTCAATTTTATTGGTATTGCTATGATTTGATTGCAAAACTGAATAGTGTGAATTTTTTGAGTAAGAAAGTGAAATGTATCCTTTGTTTCTTTAGATGTGTGAGATATGAACTCTTTGCTTGGTTGTCCATCTTTAATAGGGTGAAATGTATTATTAATTTGAGTTTCAACATGACTAATGATGCTCCAGCTAGGTTTCTTGATCAACTGGACCATCGGGGACCTCTTCACATGTTGGTTTCTTGCTTTCGATTCATAGAATACCAATTAACTATAATTAAGAATGAGCAAGTTATGAGTGTCACTCCTTATTTTATACTTACTGAATTTAATAAATTAGCAACTTGCAATCTTGCCTCTCTTTCGTTTGGTTTTTGTGTTTGGCTTGTTTGTGCAGGTTCAGGGACCAAGATCAAAGCGCTGAAGGAAAGAAGATGTCTGATATATACAAACATAGCTCCATTAACACAATGTGAGAACGTGGACTTTATGTACAATAGTAGAACAAATCTTGAATTCTTGTTGCTGAATAACATTTGTAGTGAAAGAACAATTGTGTTTGGCTTTTCAAGGATGCAAAATCCGATTTAAATGGGATCTTTGTAGCGCTCAATTTGACTAAGATTCAAATAACTTGTAAGATTATGAAGCGTAGACACCTTTTATCCTTTAGTTGGAAAAAAAATGGTCCAACCTATTGCAAATGGGTACTGGATAAGGGTGTTTTTAAAGGTAAAATGGGCGAAAAAATTAAACGATATGCTTGTTCAGAACAACGGGAGGAACACCCAAACTTGTTAAGTTTTCAGAAATGAAGATTGCTTTCTGGAATTGCCGAGGCATGAAGAAGAAAACTTTTGGACTAATTTGAATCTGACGTGTAAAAACGAACACATTCAAATGATTATGCTAGCGGAAACCAAAACAAAGGACGAACCTGATGAAACGGTTTGGAAGAGCGCAGGTTTTGATAATATCTGCTTTATCCCGGCTACGGGTTTTTCGGGGGGGTTGTGTCTCCTATGGAAAGAATATCAACTGAAAGGTGAAAAAGTTGAAATTAGTAAAATGTCAGAAAGATTCCTTATAATAAAACATACTAACACTAATACCAACTTTGAATCAATTATTATTTTCATTTATGCGCCACCGAACGAACAAATGAAAAGTGCATTTTGGCTACAATTACAAAGCGAAATGAGGAGTATAAAAATCCCGTTAATCTTAGTTGGAGACTACAACGATTTGTTGGAACCATCCGATAAAAAAGGAGGGGCTACAACTGCGATTAACAGGTTTGACAGACTAATACAATTTTCTAATCAATTTAGCCTAAGAAATCTACCAACTAAAGGAAATGACTTTACATGGAAGAAAAGGAAAGAAGGGGATAATAATACATACGAAAAATTGGATAGAGTGATGACCTCTCTGGAAATCATTCAAGAATACCCTGGTTTGCACACTAGGAATCATGCTATCACAAACTCTGATCATTGCATGATTTCTTTCTTCTTTAAAAATGACCAGATTATAGGGAAGAATAAACCTTTTAGATTCGAATCAATGTGGATGCTAAGACAGGACTGTGAAAACGTTGTGAAGCAAGTATGGAGGACTCATTACCAAGGCACAAATATGTTTGACCTAGCAAAAAAGACAAGTTTGCTCAAACAAAAACTGAAACAATGGAGTCGAGAAAAGTTTGGAAATATAAACAAACAACTGTTAAAAGTAGATGAAGAATTAGAAGGACTCCAAAAAATTAGTTTTCACATTTTGACCAAGGCGTTAATAACAGAATCAATAGATTAAGTCAGAAAAGAGAGTGTCTAATAGAATACCAACATAAATATTGGGTACAGAGAGCCAAAACGAAAAACATGCAATTCGGTGATAAGAACACTAAGTTTCACCATAGGAAAGCAACGGGACGAAGGAACAAAAAAGTAATTTCGACAATCACTAAAAGTACTGGTGAGGTGTTGGCAAATGATACAAAAATTAATGATGAATTTGTAAATGACTACAAGAACAGATTCAAAACTTCATCAATTGACATGAACAAAGTACAAAATCAACTACAGATTATTCAACAAGAAGTATCCAATATTGATAACTTTAATTTGGAAAAGCCTTTTTCCACAAAAGAAATAAAAGACGCACTATTTAATATAGGTTCAGATAAATCGCCAGGCCCCGATGGAATGCCAGCGGGTTTCTATCAAAAGTATTGGCATATTGTCGGTCCAACAGTTACCAGAGCGGTTAAAAGTTTCTATAGAACTGGTAAATTACTTCGGCAATTAAATCATACGTTCATAACACTCCTACCAAAGATTGATAACCCAACAACAACATCACATTACAGACCTATTAGTTTAGTATCCACAATCTACAAAATTATATCAAAGATATTAGCAAAACGATTAAGTGTAGTCCTTCCATTATTGATTCACCCACTACAAAGCGCTTTCGTCAAAGATAGAGCAATTCATGATAATGTGCTCATCGCACACGAAATTTTTCATGGTTTCAAAGCAAAAAAAGGAAAAGAAGGTTATATGGCCATAAAATTA
Source organism: Fagopyrum esculentum (assembly GCA_033239045.1). NCBI lineage: Eukaryota > Viridiplantae > Streptophyta > Magnoliopsida > Caryophyllales > Polygonaceae > Fagopyrum > Fagopyrum esculentum. The sequence goes on from BSUD01000003.1 coordinate 24,365,861, forward strand.
GATATGGAAAAAGCATATGACAAAGTTGAATGGGAATTCCTTAAAGCGGTTTTGTCCAAATTCGGATTTGGGGATAAATTCAAAAGTTGGATTCAAGAATGTATATCAACAGTTTCATATTCGATCTTAATTAATGACTCACCTACTAACCTATTTTGCCCACAGCGTGGTCTAAGACAAGGGGACCCTCTATCCCCCCTTCTTTTTAATGTATGTGCGGAAGTGTTAGCAAGAAACTTACAAAAAGTATCCAATGAAAACCCAAAGTCTATTGGTTTCCCTATTTCGAAAAATGGGACTATTATCCCTTTCTTAGCATTTGCAGACGATATAATAATATTCACTAAAACGTCAACTCAGGCTAGTGATATGGTACTTTCTGTTTTGAAAGACTACTGTGATATTTCCGGTCAGATAATTAACTACCATAAATCCGTATTCCAGACTACATGTAACGTTGATCAAAGTAATAAGAGAAGAATTCAGGGTCATTTGGGAATTAGTATCTCTACGAATATCGAACAATACTTAGGATGCCCAATCATTAACGGTCGAGTCAATAAAGAAATCTTCAATTCCGTTATCACTAAAGCCAAACAACAACTTACTAAATGGAAAGCGTCATCCTTGTCTCAAGAAGGAAGAATAACTTTAATAAAAGCAAATCTGAATGCAAAACCTAGTTACTTAATGCAGGCCTTTATGCTGTCGGGAAATGTACACAATGAACTAGACAAAATCAATAGAATTTTCTTTTGGAATAAGGGGCCTAATCATCACCCTCTTATTAGTTGGGACAAGATTTGTAAACCCAGGTCCCTTGGTGGTACAGGGATTAGGAAAGCAGAAGACATGAATAAAGCTCTACAAATGAAATTACTATGGAAAATTATGGTTGAACCGGATAACATATGGGTTAAAATTGTTGAAGAAAAATACTTAAAAGGAGCATGCCTATGGAATTACGAATGCGGAAAGAATGTGTCTTGGCAGTGGAAGAATTTGATCAAATTATATAAAGATTTCGACAAAGGCCTCGCTTGGAGGGTAGGAGACGGAAACACAATAAGATTTTGGAAAGATAAGTGGGTTTTGGACAAACCACTACAAGATGTCTTGCTTGACCCAACTCAAGTCAATCTGACAGAACTTACATCCTCGTTTATCAGTAATAATGCATGGAATCACCAGAAATTAGACCAACTTAATAATTACTTGCCAAGTACCCTAGTGGAGAAAATTAAAAATTATAACCTACCGAATAGTGACATTCGTGATCGACTATACTGGGTAGGAAATGATGAAGGGTGGTACTCGACTAAATCATCGTTGGAGATGATTCAAAAAAGGAGAGTTGGAGTCACAAGTGACAAAACCTGGATTTGAAAACTGGACGTCATGCCAAAAATCAAGAATTTCATATGGAAAGTTGCTATGGATGGTATACCAACAAAACAAAATCTTGATAGACAAAAGATTCCGGTAGTTATGAACTGTGAATACTGTAATCACCATACTGAAAGTGCAAAACACTTGTTTTTTCAATGTCCAATTATGCACTTAATTATCGAAAATCAAAGTGTTGTAACGATCTTAAAAAATATCGATATTGAGAATCAAGGTATTGATGAGGCCCTTTGTGAACTCAAAAATTCAGTCTCGACTAAGGATATGAAACTTATAGTGGTTATATGGTGGAATATGTGGACGGCGAGAAATCAGTTCGTTTTTAATAAAACAAAATTCCCACAAAACATTAGAACAACGGCAATTAACCAAATTGCTAGTTGGGATCTAGCAAATTCAAAAGAAAGCACCAATACATTAATACCAAAAGCACCAAGGAGAAGAAAGAAAAACCTAAAGTGGAAACGACCAAGGGAAGGTTTCTATAAACTCAACTTTGATGCCTCACAAAGTTCAACAAATAAATGTTCGTTTGGATTTATCATTCGAAACCATCATGCGATTCCTATTGTTGTAGGAAGCGGCAAGTGCAATGCCGATTCAGTATTAGAAGCTGAAGCTATTGCTTTGCGGTATGGCCTTCAAAAGGCTAAGGAGATTGGAATTACAACTATCGAGATTGAAGGGGATAACCTTACTTTGATCAATTCGATTAACCAAATTTGGAAGCCTCCGTGGGAACTTGATATGATCATTAATGACATCTCAATTATTATTGCTAGTTTCCAAGTCCATACCGCTCAGCACATCTTTAGGGAGATTAATACGGTTGCGGACAAGATTGCGTTGCACGGACATAATGAAGAGCTGGATGCTGATGCAATCCCAGAAGATGTTCAAGACCTCATCCGAAAGGATGCTTTAGGCCGATCAGTTTCTAGAAGTTGATCCTCCTATGGTGTTTACTCATGTATCAAAAAAAAAAGATGTAAATTCAAGCAAAGTTTTAATCTCACCCGTCCATTGAAGTGCTTTATCAATTTACTGATTTAGTCATCTAGCATTTATATAACTTATTTATCTAATCTATTTTTGTATTAATTTTAGCTTGTTAGTTGTTATTGTTATATCTGATGTCTACATATTTTGTATTATTTTAATATTAATTTTAGCTTGTTATTGTCATAACATCTGTACTATAATAACATATGTTTATCTTACTTCCGTTGTTGTTAGAATACTAAACCTAAACTTTAGGTTGTTACCGTAACACCATATGTTCTGTATTAATTTTTTTACTATTATAGTTCTCGTTCTATCATCTAATCTTTATTCTTTGATAGATAATGCTTTCAATCAATGCTATGAGGGAAGAAGGAATGCAACAAGTTCTAGCTTGATTCAAATATGAAATCATGTGAAGCACAAGTCGAGATTGGACTATTGAACTCCTTAGCCTATAACTTGGGATTATGATTACATATTTAATTATTTGTGTTTGGTTTGTAATGAAGTATGAAGTTTTATGAACTTGTCAAACATACTATACTCGAATTTGCGGATTGTTGAATTGATGAAGTTCTTGTCTTTTTAAATATTGTACTCGAATTTGTGGATTGTTGAATTGAGGAAGTTCTTGTCTTATTTAAATTTAATTTTAGCAACATATAAGTTGGTAAAATGTCATTACCAACCGAACCAACCGAAAAAGTTGGTATACTGAAGAGTTGGTAAATGGGTTTAGGTGGTTGGTAATGGTACAAGATTTATCATTACCAATTATAGTTGGTTGGTAGGTGGTAAGGGTAAAAATAAGTTGGTAATGTACCGAACCCAACCCTAGTTGTAGTACGTGATTGCAGTCGTTAAGATTAGGTGGTTTTAAAACGTATTATATTTCATGTTAATTAAAACGATATAAAATGTTTAATATATAAGATTGGTTGTTTATTATATAAACAAGGGAGAGAAGCCACCACCCGAACATGGAGGGCCAGATTTGCTTGCGGTGATTGTATTGTTTCCGTTTTTGGTTTTTGTATTTGCATGACGGTTTGCCCGTTTGCCGGTTGTCGGCCTCTCGATACACCAAGTATGTTTGGCGTAATCGAGCCTCTTACCTTCTTGATCAAAAAAAATGAAAGTGTTAAAAATTAAAGGGGTAAAATTATCAAAAGAAAATAGAAAAGAGTATATTTGATCAAATTCTTTCAAAATGCAAGAAAATTTATTATAGCAAAATTTAGAGACGGGGTAACACATTTGTGTGACCCATATATCCAGACGAAACAGGAATTTGTAGGTGAGCAATGATTTGTATAACTGTATCCCGTCCGAATATCCGACACCTTCTACAAGATCGGATCAAACAAACAAGTGTTGGTAGATGTCTGGTTGATCCGAATTGGAACTAGGTATCCCGTATCTGAATATAATTTTGGCCGGATCACATGATATAACTGCTATTCTCCTTTTGGGTATATTTTTCAGTCGACAAAAAGGAGGTCTTGGTTTAGATACAAGCCTGCAACAAAGCAGCAGATACTGCTCTTCTCGTTTGAATGAAACAAAACCCGCATAATTATCCCGTAATTTGTGCAGTAATGAGTGGATTATATTAATTAATAACAAAATCTCGTCAATCGTAATTGAATGTTTAGTCGTTTATTGCTAATTTTTACCACTCCAGTTTACAGTGAAATGAAGTGAAGATGTGGACCACGGTAACTAATAATGCACCAACTTCTCATAGTAGTCATAAAAACATAAAATATCATATTTATAAACCGTCGAAGTACATACACGTACACAAGACATAGTAGTCATAAAAACAATGAAGAAAGTCATAGGGTCCGGCTCAGGCTAGAACACACTGATGATCACGAGACACCAGCTACATATAGAACATACAAATGAAATAGAGACTATTCATGTCAAAATAGACATGAAATATCTCTTATTCTAGCTTTTTAGTTATATATAGATCATGATATAAAGACCGCTCGGACGCATGAATATCTACTACTTAATTGACGGTGGGTTTGTGGGGTGGCTTGCCATGCTTCCCAGGGAGGTGCTTTGGTCCAAATGGCTTGTGTTCAGCTCCCTTGGCTAAGAGCTTTCGGTTCTCCATTGATTTAGGAGGCTTGTGATCCGGTGGCGGCTTCTCTCCCTTGGGAGGATCTTCAGGTTTGCCTTGTTCGGGAGGTGGTTTTTCTCCCCTAGGAGGTAGCTCGGGTCTCTGACCATGTTCGGGAGGTGGTTTCTCTCCCCTAGGAGGCAACTCCGGTTTTTGATCATGTTCGGGAAGAGGTTTCTCTCCCTTGGGAGGTATCTCCGGTCGCTGATCATGCTCGGGAGGTGGTTTGTCTCCCTTAGGAGGTATTTCAGGTCTTTGATGTCCAGGAATTGGTTTCTCTCCTGAAGGAAGCTTTTTCGGCTCTCCACTTAAGAGCATTCTTTTGGTATGTGGCTTAGGAGGCATTTCTGGTTGGTCGTGTTTAGGTGGTGGGTTATCTCCCTTTGGAGGCATGTCAGGCTTCTCATGCTCTGGCGGTGGCCTTATACCCTTGGGAGGAAAGTCTCCGGGAGGTGGCTTCTCTCCCTTGGGTGGCAATTCTGGCCCTCCATGTTCTGGTGGTGGCTTCTCTCCCTTGGGTGGCAAATCTGGCCCTCCATGTTCGGGTGGTGGCTTCTCTCCCTTAGGTGGTAGTTCTGGTCCGCCATGCTCGGGCGGTGGCTTCTCTCCCTTTGGTGGCAGTTCTGGTCCGCCATGCTCGGGCGGTGGCTTCTCTCCCTTTGGTGGCAGTTCTGGCCCTCCATGCTCTAGTGGTGGCTTCTCTCCCTTGGGTGGCAGTTCTGGCCCTCCATGCTCGGGCGGTGGCTTCTCTCCCTTAGGTGGCAGTTTTGGCCCTCCATGCTCGGGTGGTGGTCTAATACCCTTAGGAGGGATGTCGTCGAGAGGTGGCATTTTCGGTTCATGTTCATGTGGTGGATGATCACCTTTGGGAGGATCTAATGGCTTATCGTGTTCGAATGGTGGCTCATCGCCCCTGGGAAATGGCTTAGGATCATTGGCAAGACAATGGGAGGCAAGAAGTAGCACCCCAAGGAAGAAAACAAGCAAGTGTTTAGGTAACATTGTGTTTGATTGTGGAGTGGTGAGTGCAAGTGATGCTTGAATGAAAGGCAAATGCTAGGGCTTATATAATGTTTGGTGCCCAATTGGTTGGTGCCAAGTGGCAGATGAATCCTTGTGTAAATTGTTGAGTGTGGGGACTGCTTTTTGGAGTCGAAAACTTTGACAAATTTGAATGTGGCCACATTGTACACACCAGGAGCAGCAGAGATCCACCATTTAAGTGACTACCCTACTATATTACTATATCTTCAACCACAAATATTGATGGTTTCTTGTCGCTTCTACACTGAAATATATGCTCTACACTTACACTGCTATATATGCAACCTCTTAACAAACTTGTTGAAACCTCATCTAATAACATATTATGTCAAACTCAAAACACCATATAATACTCTCTTAATAATACAAATTAAAACAATAAGTTATAAGAGTACCCACATCAACAGATCTTAAATGTGATCTTAGTGCCACCTAGGAAAGAGAAGCTAAAATGACACAAAATTCAAAAAAATTTCATCTACTGCAAGATGAAGAGAAGATTAGCCAATAAATATAAGCCATGTGGATTCATGTATTTATAACTACTTAAAATAAATTTTAATGCTCAATATATGAAATAAAAATATATAAAAATAATTCTATATTTTATAAAATAAATTTATCTTTTCATAGACACCCATTATATATATATTTTTTACTTTAAAAATTATATTTTATAATTAACTTAGTGTCATGACACATATTTTATAACTTATTTTGATGTATTAATTTATAAGTAAAGTATAATTTTAAATTTATCATTTTTAGCATTTTTTTTAGAATTTTGTTGACAATATTAATAGAAAAAAAAAAGTAACACATAGAATATGATATGTTAAGAATACTGTGTTCTACTGATGTGAATGTAAAGATTAGTTGTGTTTCTAAGTTGACGTGGAAGAGCGAGAAAGATAAAAAAAATCATAAAAAGTTGTTAAGATTAATCTTAACCTTGAATCATTGTGGATGGTCTAAAGGACCTAAAAGTATTTTGGCCACAAAGTTAATGTGAAAAGCCTATTTGAAAAGAGATCATATTTACCATTTTACTGTATTGTGAATTCTTTTCTTACCCATTTTTGCTTTATCTGTGACGCTTTTCTTTTTCTTTTTAGAGAAAAATGTACAACATATTTCCAATGGTACTGTAGCTATGGTAGGCAGTCCAAGTAAGTGAAATTGGCTCCAAGAATCTTATTCTTCGCTTTTATGTACCATGCCTTTGCATTTATCTTGATATATTAAAATGATAATAATTTTATGTTGTGAAAATATATTTTAATAGCAGACTACGTGTGCCCTACGGGACTGGATGGACTGCATTTAACCAAATGTGAACTGCATTTAACCAAACGTGAATACAGGACTAGAACGATGGACTCGTCTCCATCCTTGTTTGTGTGTTAAAGTTTTGTTTGTTTACCTATAGATGAACTGCATTTAAGGAAACGGAAATGTTAGAGTATTGGGTGTATATTGATTCTTATATTTGAACTTAGATTTTATTTGTTCATTTAACGTTTTATTTAAAAAATATTATTTGTGTATATAGACTATACTTAATCAATGAAATAAAATAAGACTTCAATTCACAAATTTTTATAAAAAATAAAGAATTAATTAGAAAAATAGGACTCATTGAAATTCACTTTTGCAAACTAGACCTCTATACAAAAGGAAGAAAAAGTAGGTATGAAAACTTGAAAATAGGGGCAATTATTTTTGTAATTAAATCGATTGTGATTAGATGTTTACTTTTGATTTAAATATCTTTTTTACATGTTTACTTTTCATTTTTGGTTAATGTAGCTAGTTTGATGAAATTTTCAAATCCATAAATATTTAATTTTTTTGGGTGACATTATTTTCATTATCCAAATATAAATTGTAGTATTTTTCTAATTATTGGGTATATGTTTATTGTTTTTGTGGTATATTTTTTATTGTTCAGTATGCTTAAAGTGATATTTTTGGGTATGTTTTATGGTCACCCAAACTGTGTTATAATGACCAAATGTAATTTGGTATTGATGTTTGTGTACAATATCGATTTGTGTAAAATTTGGTTATGACAAATTCAAATTGGGTATGCTTTTATACGTGTATTGGCTTTGTAGTATATTTCTTATTATTTAGTATATTTAAAGTGATATCGTGGGTATGTTTTATGGTTACCCAAACTGTGTTATAATGATCAAATGTCAAGCGGATTTTTGAGTAATGACCAAATGTCATTTGATATTGATGTTTTTGTACGATATTGAGTTTTGAAAATTTTGGGTAAGATAAGTTTAAATTGGGTATGATTTTTGTATTAAGTGATGTTTAAATTGAGTATAAATATAAAATATTATCCAATTTATAGATATGGTTTCATTTTGATATTTGATTTTTTGGGTATGTTGTTTTTGAGTATGTTTATGTACTTTGACAAATTTATTTTTGGGTATGATTGTGACATTATTTGGGTAAGAGAGTTTTTGGTTAATAGGTGAGAAAGTAAGGATGTTGGAAATTCCTTTTTTCTAATTGATGTGACATGTGAGATAGTACAACATGTCACATCCGATGGGTTACCAAATTTTGCCCTTTTATGTACCATATTTTTTCTACTCTATTTTATAGGGGGTCAAATACCAATCTCAAATACTAGGGGTTTTCTTTCTCAAATAATTTGTTTAAAAGGGCTAGTTTGCCAATTTTGTCAAAAATAAATTACTTATATTTGCTTGATTAGAAGTAGTAGAGCTGACTTACGATATAAGTTGGAAAAGAGAATAGAGAGTGTAACACATGGATATATACACACAACAAAGTAGTAACTATTCTTTGCACAAAGGAAGGGGAAAATGTGATTTTTGTACATCGATTAGAAAGATATAATAGTATATAAGATTAGTGGGTTGTAATTGTAATTATTTTTTTGGTGGGATATTTTTGTAATTAAATGGTTATGATGATTGATGGAACGTTCTCACAAAATGGAATCCCTAATTTTTCATTTTGTAGGGAACAACCATTTTTATTGGTTCTCCAATATAATTTGGCTTGAATTTCATTTGTTGGGATAATTGAATCCCTAATTCTTTATTTTATTGTTGAAATAATGATGTTTTGTAACTCATTTTTAATTTTGGTTATATCACATTCGTTATCTTTAATAAAGTGACTAAGTTTAGTGTGAGTGTTGATTAGATTGGTATTTTGTACAATTTCGATGAGAGGAGTCGTTGTGATCCAATTATCCTGCCAGAAGTTAATGGTTTTATTACCAACCTACACTACGCCATATTGCAACTCGGGCGACGAGTCTTTTTAGTTCCGTCACCTTAATAATTTCGGGTGGCGGAACTTTACTTCCGTCACCTAAAAATATTCAAGCGACGGAACTTTTTCATTCCGTCGCCTAAACACCCAGGTGGCGGACGTAATCTCGTCACCACAAAATTCCGTCGCCAGAAATTATGTAGGTTGCAAGAGTTTTTATCTTAGGCGAGGGAGGTATTATTTCCGTCACCTGAATGAATTAAGGCGACGGAATGTGACTTCCGCCGCCTAAATAAAAAGCTGTCACATTTAATTTGTTAGTTGAGCACGTACCAGATGTTTTAATTGGCTGGGTTTATACCCCTTCTTCAACCTTCCATCGTTCGTTTCTTCTCGACTTTCTTCCTTTCAACCTTAATTCTTTTTGTCAAATTGGAAGAATCTAATACAAATTAGTTGGTTGTCAACCCTACTATACTACATTGTTTTAGGTACGTAATTATTTAAATTTTCGTTTTGTGTTAATTTTTTTCTCTTCATGTTGGAATTCTTTTTGTCAAATTGGAAGAATCTAATAGTGTTGGAATTTTTTGTTGGTAATTTGTTATTAGTTTGATGAGCTAGTGTTGGAATTTTGAGGTATGTTTGTTGGTGATTTGTGTTATGTGTGTTATTTGGTGATTTGTTATTTGTTTGAATAGTGTTGGAATTTTTGTATTATTAGGAAATGTAATGGTCTTTAATAGAAAATGGATTTTTTTGTTAGAATATGAACTAAAGTAGAAATTGAGTTGTTTTTTGTGTCATGGAATTAGCTAGAAAATTGGATTGGTTTATTTGGATATGAAATGAAATAGAAAATGTGTTGTTTGTTAGAAAATGTGTTGAATGGTTTATCTCATTTCTATTTAGGAAAATGGATAAAAGTTGGATGCAATGTGGCCTTACTGATCGAAGATACCTTCAAGGGACTTTTGACTTTGTGAACTGGGTTAGAGAAATGTCGTCTCGGAAGACACATTTTTTGTAACCTTGCAAGAAATGTCGAAATAGTGGACTTCCGGTTGACATTCATACCATTTATTCTCACTTGTCTACTAAAGGAATGTGGCCTCTCTATACGGTGTGGGACAAACATGGTGAAGTTTCGCATGAATCGAGAATTGATGAACTCAGAAATCAGTTGCTCGATAAAATGACATCTTCTAACAGTGGTGCTAGTTCTTCTATGGATCCTGTTATGAACATTGTGCATGATCGTTTCCCTTATCATGATGGATATGATGCTGGTTTAGGTCAAGACAATAGTGATAGTGATGATCCTACTTTTGATGACGTTGTTGATGAAGATTATCAGAAGTATGACAAACTTTTATTAGAGGCTCAAACCCCGTTATATCCTGGGAGCACAGAAACTGTTTTGGGTGCTGTGTTGAAAGCATTGAAAATGAAAGTAGAAAATGGATGGTCTGATAAGAGTATTCACGATCTTTGCAATTACATTAGTGATTTGCTTCCTCCTGGACACAATTATCCCATTGATTTTGGAAGAATGAAAAAGCTTTGCAGGGATATTGGTTTGGGTTATCAGAGTATAGACGCTTGTGAGTATAACTGCGTACTGTTTTACAAAGGGTATGCCCAATGTGATGAGTGTCCCATCTGTCACACTTCAAGATGGAGAGAGGATGACAGCAGCGTTGCTAGGAAAGTACTCCGCTACTTTCCCTTGACTCCCAGACTGAAACGCTTGTACATGTCTCCGTACACTTCAAAGCAAATGCGATGGCACGGAGAGAGGATGTCAGATCATGATTGGTTAAAGCACCCTGCAGATGGAGAGGCATGGAGAGATTTTGACAAAAACTTTCCTCATTTTTCTAATGATATCAGAAATGTGCGTCTTGGGCTAGCAATAGATGGTTTCAACCCTTATGGAACAATGGGAAGTCTTCACAGCACTTGGCCTGTTGTTTTGATGCCGTATAATGTGCCTCCATCAATGTGTATGAAGAAGGAGTTTAACATGTTAACTTTGTTGATCCCAGGTCCAAAGTCTCCCGGAAAGTGTCTTAGTGTGTTCCTAGAGCCGTTGATTGACGAACTTATGAAACTGTGGGAAATGGGAGTTTGTACTTTTGACCGCTACGCACAATCTACTTTCACCATGAGAGCAGCTGTGTTATGGACCATTAGTGACTTTCCAGGTTTGGGTATGTTGGCAGGCTCAACTACTAGTGGTTATAAGGCGTGCCCAAACTGTTTGGATGATGTGGATGCAAAACATGAATGTGGAAGGATGGTATACGATGGTTATCGTAGATGGCTTGTAAATGATCACCCATGGCAGTTTGCTGATCATGCATTTAATGGAGAGTGTGAGTTCAGACAAAGACCTCCTACTCTATCCGGGGAGCAAATTCTTGCAAGGATCAACAGTCACGAGTTTCCAACACTTAGCTTGCATGAAAACTTCAAGGTCCCGTATAATCCAAGGAACAAAGTATGTTGGAGTAACAAGTGCATCTTCTGGAGGTTGCCTTATTGGAAATTTTTAAAGGTGAGACATGCTTTTGATGTCATGCACATTGAAAAGAACGTATTTGATAACATCATTGGAACCATTCTTAGTATTGAAGGAAAGTCTAAAGACGGTCCAAAAGCTCGTGATGCCTTGAGAAAAAGGGGGGTGCGACAAAGTCAGTGGGAGCGAAAAAATGGACAACTTCCTCATGCGCCATTCTTGGTGAGGCAAGAACGTTTAGAAGAGGTTTTTGAATGGTTTCGTGATGTGAAGTATCCTCATGGTTATGCTGGGAGTTTGAGGAATAAGGTTTCTGTACGTGATAGAAAATTTCATGGATTAAAGACGCACGATTGTCACGTAATGCTTCAACGTCTTCTTCCGATAGTTATTCGTGAGTACTTACCGTTAAGTGTTGTCAAGCCTTTGATTGCATTGTCCAAATGGTTTCAAAAATTGTGTAGCAAAGAGTTGAAAAAGGAGGATGTTCGGTTAATGAAACATGAGATAGTCACTATCTTGTGTAGGATGGAGATGATTTTTCCTCCCCATTTCTTTACCATTATGGTTCACCTTATGGTTCACCTTCCAGAACAAGTGATGCTCACTGGTCCCGTGCATTTTACTTGGATGTTTCCCATTGAACGGTATATTAGTTATTCAATGTCTTTTCTGTTTTCTTATATACTTTTGCTATGTTTTGCCCAATTTAACTAACTCAATTTTTTTTGTAGCCAACTTGGAACTTATACGAAATCAGTTCGCAATAATCGGTTTCCAGAAGGTTGTATTTCCGAGCATTATATTGATCAAGAATCAGTGATATACTGCAGTTTATACATGGGGGTTGGTGAACATCGTCAAGAAACAACCAACGTTAACACATCATTGCATTACGGTATTTCTGTTGTTTCGGAGCTTGTGTGTCCAGATCGTTGTAGGTCTCGTGTTAGGTTACAAGAACACGAAATCAATAAGGCTCACTTGCAAGTTTTGCTTGAATGTGAAGAAGTGAGATACTATATGTCCGAACATCAAAGACTTTATATGGAACAACATCCATACTCTGACGAGAAGTCACGTATGCTTGATTTTCATCTTTATTTCCTAGATTGGGTATGTACACATAAACTGTTTTTCCATTACAGAATCTCTATTATCATCCACCTTACACTAATTGTGTGAATCTTACAGGTTGAAGCACTTAACAACTCTGGAGATCCTTACTTAAAGTTAGGGGTGCTCAATTTGGCTAGAAGACCACAAAGCCACATTGTCTATTCTTCTTGTTATGTGAATGGGATCAAGTTCATATCATGGGATAAAGATCGATACTTGCAAACACAAAATTGTGGAGTGATGGTAGAGACACAAGGTACTAACTACTATGGGATCCTTGAATATGTGGTTGAACTATTATACACAGATTGGATGCCGGTTGTATTGTTCAAGTGTAGGTGGTATGATACCGATCCTTGTAACAATGACAGTACAAAGGTAGATCATGGCTTGTTATCTGTTGATACTAGTAGTAGTTGGTATGAAGATTCTCCCTTTTGTCTTGCGACCAAGGCAAAACAAGTATTTTACGTGGATGATCCGAAAGCGGGTGAGAATTGGAAAGTAGTTAATGTGAGCTCTCATAGGAATGTGTATGATCCTAGAACACTTGCAACACATGACAATGATAGACCTCCTATTGGAAATCACGTTGAAGAACCCTATCAAGAGCACAACATGATATATAGCGGAGTCTTTGATGTTACTATTGACCTTGAAGTGGAAGAAGAGGAAGAGGAAGAGGAAGAGGAAGAGGAAGAGGGGAGACAATTTGGTGAAGAAGATGATGATGCACAATTTGGAGAAGAAGAAGATGATGATGCACAATATGGAGAAGAAGAAGATGATGATTGATTATATATGATACAAATTTGTGTATTTGTATTTTTGGAAAACTCAAACGATTTGTAAAATAGATTTAGGGTATAAATGATTGTTTAATTTCATTTTAGGGTATAAATGATGATTGTTTAATTTCATTTTAGGGTATAAATGAAATTACAGAAATTATTTTTTTTGGAAATAATGTTACCAGGCGGCGGACTTAGACAAATTCCGTCACCTAAATTTGGCGGGATAAACAGTGCCAAAAAATTTGGCCTAAATTTATGAAATAATTGTGGCGGCGGAATAAAACAATTCCGTCACCTAAATTTGGCCTAAATTACCCGATACTCTAGGGCTTTTGCAATTTGTAACATATCACAGAGAGCGACATTCCTGAGCGGCGACGCAGCATACGCCTCTGAGCAGCCTACGCCTCTGAGCAGCCGACGAAGACGACACCTCTGAGCAGCCGACGAAGACGACGCCTCTGAGCAGCCGACGCCTCTGGTACGTTTCTTCTCCTTCGATTGTAAAGGGTTATTTCCTCTTCCTTCTCAAACTTCATTGTCTCCTCTTTTGCAATTTCAGTTTGTCGTTCAAAATAGCATCTGAATCTTTTCCTCTGAGCAGCCGACGCCTCTGGTAAGTTTTTCCACACACTCACATACCCAATTAAGACTTAGGGTTTCACTAATTTGTTTACTGAAATATACAGTCTTTCTTCGTTACTCCACAAATCTTAATTCCATCTTTCTTCTTCACTCAACATCATGTTAGACTCTTGTTAACTGGAATATGTTTAGCATCCACCAATTATGTGTATAGAACTATAAATGAGTCAATCATAAATTACTACAAACTACAAGCGTTTATGTGTACAGAGAATAAACACTGGTGTAACAATAGGATCGAACATAACTATCAATGAATCAATGATAATGTTTAGCATCCCCCATTTATGTGTATAGAACCAAATTACTGCTTGATTTATTTATCAGTACAAAACCAAATTATTGCAAACTACAAGATTTATTTATGAATTATGAGTACAAAACCAAATTACTGCTTATTTTATTGTTTACTGTTGAGTTAGAATCCACCATTTATGTATATAGATTAAAATTACTAATTGTAGAGAGTTTAGCATCCACCATTTTAGTGTACGGAACCAAGTCACGTGTGCTTGTATAGAGTTTAGCATCTCCAACATAATTTATGAGTAACCATATTATATGAAACTACTTGTTTTATTTGTTTATTGCTGAATTAGTTAATAAGATGAATATAACCAAAATATTGCTGAGTTCATTTCTCTTTAACATAGTTACCTTAGAGTGGTGGGTGCTGGAGACTTGGTTGACCACCCAAAGAAAATTGCTCTTCATTACCTCCAGGATACTTCTTTGTAGATTTATTTGCTGTGCTACCACTTCCTCAGGTACGCATTCTTATTCTATTTTGGAAATTAAGTAATATTTTTCTTTTTGAAGTTGCGAGCTTGATTTTCCACTTTTTAGCATGATAGCTTGCATATTTAAGTTGAATGAATCTAGAGATTGTTAGTGAAGACCTTGTCTGGAATAGAGATAAAAATTAGAATGCTAGGAGAAGATTGATCTTGTTCCAATCTTCCATGTTTAGCTGAATAATATTTTTAGCTTAAGTATTGACTGCGTTACTGTTGTTATTTTTAATTTTTTTTGTAAATTTTATTGATTATATCCCTCTCCATTTATTAGATTCATTAGTGTTCAGAATGTCTCATCATTATTGCACAATTTTGCTTTCCCTAAAACTATTGCACGGTCATTCTCTGTTAATGTCTTTCTGGAATTCAATCATAAGTGTGAATCAAAGGAAATTTGGGTCTCTTTCGCAATGATTAAGATGTGGTAGTAGTATGTAAGGTCTCTATTAATGTCTTTCTGCACAATTTTACTGATTTGAACTTAGTAGTTTGTAATTTCTCTTCTTTAGCTCTCACGGTTCACAATGGCTCCGGGCAAGTCCAAGCGCTTGCAGCGTGCTCCTTCTCCGTCTCCTTCTCCCTCACCCTCTCCCTCTCCTTCTCCTTCTGTTACCCCTTCTTCTTCTTCTCGTTCTCCTTCTCCTGCTGTTTCTTCTTTGCGTCCTCCTCTTAACCCTAATAGGCCACCGCTAGCTCCGCCCTCCCTAAACACCAACGCTCCTCCACCGCCTCCTCCTCCTCTCAGGAACCGATCTAGTTCCTCACCTTCTCCACCTCCTCTCAGAAACCGATCTAATTCCTCTCCTTCTCCCTGTTCTCCAACCCTAAACACCAACAACCCTTCTCCACCGCCTCCTCCTCCTCCTCTTAGAAACCACATAATCACCTCACCTTCTCCCTGTTCTCCAACCCTAAACACCAACAACCCTTCTCCACCGCCTCCTCCTCCTCCTCCTCTTAGAAACCACATAATCACCTCACCTTCTCCTCTTTCTCTACATGCTCCCCTATCTTGTAACACTTCCATTATCCAATCCCTCTTTACTCCACCTCCAGAACAATCTGAACCTGTGATTAGCCCCATAACAAACGACGGCCAAGAAGGGGAACCTCTCAATGTTGCGCCACTAAGCATTAGGTGTAAAAATGCTAAGGATGGTAAGTGTTCTTCTCCATCATTGCTTATTTCTGAATTATTGAATGTTTCACTGCTTATATTGAACCGTTTGTACTATTTTGTGCAGGTTTTACACCACCTAAATATCGAGTGGTTAGAAGCAACAAGACTTCTCAACTAGTGAATGCCGGTGGAGGAAAGATCACACTAGTGTGGCTGATTTCCACAATGGACCTCACACAAAGGATAATTGTAGCTTGCTCTCACACGATATCGGGGCAGCTGTAAGATCATCAGTTCCAATGCTTGCATCTTCTTTCCGTCTCTTACCCGAGCATTACAGGAATGTTGTTAAGCATTACCTATTGGTGAGTCCTTTTCTTTTTTTCTTTTTATAGTTTTTTTATTTCTCTCTTTTTAGTTGTATTAAAACTGTGGCACTTATGCTTAGCTTTTCTTTTATGGTATGCATTTTGCAGGATTACTATATTATTCCTGAAACGGAGGTAAACATGTGAAAATACATCAAAGAAAAATCTCAAAAGAGATACTCTGATTGGAAATACAAGTGCCACAAGCACTTTCTGAAGTATGGGGATCCCCTTCCACTTGAGTTTCTTGACCGCCCCGAGCAATGGGAATATTTGGTTAATGAAGAGTTTAAAGATGAAGTGAAACAAGTAAGCATATTAATATTTCAAAATCTATTTTTTCTTTAATAAATACTATGTGAATTGCTTCTAAATGTAACTTTTGTTGCTGTTTTTTGAGGTTAAATGGAAGCAAAGACAAATAAACCGGACAAAAAATCCCTCTCCAATCAACCATCACGCGGGTTCAAGGCCCCTGTCTTACATGGCGGAGGAGTTTGTGAAGAAAGGGCATCCGGCACCTTACTGTGCAGCTGCTATAGAAGCATACCGTCACAGCAAGCACGGGAGTGAAAAAGCGGTGAGGTTTCTCACCTTACTGTACACTGATCACATATTTCTCACCTTGCTGTTTCTACTTCTATGTTTGGTCTTTTGCTATATTTTGTGCTATATTTTGTGGTTGTATGGTTGGTTTTGTGTACATTGATATAAGCAGATTTCTGGTGTCCAATTTTGTTACTGTTTTAATCATTGGGCTTTAGTATAGTGCATTTCTGACAGAGTTACAACTTGAATTTACTGCTTTGTTTTGTCTAGTTTTTTTTTCTTCTAATTAACCAACTTGAGTTCCTATCGAGTTTTGCCTCGGTTTATTTCTTGTTAGTTTTCTACTGTTTTGTATTGTTTTGGTGTTCGTTGTCCAGTTTTCTACTGTTTTGTTGTTTGTTGTTCATTTATAACTATTTTAGTCACCCGGCTTCAGCTTAATGCATTTCTACATTCTAGCTCAAATTTCCGCATTCTAGCTTTATTTACTACTTGAATTTCTCAATTTCTACCGTGTATAACTTTATCAGCTCAGTTTTAAAAGTGTTATGTCTTTAGCTAGTACATACCTATTATGAAGCCTACACAGCTCACCCATTTACTACTTGAATTTCTCAACTTGAGTTCCTATCTAGTTTTCTACTGCTCAGTTTGTTGTTCATTTATAACTATTTTAGTCACCCGGCTTCAGCTTAATGCATTTCTACATTCTAGCTCAAATTTCCGCATTCTAGCTTTATTTACTACTTGAATTTCTCAATTTCTACCGTGTATAAGTTTACTGCTCAGTTTTAAAAGTGTTATGTCTTTAGCTAGTACATACCTATTATGAAGCCTACACAGCTCACCCATTTACTACTTGAATTTCTCTACTTGAGTTCCTATCTAGTTTTCTACTGCTCAGTTTGTTGTTCATTTATAACTATTTTAGTCACCCGGCTTCAGCTTAATGCATTTCTACATTCTAGCTCAAATTTCTGCATTCTAGCTTTATTTACTACTTGAATTTCTCAATTTCTACCGTGTATAAGTTTACTGCTCAGTTTTAAAAGTGTTATGTCTTTAGCTAGTACATACCTATTATGAAGCCTACACAGCTCACCCATTTACTACTTGAATTTCTCAACTTGAGTTCCTATCTAGTTTTCTACTGCTCAGTTTGTTGTTCATTTATAACTATTTTAGTCACCCATCCAATATACGTTTTTTATTTTGTTTTTCAGTGGGATGGTAAAAAGAACATACTCACTTGATGAAGTTCCAATTCAGTGGGATGGTAAAAAGAACAGCTCACCCATTTAGATTTTGGTTTTCAGGATAAGTTGAAGAGGAAAGTTGAAGAAATAATTCAAGAACGAAGAGAGGAGGACCCGGATAATGTATCCCCCTTTCCTTCGATGATCAACATGAATTGGTTGTATACAGTTTCGGAGAACGGAAAGGGACTGAAATAAGAGGTAAGGTTGCTGCTGTGATTTTTTGGCTTATTAGAGCTTATAAAAATCACTAAGCTATGTTCGTAAAATAACCAATTTAAGAGGAAAGTTGTGACTACAACCCACTGTACAAGTTTTTTAATCTTCCATTTACTATTTTAGCTTATAAAAATTACTGTTTTTATTTTAGCTAATAAATATTTATTTCACTGTTTTTATTGCAGGATTTGGAGGACAGTTGAGGCGGCCTTCAAAGATACGTGGAAAAGCCGATCTTTCTCAACAATATGAAGAGAGGACTCGAAATGCCGAAGAGAGAGCCGCTGAAGCCATAGAGAAAGCCAAGAAATTAGAGGAGGAAGTTCAAGCACTGCGCGCCATGTTTCAAAAATATACCGCCGATCAACAAGTAGCTCAAACTTCAGGTAGTTAGAGGTCTTGTTTTAGTATGCTTGAGCTATTTTGAAATTTTTTGGATGCAACAAGTATGTGTAGTTTTGCAGGTTCGGAATTATTTTGTTGGTTGTGGGAATTTGTGGATGCCAAGAAAGTATGTGTAGTTTTGCGGGTTTTGAATTATTTTGTTGGTTGTGTGATTTGTAGTTTTGACAGATTTTGTTGGTTGTGTGAATTTTATTGGTTGTGTAATTTTGAAAGGTTGTGTTTTTTTAGCAGGATTGGTGTACTTTTGAATTGTTTTTTTTATTCCCAATCAAAATAAGGTGAGGGAAAGATTAAAAAACTTCCGTCGCGTAATTATTAGGGCGACGAAAGCAAAACCTGTCACCCAGACGGAAAATTTCCGTCGCCTAAACACAGTCCGTCACCTAATTGTTAGGCGACAAAACTAGAAAACCGTCGGCTAAATAAATTCCGTCACCCCAATACTTAGGCGACGACTCATCCACTTCGTCGCTAGAGAATGGTTTAGGCGACGGAGGTTTTTACTTCCGTCGCCTGAGTACTCTGGGGACGGTTGTGTTGCGACGAAGTTCAGGCGACGGAATGTTCGTCGCAAGACTCATTAGGCGACGGAATGGGTATTGTACCGACGGTTTTCGTCCGTCGCCCGAGTGTAAATCTGGCGTAGTGCTACCAAATAATTCCGTTTTTAAATTCAGGTTTGAGTTTTATGAGGTTTTTCCATTACAAAGACGCTGGGCCTTTTGAGTGATAATGTAGTATGTTGGTATTTTTCAAGTATTTTTCATTTACAATTTTGACCCATATATTTTTAGGTTCAGCAAGAATTTTCCAAAGAAATTTCATTTGAAGGGCTTTGTTTGTGATGAGGGATTTTCTTATGCCGAGCCCTCCATGTTTCTTTGGTTTACAAATAGAATCTCAACTGATCATTGTCTATGATTTTCGCCTTTATTCGAAAAGAAAGTTTTATACGTTTTGTCAAGATCGTTTAAATTGTGCATTGGTAACATAATTCTTTGCATTAGAAAAGACAGTTTTGTAGCTAAATTATGTTTAATAAGGATGTTTCTACCTTCTTGTGATAAGAAGATTGCTTTTCATTTACGGAGTTGTTGCTTAGTTTTATTATTTATGTTATTGAGGGTTGCTTATTAACTCTTCCATTAATGATTGAACAACCAAGATAGTTGTCAAGAGTGGTCGTGTGATCCATATTTAGTATATTTTTTAGTTTTGTGATACATCTAATGCTTGTGTTTTTTGTTTACAAAATTAATTGCAAAATCCTGACAAAAAGACTAAGCGTAGTCCTACCTAAACTAATTTATCCATTACAAAGTGCCTTCATTAAAAATAGAGCAATTCAAAACAATGTGCTCATCGCTCACGAAATTTCCATGGATTTAGGTCGAAAAAAGGAAAAGACGGGTTCATGGCTATTAAACTGGATATGGAAAAAGCATATGACAAAGTAGAATGAGAATTTTTGAAAGCTGTATTAACAAAATTCGGTTTCGGAAAAAAGTTTCGAGAATGACTCTACGAGTGTATCTCTACAGTCTCTTACTCTATTTTAATCAATTACTCCCCTACCAACATTTTTGTTCCGCGGAGAGGCCTTCGCCAAGGCGACCCACTATCTCCCCTTTTGTTTAACCTTTGTGCTGAAGTATTGGCCAGAAACATTCAAAAAATGGCAAATGACAACCCTAAATATGTCGGCTTCCCTATTACAAAAAATGGAACAAGAATACCTTTCTTAGCTTTTGCTGATGATATTATTATCTTTACTAAGACATTTGTTGATGCAAGCAACAAGATCCTTTTGACCTTAAACGACTACTGTGATATCTCAGGACAGGTCATTAACTACCACAAATCCGTGTTCCAAACAACCGCAAATATTGACCAAAATAACAAAAGAAGAATCCAAGGACAACTAGGAATTAATGCAACGATCAGTCTTGAACAATACCTTGGATGCCCTATCATTAATGAGCGAGTCAACAAAGACATCTTTCACTCCGTCATAATAAAAACCAAGCAACAACTTACTAGGTGAAAAGCGTCGTCCTTGTCACAAGAAGGTAGAATAACACTAATAAAAGCGAACCTTAATGCCAAACCAAGCTATCTAATGCAGGCTTTCATGCTACCAACTAGTATCCACATAGAATTAGACCAACTAAATAGAAATTTCTTTTGGAATAAGGGTCCTAACTTTCATCCGCTTATCAGTTGGGATAAAATCTGTAAATCAAGATCCTTAGGAGGCACTGGAATTAGGAAAGCGGAAGATATGAATAAAACACT
Source organism: Fagopyrum esculentum (assembly GCA_033239045.1). Lineage (NCBI taxonomy): Eukaryota > Viridiplantae > Streptophyta > Magnoliopsida > Caryophyllales > Polygonaceae > Fagopyrum > Fagopyrum esculentum. The sequence goes on from BSUD01000003.1 coordinate 24,386,809, forward strand.
ACAAATGAAACTTTTGTGGAAAATCATGGCAGACCCGGATAATATATGGGTTAAAAATGTTGAAGAAAAATATCTTAAAGGCTCATGCCTTTGGAACTACCAATGTGGAGCAAATGCATCATGGCAATGGAAGAAAGTAGTAAAACTAAGAGAAGATTTTGACAAAGGGCTTAGATCGCAAGTAGGAGATGGAAAAACTATTAGATTCTGGAAGGACAGGTAGATCAACAACAAACCTCTCCTAGATATGGTGACAAATAAGGACTTGATAAACCAGAACGAAAGTACTTCATCGTACATCACAAACAAAAGATGGAATCATCAATTGATTAATTGATTAAACAATATATTATCTACTAGCATTATCGAAAAAATATAAAACTATAATCTTCCCGAAAATGATATTAGGGATAGGTTGTATTGGACAGAGAATGATGAAGGTTGGTATTCGACCAAATCGGCTATGGAAATGATTCAAAAACGAAAGGTGGGTGTTACCATGGACAAAATTTGGATATGGAAAATTGACATTATGCCCAAAATAAAAAAAAAATTATATGGAAACTATCACTAGATGGTCTACCTACAAAGCAGAATCTCGATAGGCAAAGAATTCCAGTCGTGATGAATTGTGAATTCTGTAATCAACATACAGAAAGTGTCAAACACTTGTTCTTTCAGTGCCATACACGGTAACATCAATCGACAATCCAAAAATATCATCCATTTTACGGAACTACGACATTGACAATATGAGCATTGTAGAGGTCCTTTTTGACCTTAAAGGAACAATTACACCTTCTGAATTGAGATACCTTACCGTCATTTGGTGGAACATTTGGATGGTGAGGAATCAATTCATCTTCAACAAAACTACGATTCCACAAAACCTCAAAATTAATAGCTCTCAATCAGATAGTTGAATGGGAGCAAGCAAACAAAAATCCGATCAACAACCAAACAAAAATTAAAAAGCAAAGAAGGAAAACAAAAATATAAAATGGAAACGACCAGAAGAAGAATTTCTTAAGCTTAACTTTGACGCCTCAAAAAGTTTAGCGGACCAATTCTCTTTTGGATACATTATTAGAAATCAATGCGTCGTTCCTATTGCTGTAGGAAGCGGTGGATGTAAAGCTGAATCTGTGTTAGAAGCAGAAGCGTTTGCTCTTCGGGAGGGCCTACAAAAGGCTAAGGGGCTTGGAGTTTTATCAACCGAGATCGAATGAGATAACTTAATGCTTATCAATGCAATCAATCGAATATGGAAACCCCGTGGGATTTAAATATGATCATCACTGATATTACTTGCATAATTTCGGGGTTTTCTAACTCCTTAGCACAACATATTTACAGGGAAATCAATACGGTCGCGGACAAGATTGTCATGCATGGACATAATCTCTCGCTGGACGTCAATGCCATTTCTCAAGATGTTCAAGACCTCATCCGCAAGAATGTTTTAGGTTGATCGGTTTCTAGAAACTGATCCACCTAATTCTCTTACCTATGTATCAAACAAAAAAAAAACTATGAGTTCGTGTTTATAGTTTGAACAAGCCACACAAATTGACACATACCAACAAAAAGAAACACAATTAATACATAACTTTATCTTATTATAGCATACTTAATATTGGGTTTCATACATATATAGATACTATGAGCTAGAAATGCATACATGCTAGCTAGCCTTTTATTTAATGCAGTAAGCATATGTCACCAAAACCCGCACGAGTTGAATCAAATTAAGCTTTCTTGAATATAACAAGAAAAGGCTTAATCTGAGGAGCAACACCCAAGAACCTCTTTCCATCCTCGTCTATAAAAACACCCAAATCCCCACAAGCCACCCTACAAAAATCACACACACCAGGACAAAATACAAACTTATACAAATTCGCCTTTGAATCTTCATCCTTCTCAATCCTAAACCAATTGCTCAATGTTCCGATCCCAGGATTCCCCAATTCGCCGCCACTCTTCACGTATCGCTTTTGCTCTTCCGTTGGCCCCTCGACACCGCTAAGCGTCCACACCGTGGATTGCACGCACACCGTCGCCGCGTCGAACACCACGTTCATGTCCGTTGACACTCTCACAATCTTCTCCTCGGAGTTCACCGGATGGAATTTCACCGGGATCCCTCTTGAGACTTCTTGATCTTCTTGGGTTACGTATAGTGGGCAGCCAAACGATGCGTTTCGTTGGCCGAGTGAGAGTCCACCACCGTTGCCACGTATCGCCGGTAAGATGTAGTAGGTGGATTCGGTGGTCACTGGGTGGCCGTTCACATCGATTACTTCGGCTGATGCTCCAGCCACGGCTAGGAGAAGTGGAAGTAGGAATGAAATGGGTTTCATGGTGGTTGATAACTTCATATGAAACTTGAATATATGATTAAATTGGTTTGTGGTTTAAGAGATGAAAGGGTGAAGATTATTTATACACATGCAAGCAACTGCGTAATTGGATTGGCTTTTTGGGTTTGTTGACTTTGACTTTAAGTTTTGGTGAATTTCATATTTCATTTTGTGAAAACCTTGAGTGGTATCTTATACTTTGATGCCTTACCAAAAAAAAAAAATCTTATACTTTGATTTTTTTGCATAATGCTGAATAATTTTTAGTTTAGATACGATATACTTATATATGGGTTTGTAGGAATTACAGATTAAAAAAATAGATTATTTTAGATTATAGTTCGTAAAAAAAATGTGGTCAAATTTAATAAGCATGCATTTTTTAGATTTTGCTCTATTGTCATAAACACGTTTAGTAAATGTACTTTTTTTTTACTGCGCGGGCGCCTAAGCACTGACAAATGGCGCCAACGATAACATTTATTTCATTATGGACGCCGGCTTTTTTTCCTGAAAAAAAAAAAGAAAAAATGGCGCCACATTACAAAAAACTCATACAAAAAATCATACCAAAAACTCAATCAGAAACCATATAAAAAATTCATATCAGAAACTCATACCAGAAACTAAACCAGAAACTCATACCAGAAACCATACTAGAAACTCAACTAGAAACTATACTAGAAACTCATACCAGAAACTCAACCAGATCATACTAGAAACTCAACTAGAAATTTATACCAAAAACTCAACCAAAAACTCATACTAGAAACTCATACCAGAAACTCATAACAGAAACTCATATCGGAAACTCATACCATAATCTCAACCATAAACTCATACCAAAAACTTAACCATAAACTATACTAGAAACTCAACCAGAAATCATACCAGACACTCAACCAGAAACCATACCAAAAATTCATACCGAAAACTCATACAAAAAACTCAACCAGAACCCATACCGAAAACTCAACCAAAAACATACCTGAAATTCATACCGAAAACTCAACCAAAAATTCATATCAGAAACCCGTACCAAAAATATTTTTTTTTAAAAAGGGCAACAACAAAAAAAATTAAAATACACATTCAGCAATTACTTTTACCTAACAAAAGAAAACTATATGTTTATTTCTTTTTTTTTAAATAGAGGGAGTTAATTACTTTTACCTAACATTAATGAAAGTGGTAAAAATTAAAGGGGTACACAAAATAAAAGGAAATTAAAAAAAAGCCTATTTGGCCAAATTCTTAAAAAAAACTATGTTGGCCTTTTTGGTTTGTGCACTTTGACTATAATATTGTTCTCTCCTTCTACTAGTAGATATCGATTCTGAACTGGGTGGTTGTGACGACAGAAGAAACAATTCGTGAATTTGATTTGGTGCAAAAAATACTAAGGTTTTGGTAGAACAATTGTAGTCACGAGTACAGTAAGAAGAAGAATCATTTTACAATTCCAAAGTGAGAATTCAGGAAGTAGTTCAAAATTCAATCTATTGCTTGTTGAGATGTGTGAAATCTCCCACATCATAATACGATATTGTGTGAAGCTAACATATAAGTTCTTACTCCTTCTATTGTCAATTGATTTTAGGATGGAACCCAAAAGACTTGTGTAGGTTCACTTTGACGTCCCCTTAGCTTTAATGCTTTGTGTCAAGTGTCAACTATAACCTAACTGAAGGCTCGAATTTGATTCTGAAATGAGGATCATGAGTACAGTTTGCATCTGGATCTCGATTCCGGGGTGAGGAATCAAGAAGCAATTTGTGAGTATTGTCAAAGGAAGAAGGCTTGAACTTCTTCAATGGAAGTTGAGGTTGTAACTTATGTAATGATTAATTTTCAGAAGTACTTCTAGATGACGAAGTGTGGAATGATGGATTGTTAGAAACTATACGTCAAAGGGTACAAGCTCAACTTGCAATGGAGGCCGAGGTTGTGAATCAACATCTCTTGAATAGGCTCAGCTCCCGTTTGGTTGTAACTCCAGAAATAGAACGAAATGAAAACAAATCTAGTTCATACGTATATCCTCATTCACAAAAGTTTTGGAATCATTCCTATGGTTTAAAATAATTTGAGTAGAATTTGAAAGCTTTCAATACCTTATAGGGAAACAAAATGTTGGGAAACAAATGCATTTTGCATGAAGCCATAAAATATGATTCCAAAAAATCATGAACAAAATACACATATGGACTAGATTTATTTCCATTCCGTTTCAATTTTCGGAGTTACAACCAAACAGGGCTCAATGTTTTGAATCAACAACTCTTGAAAAGGCAACAAGTTCAGGCTGCAATGATGGCCGAGGTTACAAGTGTCTTTTTGTCGACATATGGTAAAAACTGAAGGTTGAGGTTGTACTCAAGTTTGTGATTGTTGAACATCCTAAAATCGTTCAAGGGAAAAACTGAATGAGGTTTCTTTTCTCTTACGTTGAGTGTTTTGTTCCGTCAAATTTCTCCAACACAAGGACATGTGTGGAACCATTAAGTTATGAAAGTAGATTAATCTACATTAACTTGTGTGGATGAGGGTTTTTTATACTCATTTTAAATCCCGGATAATCTCATCTACAAGCAAACACAAACACATATTTAATTTCTTGAATTTTAATCTAAAATAACCTTCCATAACCCCTTATCAAACACACCCTCAAGCTTTATACTTCTTAAAAATGTATTTTCACCTTCCATTATTATTATTATTAATAACTTGTAAATAATAAATAGAAAGAATTTAATCAAAAAATGACTTAATGAGTTTGTGGTTTATGCAAGTTGGGCAGGTCAAAAATTGACTTGGGAAAGAGGTAATACCTCGAATACTATCATTAATGAAATGCTAGATCATTTCCTTTTCTCATTACACCGTCTACAACTTTCCTAGATATTGCTCTGACCACAATATTATTTCTCTCAACACCATGAAATCAGCCCACAACTGATAAGAGGAAGAGAGATATCAATACTCTCCAAATTGCTCTTGCTCTTATTCAAAAGAATCCCACAACTGATGCTTCTATTCAACGAGGTAAAAATATTCTTCATCACCTGATTCATGTGAGGTTGATCAATTTTGATTGGGGAAAGAAACAATAACCCTAACAATTTCACTACCATTGTTTTCACTGAACTCAACAAATTCATATTTGTAAAACTATATTCTAAGGTTTCAACAATCCTCAGTCGTAGAATCGACTAAAGAAACACACAACATGAACACAATCGGTTGGTAACGCAGTTCGGGGTTTCCCCTACCTCTGTGGGACCTCAAGAGGGGAGATCCGGTTTTCGGTTTTACTAGGTATCCAAGAACAAGGTTACAACACACAGGACTTTGAGACACTAGCACTTCTATAGATCTTGCAAAGACTGTAACCAGAAAGAATACAAGAGATAAGAGAAGCAAGGAAAAAAGAAAAGCCACCTCAAAGGCACCTAGACGAAGATCTGAGATTGATCTTCGTTACACTCGCAAGCCAACATTGTGATGATAAGAAGAGATCCAAGAGATGACAAATCTCTCAACTTCCCTTCCGCTTCCTCTTCCAACTTCAGATCCTTCTTGCTTCGAGCAAGATTTGGACAATATGTTCTTCTTCCCTCTCCATTCTCTCTTTCTCTCATGAGCCGACACAACCAGTTGCACACCTAAGGGTTCTTAGAAGCTTTCATAAGCAAGCTTATATACTCAAACGCCATTTAATTTGAACGTCGCGTTTTGCAAAATGCGTTAACAATCCCTAAGCTGAGTCTTCTATCTCCAAGTGAGCGGCTCATATATTATTCAGCCGGCCTCATAACGGATCCAAGGAGATATTGGGTCGTCTAGACCGATTCCAACAATGCAGAATATACACATACAAATCACACATATATCATATATAACAATATACCTTCTAACTATATAATAGATTACCATATATTATAATCTCATCACCATACTAGTCACTAAGCTACCTTACTTAGTTTCCTAAGTGGCAACATTAGATTGTAGTAGGCATCAAGACATAAAACATGACGAACTATCACAAGAATCCTAATTACATGACTCTACCAAGATCAATGTACAACATGCTAAATTTATACTCGAAGTCCCGTGTTACAAGTCTTAATACAAGAATTAGAATCACAACAAATGCCCTCGTGATTCTTGTAATGAGGTAACCAAGTTTTGTTCCCCGGTAGTGTCCCTGGAGCCTTCAATCTTGTCCGTCATCAGTCCATAACCCGCATTAGCTTAAGGAACATAAAAAATCTGCTAGAAAATTTCTACAGTAAGCAAATTTATCAGCAGTTACAATTTTTAGTTCCAAAATCTGCAGGATTCAAATCACCCTTTATCTTTTTAACCAAGAAATGTTTTTTCTAAACCATGTCCCGAATGAAATGGTTCCTAACATCAATATGTTTAAATCTTTCATGATAAACAAGATCTTTACACAAGTATAAAGCACTTTGACTGTCCATATGAATTACAGATATGCAAGGTTTATGTTGTATTTCACTAACAATACCCTTAAGCCAAATAGCTTCCTTAGAAGCTTCAACAACTACAATATATCCAGCTTCAGTAGATGACAATGCAACCACATATTGTTGTTGAGATTTCCAAGACACACAATTACCAGTCCAAGTATAGAAGTAAGCAGTAGTACACTTCCTATTATCTTTATTACTAGCATAGTCAGAGTCCACATAACCAAGAACTTACCATATGGTATCCTGCTCAAAAAACATCAAACATAAATTCTTGGTTCCACTGATATATCAAAGAATATATTTCATTACATTCCAATGCAATTCACCCGGATTAGACATGAATCTACTCAACACACTAATACCAAAAGCAAGGTCAGGTCTAGTGCAAAGCATGACATACATGACAGATCCAACAACCACATCATAAAGAATATTAGACATTTTATCAATTTCAGCTTGGTTTTTAGGACAATGTTGCTTAGTTAAGTCTAGATGTCCACCTAAGGGTATAGAAGTAGGCTTAGCATGTTTCATATTGAATTTATTTAACACCTTTTCAATGTAATCAACTTGAGATAACCACATTCTTTTATTCTTTCTATCCCTTATAATTTTTACACCTAAAGTATTCTGTGCAGGACCCATATCTTTCATGTCAAAATTAGATTTCAAATCCCTTTTTGCACCAACAATCAATACAACATATTTACTAATAAGAAAAATATCATCTACATATAGTAAAACAAACAAGGAATTCATGGAAGATATGCCTTTAAAGTACAAACAGTAATCATAATTGCTTCTTAAAAATCCTAAGTTTTTCATGCAATCATCAAACTTAAGGTTCCATTGTCTAGGTGATTGTTTTAAACCATACATAGACTTTTTAAGCAAGCAAACATGATCAAGTTTAGAATTATCTACAAAACCCTCAGGTTGTTTCATATAGATAGTTTCATTCAAATCACCATGTAAGAAGACAATTTTTACATCCATTTGTTCTATGTCCTAATCATGCACATTAGCAAGAGCAAGCAACAATCTCATAATTTTGTATTTAACAACAAGAGCAAAGATATCAGTATAATCAATTCTTTCTCTTTGAATAAACCCTTTAGCTACAAGTCTAGCCTTATATCTAGGTGGTTCATTGAGTTTAGTTGCTTCCTTTAGTTTATAAATCCATTTACAAGGCACCAACTTAACATTTTCAGGTTTAGCAATGTAACTAACACCCAATTTTTGTTAACAATCATGGAATCTATCTCATCTTGCATAGCATTTTTCCAATTTTTAGATTGAAAACAATTAACAGGTTGTTTATATGTATCAGGTGTATATGGATTATCAAGAATATCACTAGTCAAGAAAGCATACTCAATAGTATTAAACTCATTAGAAAACAAAACATATTCAGAATCATTATATCTATTAGGTATTTTGACCATAGGATTTCTTTCTTTAGTCAACTGATAGTTATGATCATCAAATTCATGCAAGTAATCATCATTATCATGCTCAAGTAAATCATTATCAGATAGAGATAAAAGTGCAGAAGAGATAGCAAGTACAAAAGACACAACAATACTACTATTTTCTACCCCCTCGATTCTGAATTACTGTTCTCACTGCTTGTAGCAGTGTTGTCATTTATTTCTACATCCTTATTAGGCAGATTATCATTACCATAGTTTTCTTCACTAGTACTAGGGGTTTGATAATAACCTATGTCAAACTCTTCATCTATAATCCGATTGTCTCTACTATGGTAATTAGTATAGAAATGGAAAGATCTAGAAGTTTCTTGTTCATTTAATTTTCAGAATTACTAGTGGTCTCAACATTGTTGGTTTTTCCAGTTTTAAAGTAGAAGTCTTTTTCATTAAAGTCACATTTCTAGATGTTAATAACTCTGTAGCCATGAGGTTGTATAAGCGACAATTTATAGCCTTTAACACCTTCAGGATAGCCTAGCATGACACACTTTTGTGCCCATGGGTGCAACTTCCCTTGTGTTACGTTGGAATATGCAGTACACCTAAAGGGTCTTAGGTGGGTAATATTAGGCTTCCTTCCAGTCCATAGTTCTTGGGCTATCAAAAACTCAATTACAGAGGAGAACCTATTAATTAGGTAAGCTGTTGTGACAATTTCACCTCATAGTCTTTGTTTTATACCAACACTTATAAGCATACATCTAGCTTTTTCTAAAAGAGTTCTATTCATTCTTTCAGCTGTACCATTTTGTTGAGGAATACCAGGAATAGTTAGGTGTCTTGTAATGCCATTTGTTTTACAAAATTCATTAAAAATAGAGTTACAAAAGTCAAGCCATTATCAGTCCTAAGGAATTTTATTTTTAAGTCCATTTCATTTTCAACTGAAATTTTCCAGTTTTTAAAAATATCAAAAGCTTCATCTTTAGTCCTTAAATGAAAAATCCAGAATTTTCTAGAATAATGATCTATAAAGGATAAAAAGTATCTTTTGCCACCTACAGTTTCTACTTGTGCAGGACCCTATAGATCTGAATGTACATATTCTAGGGGTTACTAGTTTTGTACACAGATTTGTTAAAACTATGTTTACTAGATTTTCCAAACACACAATTTTCACATAAACTCAGGTTAGTTGTTTGACTAGTTAAAATACCTTGTTTATGTAACTGTAGTAACCCAGTGTTCCCTATATGACCGGATATGTTATGCCATAGAATGGATTGATAAGTTGTTTTTATTAACATCAGCATTTGTAAGATTTAATCCAGGTGATTGTTCTACAAAGTACAAACCACCCTTCTTAGAGCTCCTAATAAGAGTAAGACTATTCTTGACAACTTCTCTTATACCATTACTAGTGTTAATACTACAACCTAGATCATCAAACATGGATTAAGACAACAAGTTTATCCTAAGGACATGGACCCATCTAACATTCTGCATAACCCTAACCTTCCCATCAAACATGCACATAAGTATACTCCCTATCCTTTTTATTTCTAATGCAGTGTTATCTCCTAGCATGACATCACCTCCATTTAAAATATCTAAAGAACAAAAAAGAGACCTATCATGGCAAGCATGCATGGTACATCGAGAGTCTATTATCCAATCATCAGATTTATATTTGAAAGGAATAGCACACATCAACAGTTCACAAGAATATTGAGCATGTATATTTTCAAACAAAGAAACATTATTTTCAGTTCCTTTACTAGACTCATCTTTCTTTTTCTTTCTATAATCATTTATAAAATGACCAGTTTTTTGACAGTAGAAACATTTTTTATATTTCTTATCAGATTATTTATAAGATTTTTTTGTCAAAGATATCATATCTCTTATCCTTTTTATTCTACTTATTGTCCTTCTTAAATTTCCCTTTAGTCATGAAAACTTCAGCCTTAAAATCTGATTTTTTATCATTAGGTTTAGATTTAAAGACTTTCATATATAGACTCATTTTTATCACTGATAGATTCAATTATTTTAGCCTTAGTTAAAGTTTCAGTGCTATATTGAATTACATCTTTAAAATTATCAAATTGGGGAGGCAAAAAACAAAGAAATATAACAGCAAGATAAGTATCTTTAATAGTGTCATCACATCTTTCCAAATCCATATCCATCTTAACAAATTTATCTAAATGTTCATTCAAGGTAAAATTCACATCCATTTTGAAGGTAAACAGTCTATGCAAAGTATATGTACGAGATGGCAAAGATTTCTTTTATTGTATTGTTTATCTAGTGTTTCCCATAAATACTTAGTGGTAGAAATACTTACTACCTGACGAGTGAGGTCGTCAGTCAACCTTATCATTATTTTTGCATGGGTCTGCTCTTCCATTTCCACATTTCTTGCAGATGATGTTTTGCCAGGTAGTCCCCTATGATGGCCCTCAAACATTTTTCTTTCGTCACAATGGCCTTCATCTAAATCTGCCACATGAAGAAGTCAGAGACTCCATCAAATGGCTTCACCTTGATGATGCTTTTTTTCATCTTTCCTCTATAGACAAAAACAATACACAAGAGTCAGTAATCAAGATAAAAAGTATAAAGAATAAAGACAAGAGAAACATGTAGTAAAACCCTAGATATCACAAACTCAAAAAGGAGCAACACTATGCCGGGTAAGCAAAACAAATTTAACCACACAAGCCAATCATAGTGAGCGGAAGCAATACATATATGAAGGGTAAACGAAACACCAAACAAATCTGTAAACCCCCAAAATTAGGGTTTTTCAAAAAACAGAAAGAAATCAACATAAGAACACGTTTTTAACAAACAATGCTCTGATACCACTTTGTAAAACTATATTCTAAGGTTTCAACAATCCTTAGTCGTAGAATCGACTAAGGAAACACACAACATGAACGCAATCGGTTGGTAACGCAGTTCGGGGTTTCCCCTACCTTGCCGGACCTCAAGAGGGGAGATCCGATCCCAGGTTTCACTAGGTATCCAAGAACAAGGTTACAAACACAAGACTTCGAGACACTAACACTTCTACAAATCTAGCAAAGACTGTAACCAAAAGAACACAAGAGATAAGAGAAGCAAGGATAAAGAAAAGCCCCCTCAAAGGCACCTTGACGAAGATCTGAGATTGATTTTCGTCACACTCGCAAGCCAACATTGCGATGAGAAGAGATCCAAGAGATGACAGATCTCTCAACTTCTCTTCCGCTTCCTCTTCCAACTTCAAATCCTTCTTACTACGAGCAGGATTTGGACAATTTGTTCTTCTTCCCTCTCTGTTCTCTCTTTCTCTCATGAGCCGACACAACCAGCTGCACACGTAAGCTTTCATAAAAAGCTTATATACCCAAGCTCCATTTAATTTGAACAACGCGTTTTGCAAAACACGTTAACAATCCCTAAGCCGAGGTTCTATCTTCAAGTGAGCGGCCCATACATTATTCAGCCGGCCTTATAACGAATCCAAGGAGATAGTGGGCCGTCTAGCCCAATTCCAACAATGCAGGATATACACATACAAATCACACATATATCCTATACAACATAATACCTCCTAACCATATAATAGACTACCATATGTTATAATATCATCATCATACTAGTCACTAAGCTACACTACTTAGTTTCCTATGTGGCAACATTAGATTCTAGTAGGCGTCAAGACATATAACATGGCAAACTATCAAATGAATCCTAATTACATGACCCTGCCAAGATCAATGTATAACATGCTAGATTTATACTAGAAGTCCCGTATTACAAGTCTTAATACAAGAAGAGAAAATTGGATGAAATGCACCCAATGACTAATTTTGTTTAGTAAATAACCTATGCCTATAAATTTTTAAGTGAATAGCCTTATTAAACAAATAATGGCATGTTTACCCTTATTTATTATAATAAATTTTATCCTAATTTAGACGTTACTCTTATAATTTTACTGTAAGTATTCTATTAAATGAAACAGATTTCTTGTAAATTTATAATTTATTCTTGTAAAATGATACTTATTTTCTTGTAATTATATAATTCTTACAAGAAATACGAAAAATTAATAAACGAATGTAGTCATCAAGAATTGATCTTTGGTTGGTTGTCCCTCCTTTCCACCCTAATACCAACTGGACAAGTTGGATTTCACGATTTATCTTCTTATAAAATTTTCTTGTACACGATTAATTACTAATTGATTACGCTGATCAATTCTTGTAAATTTTTTGTAAAATTTTATCAAGAATTTTTTTGTACTCTTCATGATTTACATGAAGAGTACAAGCATGTAACATGCTAGTTTTATCAATTCAGGTAAAAAAATTTTGTACTCTTCATGATTTACCAATTGATTATGCTGATTAAAATTGGTAACTTTTTCAAAATACACCTTCTTCAATTAGGGATTGTAGGTCAATTAAAAGACAATAATGAATTAGGAATCTTTTAAATTCATGTAGAAGGGTAAATTAATCTAAAAAATATAAAAGAGGTCATACTCTACCAAAATTATTGAGCTTTACAATTATTAAACAAAATTAGTGAACTAATGTTATATAGCAAATTCACTCATCCAAGAATTAGAATCGCAACAATATTGATTGTTTTTTAAAGCAAAATCACTTTCATCGAAATCGACACTCCTAAGAATTATGACTTTGTATATATCCACGAGGTTGTATATGTAAAGAGTTTAACATTACAGTTTTCTGTGATCTAGATTGCAATATATCAAAATTTGAAACGAAAAAATAGAAGAAGAAGACGAAAGAGACGAAGAATTTAGAAACATAAAAATTTGTACCATTATTTATAGAAATCGAGATGATACATTTATGTGTGTGAATACATAGCTTGCTTGAAGCCTTGAACGACTGAAATCAAACTAAGCCAGCTTGAACGTGACAAGAAGAGGTTTAATCTGTGGACCGAGCGCCAATGTCCTCCTATCATCCTCATCACTCCCAACAAAACCCAAATCACCACAAACCACCTTACAATAATTACACACAGTTGGACAAAACACCAACTTATAATAATCCGAATTCGAATCCTTCTCAATCTTGAACCAATTGCTCAACGTTTTAATCCCCGGATTGCCCTTCACACCACCGCTCTGAACATATCGCCGACTCTCCTCTTCCACGCCGCCGAGCTTCCACACCGTCGATTGAGGGCAAACATTGACGGCGTTGAACTCCACGTTCATGTCGGTCGAGAGTGTCACGGTCGTTGCCGTGGAGTTGACCGGATAGAATAGCGCCGGCAGACCGGTTGAGACATCCTCGGATTGTTGGGCTATGTAGAGTGGGCAGTAAAATGAAGTGTTTTTGGCGCCAAGTGAGAGTGGCCACCCGTTGCCACGTTTCACCGGTATGATTAAGTAGGCGGTTTCGGCTGTAACTGGACTGCCGTCGACGTCGAGGACTGGTGTTGTTGCGCCGGAGGAGGGTACGGAAAGGAGGAGGAGTGGGAGGATAAGGAGAAGGTTGAACGATAGGGAATTCATGGTTGTTGATTTGTTGGTTTGGGGGATAAGAGGTGAAGATTATTTATATATACGTATATGTAGTTGCGTACTTAATTTTGCATTCATTTATTTGTTCATCATTCGACTTTTTTAGGATTTGTTTGGCTGACAAATTTGATCCACCGTTGTATAAATTTGACCAATAGAGGTATGATCGACCAGTAGTCTATACAATATATATCTTGAACTACTTAGTTTACGTAATTATCATATTACGAGAATTATAATACGATACCTATATTTGGATCTCTTATCCTTCATACATTATTAGTAAGAGTTGTCGGTAGAAGTGGGTCCGGTTCAAACCAAACCGTCGAACCTGCGGTTTGTGAACCGGCGTAAACCGCCGGTTTGGTCAAACCGGCGGTTTAGGTTCGCCGGTTTGGTTGAACCGGGGGTTTACGGTTTTTGGTTTAGGTTTGGTTCTACACCAAACCTAAACCGCCGGTTTGACCCATTTATTTTTTTTTTTTTTAGTTTTTACTGCCTAAACCGGCGGTTTGGCAAATGTCAACGGCTCTTTGGCCCACAACGGCTATTAGCCGGTGGGCCCCACATCCCAACGGCTCTTAGATTGGATGTGTAATTTAATTTTTTTTTTAATATTAGTGTAATTAAAAAAAATAACTACCCACAATTCCTATAAATACCATACAATTCTTCCATTTATCTCACAAACATTCTCATCTATCTACTACTACTACTCTCAATCTCCATCTCGTATTCTCTTTCTCGTATTCTCGATCTTTCGAAATGTCAAACCCGGATCACCAAAGCGACTACGACTTCACTCCAAGTCCCGCTTTCTTTCCTAGCACACAAGGAAGCGAGACTCAAATGCCGGATTCGGAAATGCCACAAGTTCCACAAGGTGAAGGGCCATTCCGACAAGCCCCTCCACTGAAAATGCTCACCTCCGACATATTCACCAAGCATTACAAGAAGGGTCCGGTGATGGACGATTATTGCCAAGTTTCGTGCAATTATTGTCCGAAGGTGTACAAGTGGAAGGCGAAGGGCGGATATGGGACTTTGCAAACCCACATGCAAAAGACTCATCCGGAGAAGCTCGGAATAACACGGGGACAAACTCAATTGTCCCACGGGTTTGCATCCTCTTCCTCTCAATCTTCTTTATTTACTTATAATCATGTTGATGAATCTTTAGGATTAGCCAACTTAATTGAATCCGAAGTTTTTCCATTTTCTTATGCGGAATCTATTAATGTAAGAGAATATAACACTACTTATCTTCAACCGGCTTATAAACCAACTTCTCGTAAACAAATTTCAAAATTAATTTCTCAATCTTATGAACAAAAGAAACAAAAAATTCTTACGGTTTTACAATCTTTTTCGCATCAAGTTTCAATTTGTAGTGATATTTGGAGTACTTTATCACAAAAACATTTTTACATGGGCATCACTTTACATTTTATCGATAATGATATGTACTTGCATAAATTTGTTATTGCATTTTGACATTTTAATGAAAGACATAGTGCCGCCAACATTGCTAATTTAATAAGAACGATTTTACAAGAATTTAATTTACAAAATCGTGTTTTTTCATACTCATATGATAATGCTTCCGCTAACACCCGCACCGTTAACCATTTGGTGGGAAATGCGGGTCAACTTATAAAAACTTCTTTTACTCACCAAAGATGTGCATGTCATATTTTAAATTTATGTGTTCAAGATGACCTAAAAGTTTTACATGAAATGTTAGAACCTATAACCGAAGTAATTGAACATATTTGGCATTCAACCGACTTAAGAAGAAAATGGAGATCAACTTGTATAGAAAAAAATGTTCCTCCGATTGTTTTTTTAAAAGATATTGGAACTCGATGGAACTCAACCTATAAACTACTTACTCAAGCTATTCGTTATAAAGATGTTTTACAAGAATTTTCCTCACAATTTATTTCTTGGTCTATTTTAGATGATAAAAGTATTTGGCAAACTTGTTTTGATATTTGTAGTGTTTTAAAAGTTTTTAGTGATTCTACTAATATGTTGAGTTATGTTTACATTCCAATTTCTTGTAGTTTTTTAGAAATAGCCGAAAATGTTGCCGAAGCTTTACAAATCGGTTTAGGTTTAGAATCACTCAAATATGCTACAACCGAAATGAAAACAAAATGGCTAAAATATTATGATGACGTTCCCCTAGTTTATCTTATTACCGCCGTTTTCGATCCTAGACTAAAATTGATGGTGTTACGGAATTTTTAAATGATTATTATGAATGTTTAGGTTTAACTTCTATTAAGAACGTTAATTCTATTACTAGTAGTGTTCGTGTTGAAATTGGTAAATTACTTCCTTTATTTGAAACTAGTGCTAGTGCTAGTGCTTCTACCCAAACAACTCCTCCACCTTCTTCTTCTTCTTCTTCTTCTTCTTCTTCTTCTTCTTCTTCTTCTTCTTCTTCTTCTTCTTCTTTCTAAAGCTAGACAAATTTTATCTAAAAGAACAAAAACACCTAGACATTCATCCGCAAGTGCAGAATTTGAAGATTATCTAACTACTCCTTTTAGTTTTGATGGTGACATTGATAGTTTTGAAGTTTTACAATATTGGAAGAAGATGGCCCCAAAGTATCCAACATTGGCCAAGATTGTGCAACAAATTATGGCCGTTCCCGCATCAACGGTGGCCGTAGAGCAAGCTTTTAGTCAAGGAGGAAACATGCTAAGCTACAAGAGGAGTCAATTGAAGCCCGGTAAATTGGAGGCTCAAGTATGTGTTCAAGATTGGATAAGGGCGGAGAAAAAGAAATAACGGAATGCACCCGTTTATGACACAAAATCGGATTCCAACTCCGATGATCCGGCCACTACTTCCGAGTCCGAGGCGCAAAGGTAAATGGGTTACGAAAACAACTCGGAAGTCCGAAAAAAGGTAAGCAAAGGTAAGAGAACTACGTAGGCTTTGATTCCTCTTAAACCCCAAGAGGATACGTAGGCAACCGGGAAACCGGTTCAAGCCCTCTCCTTTTTTTTTTTATTTAGTTCTATTCAAAATTTCAAATACTAATGTACCGAAAAAAAATTTCATGTATAAAAAAATTAATTTGCTTTGTTGTATTTTAGTGAGTAATTTTATTTTAGTTGCTTCTTCTTTTATTGTAGTTAGTAATTTCTTTTACTATGTAATTATTTTATTCAAAAGCTAATGGCAAATGTAATGAAAAAAATTGAATGTATAAAAAATTGAGTTTGCTTTGTTGTTTTTTAGTTAGTAATTTTATTTTAATTGCTTTCTTTTATTTACTTAGTAATTCTATTTAAATGCTATTGTAAAAAAAAAAGTTCAATGTATAAAATATAAATTATAAACAGATAGTTATTGATAGCATGAATTATAGTCCATATTTTG
Organism: Fagopyrum esculentum; assembly: GCA_033239045.1. Lineage (NCBI taxonomy): Eukaryota > Viridiplantae > Streptophyta > Magnoliopsida > Caryophyllales > Polygonaceae > Fagopyrum > Fagopyrum esculentum. The sequence goes on from BSUD01000003.1 coordinate 24,404,063, forward strand.
GGGTTTGTTTGGACGTTTTATCTTTCATAATCTGCATGTTTGTATGTACATTATGTGATTTTACTACCATTTCATCTACCATTGCGAGAATCGAGGTCTACACCTAGTTTCATTGTAATTGCAGGTAATATGGTACGTTTTGCATCAAAAAGGAGCAAAAGGAGTCAAGAGTCATTTGGAGCTACATCCAGGAAGCACAGCCATGGATTAAAGATTTACTTTGGAGCTGATTCGAGAGATTTCACATTCTGTCGTGAGATCACCTCGGTTGACCAGAGGTTCACCTCGACCGAGGCGATCCAGAGACACCGACTCGACCGAGGCGAATACCTAGGACGCGGCGAGAATATTTTATTCTTGGAAGAGATCTTTTAATTTTGGAAAGTGATCTTATATTTTTGGGCTGAGCTTCCAGAAGGAAGGAGATATGCAGAATCATATATTTTACCTATATTTATGGGATAATATCTTCTTAAGATTTATTATCTTTGGAGGGTTATTTTTCCTATAAAAAGGGTTGGATTTTCACAATTCCGACATCACGCTATAACCGCTATCAGCGCAAGCAATCTCGCATACGACGCAGCAGCAGCAACCTACTCCAATTTGGGAGAGATTTGAAGAACCTTTTTGAAGGTTGAAGGAAGATTAAAGACCATAGCTTTATAGCTCTTTGAAGGGTTTTGTAAGATTGTCTTCAATTCCTTCATTGATTGTCTTGTCTTGTTGGATTGCTATCCAAGGAACGCTTTTGTTTGTGATATTTGATTCAGTTATTGAAGTGTTTTCATTAAATTCTTCTTTGTTCAAATATTCACCTCCTTCCCATATATTTAATACTTTCATTATGATGATGAGTGGCTAATTTCCTTGTGTGATTCTAGGGTGATTGGCTGAAGGTTGTGGGAAAAACAATGATAGAATAATCTTAGATTCCAGTAGGATCCTGAAAGTTCGAGTCTTTAACCTTAACCCTAAGCATCTCGTTCGGTTGATGAACATCTCGGCCGGGGTGGAATTCTTCTGACCGAGGTGACTTATCCGACCTAAAACAGAAAGTTAAGTGTTAGAGTTTGCCAAATCCTATTCTTATTACACCTTTCTGGTTCAAAGCAAGCTTAGGATGAGACTTACCCGGTAATTCCTTAGTTTGTGTACCAACGATCATAAGTATAGGTAATAAAGGTTTATCCTTTATTGGGGTTTGAGTGTGCTTCCTTCCCATCTTTGTGAGTTAGCCTGAGACTTACCCGGTAAAGGTTGATTCTATTCCCTTAGATGGTGTGTTAGTTTGAGGTTATAGTTCTTTATCTTAATTCCTTGAGACTTACCCGGTAATAGGAGTTACGGTTTAGGATTAGTGTGTAGTGAGACTTACCCGGTGATCTACTCCACTTTAGAAACACCTTCCCCACGCAAAAATCTCAGCTTTGTCCGCTTATCTATAGATCTTGAGTTGGAACCACAACTAGATGCTTTAATCCCTAGAATTGCATGTTTGCTTTATTTGACATCTTATTCATCTTTGATTGTATTGATTGCTCTTGTGGTTAGCATTGACATTAGCACACCGTATTGGACTTTGTTTCACCAATTCCCTGTGATCGACCCCTGGAATTTTCTTGCTTTTACTACGATTGACCCGTACACTGCGGGTTCGCATCCTTGTTTTAAGCTTAAGTCTAGGGTTATAAATTTAAAGCTTGCACACACCGTTTGGAGCGAACAAGTTTTTGGCGCCGTTGCCGGGGACTTGGTCTAGACCGAGCCGGTACGGTTTGCTCTTGGGGCATTTGCCCCGTTTCATCTTACCACTCTACTTGAGTGACTTTTGCAGGTTCTTTCTTAGGTATATGCGAAGAACCCGCACTGGGAAGGAAATCGTTCCTTACGATCCCGAACCGGAAAAGACATACAAGCGACGCTTAAGAGAAGCGAAAATGGCCCAACAAGACGATCACGATCTTGCGGCCCAGTTGAGAGAGACGCAGGAGCTGCTACGTCTCAGTAAAGAAGAGCTAAGGCAAGAGAAAGAAGAGAATCAGGCCAGGACTGCAGCAATCGAAGCTGAGATTGCAGCAATTCGGAACCAGATTCTACCTCGACCGATACAGGATCCAGTAGTTGATCCTCGACCGAGGCAGATTCCAGTACCTGACGCCCCGGCCGATGTACATCCACTTCGGATGCCAGTCCGAGATGTTCTTCTTGCAGGAATTCCACAAACCCTAGGTCAAAGGATGGACCCTAATCAACAGCTGAGGCGTCCAGGAGTGAACCTAGGAGATCCAGCGGATCATGACTACGAACTTCGACCGCAAGTTCTAGCCATGATTCGCCAATGTCAATTCGGAGGGCTGGAGAAGGAGTCGCCGCATCAACATCTTCAAAACTACGAGATCTTGATGGAGACCTTGCGACCTCCCAGAATTGAAAATAACAACTACAAGCTAAGACCTTTCTACTTTTCTCTTAAAGATAAAGCTCTTACTTGGTATCAATCTCTTCCTGCAGGAAAGATCAGCACATGGGAAGAGATGACTACGGAATTCTTGACCAAATTCTTTCCCCCCTCAAAGACTGCTGAAATGAGAGGGAAGATCAATGCTTTCATCATGAAGGACAAGGAAAGCTTGTCCAAGTCTTGGGAGCGGTTCAAGGATATCCTTTTGGATTGCCCACATCATGGGATTCCAAAGATCGAGTTGTTGGAGATCTACTTCAAAGGGCTGGACGGAAACACCCAGTTCAATCTCCAACTACTCTCCGCCGGTACATTCATGGATATGGCGGTTGACGAGGCTTGGGACTTCATTGAGAAGCAAGCCTTACATATGGAGAAGTATACCCACCAAGGAGCTGAAGGTGGAGTTAAAAGAGTCAACTTTCAAGAGACTCAACCCAACAACAACCAACTCACGTCCTTGAAGAACGACGTGAAGCAATTGAAGGAGCTATTGATGGCTCAAACTAAGAAGGAAGAGCAAGGGCAAAGGAACAACAACAACAACAACGGGTACCGTAACAACAACAACGGACCCCGAAACAACAACAACAACAACAATAGAGGATCCAATAGCAACAATTGGAGGGCGAATAACCAAAACAACGATAACAATCATTCAAACTCCAACTCTAATGATTCCTCTAACCCTTTCCTCTCTTCTCCTTCTTCTTCTTCTACTCCATTGAAGAGCCAAGGGCAAGGATCAAGTTCGTCTCAGCCGGAAAAGAAGGACGCAGTCCTGGAGGCAATCTTGATCAAGCTTAGTGCTATGGAGAATTCTATGACTTCATTTTCGAGGGCCCAAAAGTCCTTCGAACAACAACTTGCTAATAGGGCGAATGAAGCGCCAAGAGATCCAGGGAAGCTTCCAGCAAAGACGGAAACCAACCCTAAGGGCCAGTGCATGGCCATCACGACGAGGAGTGGACTCAAAACTGCAGATCCAGTACCTCGCTCGACGCAGACCACCTCGGTCCAGATCCAGTCGAAGAACACCTCGACCGAGATGCCAACCGAGGCGGCGCAACAGAAAGCAGGAGGAAAGACAGAAGCTTATGTTCCACCTCCTGCATATAAACCACCACTTCCATTCCCCCAGTCCAGAGCCAGAGCACATCTTGACAAGCACTTTGGTAAGTTCCTTGACTTGATGAATAAGCTCCATATTAATATTCCTTTCCTTGATGCTATTTTAGGTATGCCCGCCTATGGGAAGTTCTTAAAGGAGATCCTATCAAGGAAGAGGAAGCTGGAGGATGTTGGTGAAGTTAGGATGACATCTAAGTCCTCGGAACTTATCAAGATCATGAAGGAAAAGATGCCGCCTAAATTGAGAGATCCCGGCTCATTTTGCATTCCCATTCAAGTTGGGGATGTTACTTGTGAAGCCCTTTGCGATCTAGGAGCCAACGTGAGCATCATCCCGCTGGAGCTATGCACTAAGATCGGTCTTGGAGAGCCCAAACCGGTCAAGTTCCGACTCTACATGGCGGATCGCTCCATCACCCATCCCGTGGGCATTTTGGAGGACGTTCCGGTCAAGTTAGGTAACTTCTATCTACCTATAGATTTTGTCGTACTTGACATTCCCGCAGATTATCCAGTTCCTATCATTCTCGGGAGACCATTTCTAGCAACTTCGGGTTGCAATGTGGATTGCAAGAACGCCAAGTTGAAATTCAACGTTGGCGGCGATGAGGTGGAGTTCGCACTACTTGCAGCCATGAAAGGGGAGCAACTAACTGATGATATCTTCAACATCTATGATGAAGAAGAATCAAGAGAATTGGTGAGCTCTATCCTTATTAACGATCCACTCGAAAGAGTTATTAGCTTCAGTTTAATGGAGGAAGGTATAGATGCTTCTTGTGATGCAGATATACAGAGCTTAAAGGCACTGGAAGAGGATCCAGGAGCTAACACTGAGAAGCTAGTCCAGGAAACGAAGATTTCCAGCCTCGGATCCAGTAGCAGTACCTCGACCGAGGCACCTTCTGGACAGAGCGAGGCGTCTGAAGAACACCTCGGTCAACGCCTTTGCGCCTCGGCCGAGGTCGACAGCGAGACGATTCAAACTGAGACTGCATCTAGTCCAGTTTCTGACACCACTCCACTGGAAAGAGGAAGCAAAGATCCCTCTCAGAAAGCACCCCCAGTTGTGGAGCTCAAACAACTCCCTAGTCACTTGAGGTATATCTTTCTTGGGCCGAATTCTACTTATCCCGTTATTATTAGTGCTTCCCTTTCCGATTCTGAATTAACTAAGCTAATGCATGTCCTGAGAAAGCATCGAAAAGCCATAGGGTACACCACGGATGATCTTATTGGCATTAAACCTTCTTTCTGCATGCATAGAATTCTGATGGAGGATAATCATAAAACTTCACGAGAACCTCAAAGACGGTTAAATCCGATCATGAAAGAGGTTGTGAAGAAGGAAGTTCTTAAGTTGTTGGATGCAGGTATTATTTATCCTATCTCGGACAGCAAGTGGGTTAGCCCGGTGCATGTCGTTCCGAAGAAAGGAGGGATGACCGTTGTGACGAATAAGAACAACGAGTTGATCCCAACAAGGACCGTTACGGGCTGGAGAGTTTGCATCGACTATAGGAAGCTGAACACGGCTACTCGGAAGGATCATTTTCCGCTTCCCTTCATTGATCAAATGCTCGAACGGTTGGCCCAGCATTCACACTTTTGCTACTTGGACGGCTATAGTGGATTCTTCCAGATTCCTATCCATCCGGATGATCAGGAGAAGACCACTTTCACTTGTCCATGGGGGACGTTTGCCTATCGGAGGATGCCATTTGGATTGTGCAATGCACCAGCTACCTTCCAGCGATGCATGATGGCTATCTTTTCCGAGTACATAGAGGAGATCATGGAGGTATTTATGGATGATTTTTCTGTATATGGTTCCTCTTTTGATGATTGCCTATCTAACCTTTCTCTAGTGCTTAAAAGATGTGAAGACACTAACCTTGTTTTGAATTGGGAGAAGTGTCATTTTATGGTTAACGAAGGCATTGTGCTAGGACACCTCGTTTCTAATCGAGGTATTGAAGTCGATCGAGCTAAGATCGAGACTATTGAGAAACTCCCTCCTCCTTGTTCTGTTAAAGGTGTGAGGAGTTTTCTCGGGCATGCAGGTTTCTACAGGAGATTCATCAAGGACTTCTCCAAGATTTCTAAACCTCTAACTAACCTCTTGAATAAAGATGTTGTTTTTGAGTTTTCGCAGGAGTGTCTTGATGCTTTTTACAGGATTAAGGAAGCGTTGATCTCCGCTCCCATTATCCAACCTCCTGATTGGACCTTGCCCTTTGAAGTCATGTGTGACGCTAGCGATGTAGCCGTAGGAGCGGTGCTCGGGCAGAAGAAAGATGGACGGACCACCGCCATTTATTATGCTAGCAAGACGCTAGATGAAGGACAACACAACTACGCTACCACCGAGAAAGAATTATTGGCGGTTGTATATGCCTTCGAGAAGTTTCATTCCTATCTAGTAGGGGCGAAAGTCATTGTCTACACCGACCATGCAGCCATTCGTTACTTGTTGGCTAAGAAAGATGCAAAGCCGCGCCTTATTCGATGGATTCTCTTGCTTCAAGAGTTTGACCTAGAGATCCGCGATAAGAAGGGATCCGAGAATTCAGTTGCGGATCACCTCAGCCGGCTACCGGAATCCTCCCGCGAGACGGATAGCCCACCCATAGACGATTCATTCCCCGACGAGCAGTTACACGTCTTGGAGCGTTTGATGAATCTACTTACTTCACCCCACGATGGAGGTGAAGTATGGGGTGAAGGAACCTCCTACCTCGCTTGAGACGCATCATGGTCCAGCTAGCGACCTTAAATCAAGCGCTTCTTGGGAGGCAACCCAAGGTATTGCTTTCTTTCCCGTTTTCTAGTCTAGTTTAGATAGTTTTTGTTTTTGCTTTGCTTTGCTTTGTTTTTGGCGTTCTGGACAGACAACAGGAAGGAGCACATCTGGATGGACATAAGTTCGAGATTCTGAGAAGAAAGAGGCACCTCGGTCACTGTCAGAACACCTCGACCGAGTTGATTCTTGAAGCAACCGAGGCGACTAGGGTTTCTGCAGAACCGCCTCGGTCCGTACCACCTCGGTCCAGTCGAGACCATCTCGACCGAGGTGACAGCAGATCTCGTGACAGTATAAAAAGAAGAAATTTTTTTTTTTACTTTTCACTTTCACCCATTTCGACCGCGGCGCACAGAGGCACCTCGCTCCTCCATTTCTCGCTCGTTTTCGACGATTTCTCCTTCCAAATTGCAATTAAAGGGTAGAAGGATCGATTGCAACTACGGATCTGCAAGAAATCTAAGTGTTTCGACCGAAACGAGGTGAAAAAGGTTCGAAAACCCTAACTCGCTTGTTTACTGCATATTGGGCTTTGGTTGCCCTTGATTTTGCTGAGGAAATCCATAAGTACCCCTTAGGAAGCATTTGTAGTGATTTTAGGGGGAAAAGAACTGAAATTCTGAGAATTGGAATCGCAACTGCTACGCCTCGGTCCGGTCGAACTGCATCTCGACCGAGGTGATTTCTGAGGTTTGTCAGCAACCGAGGTGGTCTGACAGTGTGTTTGTGAAGATGAGTTCCGATCGCCGTTTAGCCCTTAGAGATAGATCTTCCCCTTCCCCTTCTCCTTCCTCATCCCGTCCCTACCGCCCGGTTATCCACGAGAGATGCCGGGTAGACTATGAGAGGATAGCTGGGCGTCCAGTCATCGCACCGCGATTTCTGGATGTGTCAGCTTTTGACTGCCTAGGGTTAGATGCTGACCTTAGGAGGATGATTGCTACCGTTGGGCTAGATCAGTTCACTGAGATCCGAGCCCCAGCCTACATAGAGCCGACACTAGAGTTTGTTAGCTCCTTCTCCTACCTTCCCACAGACGGATCTGTGAAGTACCGGCTGATGAGCCGGAACTTCATAGTTCCATTAGAGATTTGGAGAGAGATCTTTAGCTTTCCTACCCCTACCGCTGTAGACTTCCCCTCCCGATCAGTAGCTAGGGAGTTCTGGGGACAGATAGCCCACATTACCACTCATGCAGACAGATGGCGCCCTGGTGATTCCAGGGAGAAGGTCATCTTTCACCCGGCCTTTAGACTTGCCCACAGGATTTTTAGTGAGATGCTTCTGGCGCGTACTGAGACGCCCCAGAAATTCAGACAGGGGGAGCTCTTTTCGCTTTACTGCATGGTCACAGGAGGTTTCCCCGACTTTGGCTTGCTCTTGGCAGAGGATCTGCACAAGATCAAGGCCAAGGCGAAGGGGGATATTTGCTGTGGAGGTCTAGTCACCCACATCGCCACTTACCACGGGATGGACCTCAGCGTTTGCACATTGGCGGCGGCTCCGAAGCCGCTGGGTCTGCAGGAGATGATCACGCGGAGGATTCTAGTTCCCCGTGGGTTGACCACTCCATACGTTTCCATGCCATGGGAGCGGACTGCACCTCAGGGCATCAGATGGTCTGCACAGTTCTCTGTCTACGACCCACATTTCTGGCAGACAGCATGGGCTCCGCTTATGGAGGATCACAGAGAGGGAGCAGCTGCCGCTGCTGCAGCTGCAGAGGAGGCTGAGGAGGCTGATGAGGACGACGACGACGAGACTATTGATGAGAGAGGAGGCGGCGTCCCGATGGACACAGGGACAGATACTGCTGGGACGAGCGCGCCTCCCATTATTGATTTAGATGAGGATGAGGAGGACACTGAGCCGGCGCCAGCTGAGACTTCTCCAGTCAGGCCCGCTAGGCGCAGGAGACAGAGAGTTAGGGACAGAGCAGCACACCGACGGATCGATGACCTGACGGATCAGGTTATCGACACTTATGCTGCACTTTCATTGGATATCCGGGAGATGCAGGAGCGGCAGCATCATCAGCACATGATGGCTCAGCTACAGTTCCAGCATGTCATGGGCTATCCCTATGATCCTACTCAGTTCCCCTACATTCCACCACCACCTCCGGATCGAGACTACTGAGGAGCTGCAGGGTTTTATTTATTATATTTTTATGCAGTTCGGCTCTTTATCCGGTGAGTCCTCTTCTATTTAGACTTTTATTATACCCACTGGGACAGTGTGTCTCAAGTATGGGGTAGTATTTGATGTATTATTTGACTACGTGACTACTTGATGTATTCGATACTTTTGATGTATTATATTCGTCGGATACTTTCATATTTATGCTTCACTTGCCTTTATATGATTATCTGATATTACATGCATACCTACAGATTATTTGATTGAGAAAAACGTCAAAACCGAACCGAAAAGAAAAAAGATGGTTTTAAAAAAAAAAATTTTCGACCTCGACCGGGACAGTTCTGGCAAAACGAGGTGTTTCACCGCGGTTGAACCAAGAACATCTCGACCGAGGTGGCGTAACAGAAAGTTTTCGAAAACGATTTTGTGCTACTTGTCTGGATATGATCTCAGTGAAGATCTTGTTTACTGACTGGTTTTAAATTCTTTATATGTTTGAAAGCAAGAAAATTCCAGGGGTCGATCACAGGGACTTGGTGAAACAAAGTCCAATACGGTGTGCTAATGTCAATGCTAACCACAAGAGCAATCAATACAATCAAAGATGAATAAGATGTCAAATAAAGCAAACATGCAATTCTAGGGATTAAAGCATCTAGTTGTGGTTCCAACTCAAGATCTATAGATAAGCGGACAAAGTTGAGATTTTTGCGTGGGGAAGGTGTTTCTAAACTGGAGTAGATCACCGGGTAAGTCTCACTACACACTAATCCTAAACCGTAACTCCTATTACCGGGTAAGTCTCAAGGAATTAAGATAAAGAACTATAACCTCAAACTAACACACCATCTAAGGGAATAGAATCAACCTTTACCGGGTAAGTCTCAGGCTAACTCACAAAGATGGGAAGGAAGCACACTCAAACCCCAATAAAGGATAAACCTTTATTACCTATACTTATGATCGTTGGTACACAAACTAAGGAATTACCGGGTAAGTCTCATCCTAAGCTTGCTTTGAACCAGAAAGGTGTAATAAGAATAGGATTTGGCAAACTCTAACACTTAACTTTCTGTTTTAGGTCGGATAAGTCACCTCGGTCAGAAGAATTCCACCCCGGCCGAGATGTTCATCAACCGAACGAGATGCTTAGGGTTAAGGTTAAAGACTCGAACTTTCAGGATCCTACTGGAATCTAAGATTATTCTATCATTGTTTTTCCCACAACCTTCAGCCAATCACCCTAGAATCACACAAGGAAATTAGCCACTCATCATCATAATGAAAGTATTAAATATATGGGAAGGAGGTGAATATTTGAACAAAGAAGAATTTAATGAAAACACTTCAATAACTGAATCAAATATCACAAACAAAAGCGTTCCTTGGATAGCAATCCAACAAGACAAGACAATCAATGAAGGAATTGAAGACAATCTTACAAAACCCTTCAAAGAGCTATAAAGCTATGGTCTTTAATCTTCCTTCAACCTTCAAAAAGGTTCTTCAAATCTCTCCCAAATTGGAGTAGGTTGCAGCTGCTGCGTCGTATGCGAGATTGCTTGCGCTGATAGCGGTTATAGCGTGATGTCGGAATTGTGAAAATCCAACCCTTTTTATAGGAAAAATAACCCTCCAAAGATAATAAATGTTAAGAAGATATTATCCCATAAATATAGGTAAAATATATGATTCTGCATATCTCCTTCCTTCTAGAAGCTCAGCCCAAAAATATAAGATCACTTTCCAAAATTAAAAGATCTCTTCCAAGAATAAAATATTCTCGCCGCGTCCTAGGTATTCGCCTCGGTCGAGTCGGTGTCTCTGGATCGCCTCGGTCGAGGTGAACCTCTGGTCAACCGAGGTGATCTCACGACAGAATGTGAAATCTCTCGAATCAGCTCCAAAGTAAATCTTTAATCCATGGCTGTGCTTCCTGGATGTAGCTCCAAATGACTCTTGACTCCTTTTGCTCCTTTTTGATGCAAAACGTACCATATTACCTGCAATTACAATGAAACTAGGTGTAGACCTCGATTCTCGCAATGGTAGATGAAATGGTAGTAAAATCACATAATGTACATACAAACATGCAGATTATGAAAGATAAAACGTCCAAACAAACCCCAAAATATGGACTATAATTCATGCTATCAAAATACCCCATACTTAGCCCTTGCTTGTCCCTAAGCAAGTTCCTCATATAGAAATCAAGATAGAATGGATTATAAGTCAAGAAAATCAATGAAAAAGTCCTTCAAAAACATTTTATGGTGTGCAACTATCATAGATCACCCTAAGAGGATACTTCCTGGAATTAAAAACTCAATATGATCAAAACATTTTATAAATATAAGAAAGTTGTTCATCTTTGCATAAAATCATAGAATGCATAATAAATCATAATCATCAAAATTAATCATGTATAATCCGATTTAAACCGCTAAGTCAATCAACAAGCTCAAGGTCTCAAGGGCTTCCCAAAAGAAAGGTCAAGAAACGTGTAGGGTAGGGATGTATGTAAGGTAATGTGGTGCTAGAATCCGGGAAAAGGATGAACTTCACTTTCACTTTGACTTGCAACATCTTCCATCAATAAGCTTTGCTTATTCACACTTTTTCTTTTACTTTACTTTTTGGGATGCATGGATAGAGGTGCACAATAACCGAAGCCTAGGAAAT
>BSUD01000003.1:24415837-24430437 GCA_033239045.1 Fagopyrum esculentum
TGAGCCATCATGTGCTGATGATGCTGCCGCTCCTGCATCTCCCGGATATCCAATGAAAGTGCAGCATAAGTGTCGATAACCTGATCCGTCAGGTCATCGATCCGTCGGTGTGCTGCTCTGTCCCTAACTCTCTGTCTCCTGCGCCTAGCGGGCCTGACTGGAGAAGTCTCAGCTGGCGCCGGCTCAGTGTCCTCCTCATCCTCATCTAAATCAATAATGGGAGGCGCGCTCGTCCCAGCAGTATCTGTCCCTGTGTCCATCGGGACGCCGCCTCCTCTCTCATCAATAGTCTCGTCGTCGTCGTCCTCATCAGCCTCCTCAGCCTCCTCTGCAGCTGCAGCAGCGGCAGCTGCTCCCTCTCTGTGATCCTCCATAAGCGGAGCCCATGCTGTCTGCCAGAAATGTGGGTCGTAGACAGAGAACTGTGCAGACCATCTGATGCCCTGAGGTGCAGTCCGCTCCCATGGCATGGCAACGTATGGAGTGGTCAACCCACGGGGAACTAGAATCCTCCGCGTGATCATCTCCTGCAGACCCAGCGGCTTCGGAGCCGCCGCCAATGTGCAAACGCTGAGGTCCATCCCGTGGTAAGTGGCGATGTGGGTGACTAGACCTCCACAGCAAATATCCCCCTTCGCCTTGGCCTTGATCTTGTGCAGATCCTCTGCCAAGAGCAAGCCAAAGTCGGGGAAACCTCCTGTGACCATGCAGTAAAGCGAAAAGAGCTCCCCCTGTCTGATTTTCTGGGGCGTCTCAGTACGCGCCAGAAGCATCTCACTAAAAATCCTGTGGGCAAGTCTAAAGGCCGGGTGAAAGATGACCTTCTCCCTGGAATCACCAGGGCGCCATCTGTCTGCATGAGTGGTAATGTGGGCTATCTGTCCCCAGAACTCCCTAGCTACTGATCGGGAGGGGAAGTCTACAGCGGTGGGGGCAGGAAAGCTAAAGATCTCTCTCCAAATCTCTAATGGAACTATGAAGTTCCGGCTCATCAGCCGGTACTTCACAGATCCCTCTGTGGGAAGGTAGGAGAAGGAGCTAACAAACTCTAGTGTCGGCTCTATGTAGGCTGGGGCTCGGATCTCAGTGAACTGATCTAGCCCAACGGTAGCAATCATCCTCCTAAGGTCAGCATCTAACCCTAGGCAGTCAAAAGCTGACACATCCAGAAATCGCGGTGCGATGACTGGACGCCCAGCTATCCTCTCATAGTCTACCCGGCATCTCTCGTGGATAACCGGGCGGTAGGGACGGGATGAGGAAGGAGAAGGGGAAGGGGAAGATCTATCTCTAAGGGCTAAACGGCGATCGGAACTCATCTTCACAAACACACTATCAGACCACCTCGGTTGCTGACAAACCTCAGAAATCACCTCGGTCGAGATGCAGTTCGACCGGACCGAGGCGTAGCAGTTGCGATTCCAATTCTCAGAATTTCAGTTCTTTTCCCCCTAAAATCACTACAAATGCTTCCTAAGGGGTACTTATGGATTTCCTCAGCAAAATCAAGGGCAACCAAAGCCCAATATGCAGTAAACAAGCGAGTTAGGGTTTTCGAACCTTTTGCACCTCGTTTCGGTCGAAACACTTAGATTTCTTGCAGATCCGTAGTTGCAATCGATCCTTCTACCCTTTAATTGCAATTTGGAAGGAGAAATCGTCGAAAACGAGCGAGAAATGGAGGAGCGAGGTGCCTCTGTGCGCCGCGGTCGAAATGGGTGAAAGTGAAAAGTAAAAAATTTTTTCTTCTTTTTATACTGTCACGAGATCTGCTGTCACCTCGGTCGAGATGGTCTCGACTGGACCGAGGTGGTACGGACCGAGGCGGTTCTGCAGAAACCCTAGTCGCCTCGGTTGCTTCAAGAATCAACTCGGTCGAGGTGTTCTGACAGTGACCGAGGTGCCTCTTTCTTCTCAGAATCTCGAACTTCTGTCCATCCAGATGTGCTCCTTCCTGTTGTCTGTCCAGAACGCCAAAAACAAAGCAAAGCAAAGCAAAAAACAAAAACTATCTAAACTAGACTAGAAAACGGGAAAGAAAGCAATACCTTGGGTTGCCTCCCAAGAAGCGCTTGATTTAAGGTCGCTAGCTGGACCATGATGCATCTCAAAGGAGGTAGATCGGCGCAACCTCCTCAACCGGCGTTTCCGGTTGGTACTTCTTAAGTCTATGACCGTTGACCTTGAAGCTTCCGCTAGTTTCGCCCCATATCTCAACTGCACCATGAGGGAAAACATGTTTCACAACGTAAGGTCCGGTCCATCTAGATTTCAACTTACCTGGAAAAAGACGGAGGCGGGAGTTAAAGAGTAGAACTAAATCTCCCTCGTTAAGCTCCTTTGGAACGATACGCTTGTCATGCCATCTCTTCGTCCTTTCCTTGTAGATTTTGGCATTCTCATAGGCGTTCAAACGCAGCTCCTCCAGCTCGTTAAGTTCCAATAGTCGCTTCTCGCCAGCATCTTTAATGTCAAAGTTCAACCATTTGATAGCCCAATACGCTTTGTGCTCCAACTCAACGGGCAAGTGGCAAGACTTCCCATATACCAAATTATAAGGGGTGGTACCTATGGGAGTCTTGAATGCGGTCCTGTACGCCCAAAGAGCATCGTCTAATTTCATGGACCAATCCTTCCTCGTTCTAGACACGGTCTTCTCCAAAATCGCCTTGATTTCCCTGTTCGAGATCTCGACCTGTCCACTAGTTTGAGGGTGATAAGCGGTTGATACCTTGTGGGTTACCCCATACTTCGATAGAAGTGCTTTAAACTTCCGGTTGATGAAATGTGTTCCTCCATCGCTGATGATGATGCGTGGAGTTCCGAATCGTGGAAAGATAGTTCTATTCAAGAACTTTACAACCACCTTGGCGTCGTTAGTGGGAGAAGCAATGGCTTCAACCCATCTAGAGACGTAGTCAACTGCAAGGAGAATGTAGAGGTTTCCTCCGGAGGATGGAAAAGGTCCCATGAAGTCAATCCCCCACACATCGAAGATTTCCACTTCTTGGATGTTGTTAAGTGGCATTTCGTTCCTCCTTGATAAGTTCCCTGTTCTTTGGCATGCATCACAAGAAACAACAAAAGATTGCACATCCTTAAATAATGTAGGCCAAAAGAAACCGGAACGTAATACCTTAGCGCATGTTTTATCGGTGCTAGCATGCCCTCCGCAAGGTAGTGAATGGCAATGCCTTATGACGCTATTGACTTCATCTTCCGGAATGCACCTTCGAAGCATCCCATCCGGCCCGCGCTTGAACAGCAGCGGTTCATCCCAGTAGTAATGTCGTACGTCCTTGAAGAATTTCTTCTTTTGAGAGTACGTCAATCCGGGTGGTATTTCCTGGCACACAAGATAATTCACAATATCAGCATACCAAGGACCTTTATTATCAGAAAGTTGGTGAATGTCAGAGAAGGGAGTAGAAAAATTGTTATTCTCTGTAATCTCAGTTTGAATCGTCTCGCTGTCGACTTCGGTCGAGGCACAAAGGCGTTGACCGAGGTGTTCTTCAGACGCCTCGCTCTGTCCAGAAGGTGCCTCGGTCGAGGTACTGCTACTGGATCCGAGGCTGGAAATCTTCGTTTCCTGGACTAGCTTCTCAGTTTTAGCTCCTGGATCCTCTTCCAGTGCCTTTAAGCTCTGTATATCTGCATCACAAGAAGCATCTATACCTTCCTCCATTAAACTGAAGCTAATAACTCTTTCGAGTGGATCGTTAATAAGGATAGAGCTCACCAATTCTCTTGATTCTTCTTCATCATAGATGTTGAAGATATCATCAGTTAGTTGCTCCCCTTTCATGGCTGCAAGTAGTGCGAACTCCACCTCATCGCCGCCAACGTTGAATTTCAACTTGGCGTTCTTGCAATCCACATTGCAACCCGAAGTTGCTAGAAATGGTCTCCCGAGAATGATAGGAACTGGATAATCTGCGGGAATGTCAAGTACGACAAAATCTATAGGTAGATAGAAGTTACCTAACTTGACCGGAACGTCCTCCAAAATGCCCACGGGATGGGTGATGGAGCGATCCGCCATGTAGAGTCGGAACTTGACCGGTTTGGGCTCTCCAAGACCGATCTTAGTGCATAGCTCCAGCGGGATGATGCTCACGCTGGCTCCTAGATCGCAAAGGGCTTCACAAGTAACATCCCCAACTTGAATGAGAATGCAAAATGAGCCGGGATCTCTCAATTTAGGCGGCATCTTTTCCTTCATGATCTTGATAAGTTCCGAGGACTTAGATGTCATCCTAACTTCACCAACATCCTCCAGCTTCCTCTTCCTTGATAGGATCTCCTTTAAGAACTTCCCATAGGCGGGCATACCTAAAATAGCATCAAGGAAAGGAATATTAATATGGAGCTTATTCATCAAGTCAAGGAACTTACCAAAGTGCTTGTCAAGATGTGCTCTGGCTCTGGACTGGGGGAATGGAAGTGGTGGTTTATATGCAGGAGGTGGAACATAAGCTTCTGTCGTTCCTCCTGCTTTCTGTTGCGCCGCCTCGGTTGGCATCTCGGTCGAGGTGTTCTTCGACTGGATCTGGACCGAGGTGGTCTGCGTCGAGCGAGGTACTGGATCTGCAGTTTTGAGTCCACTCCTCGTCGTGATGGCCATGCACTGGCCCTTAGGGTTGGTTTCCGTCTTTGCTGGAAGCTTCCCTGGATCTCTTGGCGCTTCATTCGCCCTATTAGCAAGTTGTTGTTCGAAGGTTTTTTGGGCCCTCGAAAATGAAGTCATAGAATTCTCCATAGCACTAAGCTTGATCAAGATTGCCTCCAGGACTGCGTCCTTCTTTTCCGGCTGAGACGAACTTGATCCTTGCCCTTGGCTCTTCAATGGAGTAGAAGAAGAAGAAGGAGAAGAGAGGAAAGGGTTAGAGGAATCATTAGAGTTGGAGTTTGAATGATTGTTACCGTTGTTTTGGTTATTCGCCCTCCAATTGTTGCTATTGGATCCTCTATTGTTGTTGTAGTTGTTGTTTCGGGGTCCGTTGTTGTTGTTACGGTACCCGTTGTTGTTGCTGTTGTTCCTTTGCCCTTGCTCTTCCTTCTTAGTTTGAGCCATTAATAGCTCCTTCAATTGCTTCACGTCGTTCTTCAAGGACGTGAGTTGGTTGTTGTTGGGTTGAGTCTCTTGAAAGTTGACTCTTTTAACTCCACCTTCAGCTCCTTGGTGGGTATACTTCTCCATATGTAAGGCTTGCTTCTCAATGAAGTCCCAAGCCTCGTCAACCGCCATATCCATGAATGTACCGGCGGAGAGTAGTTGGAGATTGAACTGGGTGTTTCCGTCTAGCCCTTTGAAGTAGATCTCCAACAACTCGATCTTTGGAATCCCATGATGTGGGCAATCCAAAAGGATATCCTTGAACCGCTCCCAAGACTTGGACAAGCTTTCCTTGTCCTTCATGATGAAAGCATTGATCTTCCCTCTCATTTCAGCAGTCTTTGAGGGGGGAAAGAATTTGGTCAAGAATTCCGTAGTCATCTCTTCCCATGTGCTGATCTTTCCTGCAGGAAGAGATTGATACCAAGTAAGAGCTCTATCTTTAAGAGCTCTTACTTGGTATTGATTGCTCTTGTGGTTAGCATTGACATTAGCACACCGTATTGGACTTTGTTTCACCAAGTCCCTGTGATCGACCCCTGGAATTTTCTTGCTTTTACTACGATTGACCCGTACTCTAATGATTCCTCTAACCCTTTCCTCTCTTCTCCTTCTTCTTCTTCTTCTACTCCATTGAAGAGCCAAGGGCAAGGATCAAGTTCGTCTCAGCCGGAAAAGAAGGACGCAGTCCTGGAGGCAATCTTGATCAAGCTTAGTGCTATGGAGAATTCTATGACTTCATTTTCAAGGGCCCAAAAGTCCTTCGAACAACAACTTGCTAATAGGGCGAATGAAGCGCCAAGAGATCCAGGGAAGCTTCCAGCAAAGACGGAAACCAACCCTAAGGGCCAGTGCATGGCCATCACGACGAGGAGTGGACTCAAAACTGCAGATCCAGTACCTCGCTCGACGCAGACCACCTCGGTCCAGATCCAGTCGAAGAACACCTCGACCGAGATGCCAACCGAGGCGGCGCAACAGAAAGCAGGAGGAACGACAGAACATTTATGCTGCACTTTCATTGGATATCCGGGAGATGCAGGAGCGGCAGCATCATCAGCACATGATGGCTCAACTACAGTTCCAGCATGTCATGGGCTATCCCTATGATCCTACTCAGTTCCCCTACATTCCACCACCACAAGGGCTAAGTATGGGGTATTTTGATAGCATGAATTATAGTCCATATTTTGGGGTTTGTTTGGACGTTTTATCTTTCATAATCTGCATGTTTGTATGTACATTATGTGATTTTACTACCATTTCATCTACCATTGCGAGAATCGAGGTCTACACCTAGTTTCATTGTAATTGCAGGTAATATGGTACGTTTTGCATCAAAAAGGAGCAAAAGGAGTCAAGAGTCATTTGGAGCTACATCCAGGAAGCACAGCCATGGATTAAAGATTTACTTTGGAGCTGATTCGAGAGATTTCACATTCTGTCGTGAGATCACCTCGGTTGACCAGAGGTTCACCTCGACCGAGGCGATCCAGAGACACCGACTCGACCGAGGCGAATACCTAGGACGCGGCGAGAATATTTTATTCTTGGAAGAGATCTTTTAATTTTGGAAAGTGATCTTATATTTTTGGGCTGAGCTTCTAGAAGGAAGGAGATATGCAGAATCATATATTTTACCTATATTTATGGGATAATATCTTCTTAAGATTTATTATCTTTGGAGGGTTATTTTTCCTATAAAAAGGGTTGGATTTTCACAATTCCGACATCACGCTATACCGTCGATCGAAGGCTGCATACATCGATCAAGATCCAGCATACACCAATTTGCATCCGCAGCAGCCGCAGCCTACTCCAATTTGGGAGAGATTTGAAGAACCTTTTTGAAGGTTGAAGGAAGATTGAAGACCATAGCTTTATAGCTCTTTGAAGGGTTTTGTAAGATTGTCTTCAATTCCTTCATTGATTGTCTTGTCTTGTTGGATTGCTATCCAAGGAACGCTTTTGTTTGTGATATTTGATTCAGTTATTGAAGTGTTTTCATTAAATTCTTCTTTGTTCAAATATTCACCTTCTTCCCATATATTTAATACTTTCATTATGATGATGAGTGGCTAATTTCCTTGTGTGATTCTAGGGTGATTGGCTGAAGGTTGTGGGAAAAACAATGATAGAATAATCTTAGATTCCAGTAGGATCCTGAAAGTTCGAGTCTTTAACCTTAACCCTAAGCATCTCGTTCGGTTGATGAACATCTCGGCCGGGGTGGAATTCTTCTGACCGAGGTGACTTATCCGACCTAAAACAGAAAGTTAAGTGTTAGAGTTTGCCAAATCCTATTCTTATTACACCTTTCTGGTTCAAAGCAAGCTTAGGATGAGACTTACCTGGTAATTCCTTAGTTTGTGTACCAACGATCATAAGTATAGGTAATAAAGGTTTATCCTTTATTGGGGTTTGAGTGTGCTTCCTTCCCATCTTTGTGAGTTAGCCTGAGACTTACCCGGTAAAGGTTGATTCTATTCCCTTAGATGGTGTGTTAGTTTGAGGTTATAGTTCTTTATCTTAATTCCTTGAGACTTACCCGGTAATAGGAGTTACGGTTTAGGATTAGTGTGTAGTGAGACTTACCCGGTGATCTACTCCACTTTAGAAACACCTTCCCCACGCAAAAATCTCAGCTTTGTCCGCTTATCTATAGATCTTGAGTTGGAACCACAACTAGATGCTTTAATCCCTAGAATTGCATGTTTGCTTTATTTGACATCTTATTCATCTTTGATTGTATTGATTGCTCTTGTGGTTAGCATTGACATTAGCACACCGTATTGGACTTTGTTTCACCAAGTCCCTGTGATCGACCCCTGGAATTTTCTTGCTTTTACTACGATTGACCCGTACACTGCGGGTTCGCATCCTTGTTTTAAGCTTAAGTCTAGGGTTATAAATTTAAAGCTTGCACTCACCGTTTGGAGCGAACAAGTTTTTGGCAGTGAGACTTACCCGGTGATCTACTCCACTTTAGGAACGCCTTCCCCACGCAAAAATCTCAGCTTTGTCCGCTTATCTATAGATCTTGAGTTGGAACCACAACTAGATGCTTTAATCCCTAGAATTGCATGTTTGCTTTATTTGACATCTTATTCATCTTTGATTGTATTGATTGCTCTTGTGGTTAGCATTGACATTAGCACACCGTATTGGACTTTGTTTCACCAAGTCCCTGTGATCGACCCCTGGAATTTTCTTGCTTTTACTACGATTGACCCGTACACTGCGGGTTCGCATCCTTGTTTTAAGCTTAAGTCTAGGGTTATAAATTTAAAGCTTGCACACACCGTTTGGAGCGAACAAGTTTTTGGCGCCGTTGCCGGGGACTTGGTCTAGACCGAGCCGGTTACGGTTTGCTTTCGGGGCAATTGCCCCTGTTGCTACTAACTACTCTTTCTATGAGTTTTGTAGTTTTCAGGATTTCCGATGACTACATTTGATCCAGCCTGGATAGCAAGGCAAAGTGCTAGGGCGGACCATTATGAATACTTGGAGGAGAAGTACTCCTTCTATTGGTTCAGCAATGAATGGGAAAGAGAAGAGGTCATTCAGCGTGAACTTGCGATATGGGATGAGAAGAATGTCCCTAAAAACATTTATGAGCAACCTTTTGAAGACTCTCTCGAATCAAGATTGGAGAAGTTGATGAAGAAGGTGGAGGAGCTCAAGGAAAGCACCCTATCCTATGCTAAGCCGAAAGAGGAGCATAAGGAATTGTTGCACGTTCCAAGCATTCCTTTGGTCGAACCGGAAGTTTCTCCTGAAGCTTTTGTGGAAGCGGAGGATGTGGAAGATCTCGATCCAACTGCCGAGACCTCGGCCGAGGTGGAGGAGATCTCGACCGAGATGGAAGAATCTGCAAAACTGGAAGCAGAAGATGCAAAGAACCTTGGCCAAATTACTGAGACTGTGGTCAAGGTGGAAGAAAGATCAACTGAGTTGAGAGAGATTTCATGTGTTGGTTATCAACCTAACATGAAACCTGATCCGAGCTTTGGAGAACTTTACAAGGTAAGTTCTCTTACTCCATTCGAATTCCCTATTAAAATTTCTGAAATTTTCAGGAATGCACCGGAGAGTTGGAGGTCTCTTCCGAAAGAACCTCCAAAGATCAAGATGAAGTCTTCCTTGAAATTGTTGGAAGAAGAAGCTCCTCGGATTATAAGGAGTGAAGTTAACAAGCGCTTCACCGCTAAGGCGATGAAGAGTCTCTTGTTCAAGTATGGGGTCCCTCGCATGCTCAGGACCCTGTACCATCCCCAAGCTATAGATGGGGAAGCTGCTATGATTCTCGAGAAACTGTTTTCTCGATCAAGGAAAGGATGGGACACGAGGAATGTCCCATTGAAGTGCAGGAAGTCTAGAAGGATTCCGGTGAGAATCAAACCGTACAAGCTTGTACGTGGGAGATCTTACCATTTGCCGGTGAAATTAGGAACCGGAACCTTTTTGGAAGAATTTTATGATGGATGTGATGAGCACTCCATGGTGTTCAAGGTACATTGAGTAATTCTATGGAGAAGGGTCCAGCTAGCGACCTTAAACCAAGCGCTTCTTGGGAGGCAACCCAAGGTATTGCTTTCTTCTCCCTTTTCTAGTTTAGTTTAGATAGTTGCTTTGTTTTTGTTTTCCTCTAGACAACAACCAGGTGTTCCAAAAGGAAGGATCACAGTTCAGGAGCTACACTAGAAGAACGAAGTTTCGAGAAGTTGAGGAAACGAGCTTTACTGAGATACATCTCGGGTACTGTCAGAACACCTCGACCGATATGTGCTTCGCCAACCGAGATGGTCTTATCTGGGAGCTGTTTCTTACTTCTTCATGCAGTTTAGCTATGTTCGGTGAGTATCCTGTCCTTAGACTTATTCTGACCCACTGGGACAGTGTGTCCCAAGTATGGGGTGTTTGTACTTATTTGACTACTTGACGTTATTTGACTACTTTTGATGTATGACATTCTATTTCATCGGATATTTTATTTATGCTTCACTTCTGCATTTATATGTTTATCTGAGATTGCATGCATACCTACAGGTTATTTGATTGAGAAAAACGTCGAAACCGAAAAAAAAAATGGTTTTAAAAAATTTTTGACCTCGACCGGGACAGTTCTGGCAAAACGAGGTGTTTCACCTCGGTTGAACCAAGAACACCTCGACCGAGGTGGGCGTAACAGAAAATTTTCGAAAACGATTTTTGTGTTACTTATCTGGATATGATCTCAGTGAAGATCTTGTTTACTGACTGGTTTTAAATTCTTTATATGTTTGAAATGTTTTATGATATGTTTAAGTTGCTAAATGCTTTGTTTGAAATTATTAGCATGTTTAATACTTTGTTTTTATCCAAATTATGTTGAATTTGAAGGTTGACACCGCAGCATAAGTTCTCTCACGTTCTTCTTGGAAAGACCAAGGCAATTCATTCTTCTTCTTCTTCTTCTTGATCATGCTTAGCCCCTCATATACGTTTTGCCTCCCTTTACCTATCCGGGAATTTGGAAGCAAGCAAAGTGGTGAAAGCAAGTTAAAGTTGAAGGTGGCTGAAAGTGAAAGTGTTAGAAAGCAATAATAGGTTTGGGGAAGTCAATCATGAAGATGAGTAACTCGGCACCATTCACATAGCCGGGTGTTTGTGTCTTGCCAAAGTCGGATTGAGCGATATTCCTAACGGGTCATGGTATGTGCATCAAGGGTTTGATGCATCTCAAGAAATTGATGATTGCGGATTTCCTAGGCTTCGGTTATTGTGCACCTCTATCCATGCATCCCAAAAAGTAAAGTAAAAGAAAAAGTGTGAATAAGCAAAGCTTATTGATGGAAGATGTTGCAAGTCAAAGTGAAAGTGAAGTTCATCCTTTTCCCGGATTCTAGCACCACATTACCTTACATACATCCCTACCCTACACGTTTCTTGACCTTTTCTTTTGGGAAGCCCTTGAGACCTTGAGCTTGTTGATTGACTTAGCGGTTTAAATCGGATTATACATGATTAATTTTGATAATTGTGATTTATTATACATTCTATGATTTTATGCAAAGATGAACAACTTTCCTATATTTATAAAATGTTTTGATCATATTGAGTTTTTAATTTCCAGGAAGTACTCTCTTAGAGTGATCTATGATAGTTGCACACCATAAAAAAAATTTTTGAAAGACTTATTTATTGATTTTCTTGACTTATAATCCATTCTATCTTGTCTTTTATGAGGAACTTGCTTGGGGACAAGCAAGGGCTAAGTATGGGGTATTTTGATAGCATGAATTATAGTCCATATTTTGGGGTTTGTTTGGACGTTTTATCTTTCATAATCTGCATGTTTGTATGTACATTATGTGATTTTACTACCATTTCATCTACCATTGCGAGAATCGAGGTCTACACCTAGTTTCATTGTAATTGCAGGTAATATGGTACGTTTTGCATCAAAAAGGAGCAAAAGGAGTCAAGAGTCATTTGGAGCTACATCCAGGAAGCACAGCCATGGATTAAAGATTTACTTTGGAGCTGATTCGAGAGATTTCACATTCTGTCGTGAGATCACCTCGGTTGACCAGAGGTTCACCTCGACC
Source organism: Fagopyrum esculentum (assembly GCA_033239045.1). Lineage (NCBI taxonomy): Eukaryota > Viridiplantae > Streptophyta > Magnoliopsida > Caryophyllales > Polygonaceae > Fagopyrum > Fagopyrum esculentum. The sequence goes on from BSUD01000003.1 coordinate 24,427,547, forward strand.
GAGGCGATCCAGAGACACCGACTCGACCGAGGCGAATACCTAGGACGCGGCGAGAATATTTTATTCTTGGAAGAGATCTTTTAATTTTGGAAAGTGATCTTATATTTTTGGGCTGAGCTTCTAGAAGGAAGGAGATATGCAGAATCATATATTTTACCTATATTTATGGGATAATATCTTCTTAAGATTTATTATCTTTGGAGGGTTATTTTTCCTATAAAAAGGGTTGGATTTTCACAATTCCGACATCACGCTATAACCGCTATCAGCGCAAGCAATCTCGCATACGACGCAGCAGCAGCAACCTACTCCAATTTGGGAGAGATTTGAAGAACCTTTTTGAAGGTTGAAGGAAGATTAAAGACCATAGCTTTATAGCTCTTTGAAGGGTTTTGTAAGATTGTCTTCAATTCCTTCATTGATTGTCTTGTCTTGTTGGATTGCTATCCAAGGAACGCTTTTGTTTGTGATATTTGATTCAGTTATTGAAGTGTTTTCATTAAATTCTTCTTTGTTCAAATATTCACCTCCTTCCCATATATTTAATACTTTCATTATGATGATGAGTGGCTAATTTCCTTGTGTGATTATAGGGTGATTGGCTGAAGGTTGTGGGAAAAACAATGATAGAATAATCTTAGATTCCAGTAGGATCCTGAAAGTTCGAGTCTTTAACCTTAACCCTAAGCATCTCGTTCGGTTGATGAACATCTCGGCCGGGGTGGAATTCTTCTGACCGAGGTGACTTATCCGACCTAAAACAGAAAGTTAAGTGTTAGAGTTTGCCAAATCCTATTCTTATTACACCTTTCTGGTTCAAAGCAAGCTTAGGATGAGACTTACCTGGTAATTCCTTAGTTTGTGTACCAACGATCATAAGTATAGGTAATAAAGGTTTATCCTTTATTGGGGTTTGAGTGTGCTTCCTTCCCATCTTTGTGAGTTAGCCTGAGACTTACCCGGTAAAGGTTGATTCTATTCCCTTAGATGGTGTGTTAGTTTGAGGTTATAGTTCTTTATCTTAATTCCTTGAGACTTACCCGGTAATAGGAGTTACGGTTTAGGATTAGTGTGTAGTGAGACTTACCCGGTGATCTACTCCACTTTAGAAACACCTTCCCCACGCAAAAATCTCAGCTTTGTCCGCTTATCTATAGATCTTGAGTTGGAACCACAACTAGATGCTTTAATCCCTAGAATTGCATGTTTGCTTTATTTGACATCTTATTCATCTTTGATTGTATTGATTGCTCTTGTGGTTAGCATTGACATTAGCACACCGTATTGGACTTTGTTTCACCAAGTCCCTGTGATCGACCCCTGGAATTTTCTTGCTTTTACTACGATTGACCCGTACACTGCGGGTTCGCATCCTTGTTTTAAGCTTAAGTCTAGGGTTATAAATTTAAAGCTTGCACACACTGTTTGGAGCGAACAAGTTTTTGGCAAAAGTCACTCAAGTAGAGTGGTAAGATGAAACGGGGCAAATGCCCCAAGAGCAAACCGTACCGGCTCGGTCTAGAACAAGTTTTTGGCGCCGTTGCCGGGGACTTGGTCTAGACCGAGCCGGTACGGTTTGCTCTTGGGGCATTTGCCCCGTTTCATCTTACCACTCTACTTGAGTGACTTTTGCAGGTTCTTTCTTAGGTATATGCGAAGAACCCGCACTGGGAAGGAAATCGTTCCTTACGATCCCGAACCGGAAAAGACATACAAGCGACGCTTAAGAGAAGCGAAAATGGCCCAACAAGACGATCACGATCTTGCGGCCCAGTTGAGAGAGACGCAGGAGCTGCTACGTCTCAGTAAAGAAGAGCTAAGGCAAGAGAAAGAAGAGAATCAGGCCAGGACTGCAGCAATCGAAGCTGAGATTGCAGCAATTCGGAACCAGATTCTACCTCGACCGATACAGGATCCAGTAGTTGATCCTCGACCGAGGCAGATTCCAGTACCTGACGCCCCGGCCGATGTACATCCACTTCGGATGCCAGTCCGAGATGTTCTTCTTGCAGGAATTCCACAAACCCTAGGTCAAAGGATGGACCCTAATCAACAGCTGAGGCGTCCAGGAGTGAACCTAGGAGATCCAGCGGATCATGACTACGAACTTCGACCGCAAGTTCTAGCCATGATTCGCCAATGTCAATTCGGAGGGCTGGAGAAGGAGTCGCCGCATCAACATCTTCAAAACTACGAGATCTTGATGGAGACCTTGCGACCTCCCAGAATTGAAAATAACAACTACAAGCTAAGACCTTTCTACTTTTCTCTTAAAGATAGAGCTCTTACTTGGTATCAATCTCTTCCTGCAGGAAAGATCAGCACATGGGAAGAGATGACTACGGAATTCTTGACCAAATTCTTTCCCCCCTCAAAGACTGCTGAAATGAGAGGGAAGATCAATGCTTTCATCATGAAGGACAAGGAAAGCTTGTCCAAGTCTTGGGAGCGGTTCAAGGATATCCTTTTGGATTGCCCACATCATGGGATTCCAAAGATCGAGTTGTTGGAGATCTACTTCAAAGGGCTGGACGGAAACACCCAGTTCAATCTCCAACTACTCTCCGCCGGTACATTCATGGATATGGCGGTTGACGAGGCTTGGGACTTCATTGAGAAGCAAGCCTTACATATGGAGAAGTATACCCACCAAGGAGCTGAAGGTGGAGTTAAAAGAGTCAACTTTCAAGAGACTCAACCCAACAACAACCAACTCACGTCCTTGAAGAACGACGTGAAGCAATTGAAGGAGCTATTAATGGCTCAAACTAAGAAGGAAGAGCAAGGGCAAAGGAACAACAGCAACAACAACGGGTACCGTAACAACAACAACGGACCCCGAAACAACAACTACAACAACAATAGAGGATCCAATAGCAACAATTGGAGGG